>OX336368.1:24000756-24600756 GCA_946902895.1 Fragum fragum
AGAGAGAGAGAGGGAGAGAGAGAGAGAGAGAGAGAGAGAGAGAGAGAGAGAGAGAGAGTGAGAGAGAGAGAGAGAGAGAGAGAGAGAGAGAGAGAGAGAGAGAGAGAGAGAGAGAGAGAGAGAGAGAGAGACATCCCCTTTTGATCTGCGCGTGCGCTCAAGGCGTCTATTATTAATAAAGACAGAATCTTTTCGCGATACGATTCACATCGGCTCACATCGTATATTGGTACCCTTACATTGATTTAACGTATCAGTTTAAAGATCTATTACGATAGTTTATATAAAATGTATGTGTATATGGATATGCTCTTAAGATTCTTTGTCCGAAATTTTATCACCCTCTGATAGAATAGAATTTTCTGAATAGACGACTCGAAGTGAACTCTGAACCCGACATTTATCGACATTTATGTGAAGCATTTTTGTTGGTTTAGCGACTAAAACGTCACAACTACAGCTTACTCGGGCTGTAGTTAATACGCTAGGTAGTCATCCAGCCTTTTGTTTTCTTTTGTGTTGCATGCATTTGACCAAAAATCTTTCAGAATACCGCTGTTTGATATCGAAGTCTTACTTCCTGTTTGAGTTTCGTAGGCGTGGACAGCGCGCCGTCAATTACAACATTATCACCATAACCAACATTGATTGATACTTAAAATATATAATTTGAAACAGCATGAATTGTTTAATAAGTAATTGTTAACACATTCCAACTCAATCCCTCCTTTTTACGCCCTCGAGAAAAAAGCTTTGGAATACATTGTGGAAAATGAAGGAATTGCTTGTATCAAGCAATTTCTTCATTATCCGCAATGTTTTCTATCCAAAAAGACGTAAAATTCAAAATTCCATCAACTTGAAATTGTCGTCTGCAGCTACTTTCAATTTGGACCAGTCTAATATTTTGCTGTGTTGGATTGGGTTAAATTGCGGCTATCAAAACAAAACAAACAGACAAAACGGCCAGTCAAATTATTCCTTTAGACTGGAAGTGAAATTTGAACTCCAACATTGGCCGCCATTTATGTGACACATTTTTGACGGATTCAGGAAACCTAGTTTTAGAAAACATTTTGAAAATTGAGAAAATAATCTTTCTTTTACCGTATTTGGTTTCTACCTTATTGAGCACCTACGAATGTATTTTTCAATTCAAATACCGTCTGCAATTGTTCGTTCAATTTTGACATGTTTAAACTTGTCGTGTAGCAATGGCTTAAAGAGTTTTCCGTCCGTTAATTGATTTAACCCATTCCTTAATAAACCCGCCTTATTCGCCCCAATAATAAAAAGCTTTGAAATCAAAGTGGAAAATGAAGAAATTGCGTATTTCAAGGATTTTCTTCTATATCTTTCTACTACAAGATTTTCTTAATTTCATCAATTGGAAATTGTCGTCTGCAACTCCTTTCAATTTAATTTTTGAATTTAGACCAGATTTTTTAAAAAAAATGTAATCCGTAAATGGAATAACCCATGACACACGTTTTCTTGGCGGTCTTCAAGAAAAATGTAGATACTGCTTGTTACAATCAATTTCTGCATTTTCCACATTGTATTCTACCAAGATTCGAAATTCTATCGACTCCAAATTGTCGTCTGCAACTTGTTTGGGTATTAGACAGGTTCAAATTTTTGTCGTCTAGTCCTGGATTAACCCTTTCCTATTCAATCTCTGGTTTTTACGTCCCTGTGATTTTATAATTGAGAAAATATTGTAGAAAGGGAAGAAATTGATTTCAACAAGAAATTTCTTCTTTTTTAACAATATTTTCTCTCCTACTGAATCCACATTGAATTTTCGTCTGCAAAACCTTTGAAGTTGGACCGGTCTAAATGTTGCTAAACAGGAAAGAGTTGAGAAATACACCTAAATAATTCTTTGTTTTGGAACACTATTGTAGGATGTGTAATGTCTCATGCCCTACTGACTCATGTTACGGTATGATTCAATCGATCGATAAATACAATTTACTGATCTACAGATTTTGGGTACACTTTTCATGACAACTACATAACCATTCTCGACCATACATGTTTAATAGTTGAATATCTACGCTTTTTAAAGCAATTCCTGATAGGTTGGTGCAGCTTATCATGGTTTCCTGTCATTTCTGGTGTAAGTAGTATCAGAACGAGGGTATCCACTATTAATTAACCCTTTATCAGACGGCATAATGTTGGACAGGTCCAAATTGAAAGGAGTTGCAGACGACAATTCAGAGTTTATGAAATTTTAGATTTTTCGACTTTCAGGGTTGAAAACATTGTGGAAAATGTAGAAGTTGATTGCTTAAAGCAATTTCTTATTTTTCACAATGTTTTCCAAAACTGTTTTTCTTGAGGGGGTGGGACCGTCAAAGAGCGTTATCGTGTGGGGATGGGTTAAATAGCTGAAGGCGTAATAGTCTAGAGCTATGGCTAATTTTCGTAGACTATTCTAACACTTCTGTAGTACAACCATAAACGAATCGATTGATTGATTGAATGGGGTTTAACGCAACTGTAGGAAAACATGAAATATCTCAAGTTTGGGGGAAAGACATTTCCCCGTGTCCATTTAGGCCAATCTGATTAAAATCAGATTCACAATATTAACCTAATGTTATACCCCTATACGTAACAAGGGGATAACGTTGTGCTTTTGTGGAGATGGTTTTAATCCATTCCCACAAAATAACGCTTTTTGACTCATCCCAAAAAAACTTTGGAAAATATTTCGGAAAAAGAAGAGATTGCTTTTTAAAAGCAATTTCTTCATTATCCACATAGTTTTCTACTGCAAACGACAAATATCTTTAAATTTGTCATCATTAAAAATTGTTGTCAGTAGCATCTTTCAACTTGGACCGGTCAAAATCTTGTCGTCTGGTAATGGGTTAATGAGATTGCATTGATGCCGAAACAAACTTAGTTAGGATTAGATCTATGGGCGGTAACCTGGTCTTCCAATATTGAATAGACTTCACATTATTCGCCCTTCCCAAAGGTGTCGCAATTTTCGTGGAGGTAGATCTGGGCTTGAGATTATAATGCCTTTTTTCGTACTCAATTTAGAATTTACTCAAACTTCACGTTTAAATAAATGTTGGTTTTCTTCGTTTAAAGTAGATTTTGTGTTAAACTATAGTATTATAATGTTTCATTTTCACGCCGTTACCGTAAAATCTAACGTAATTTACGGCTTCAATTTCCAGTCGAATTTGAATAAATTCTCAGTTGAGTGCGTAAAAAAGTTTTACAATCTCGGGCCCAGAGTATCTCAGAGTACGAAAAATGTCTGTGCGGATTAGATCAATTGAATAGAGACGAAGATTTCCGTATTTTTCTTGTAGAATGGTACAGTAAGTTTTAGCCCCGTTGTTGTTGGCTTTTTTTAAACTGATAAAATACTTACTGCCCTGTGCTGTATTCGAAATCTTTTACATCTACTTGTTTTGCGAAAATCGTGGGATCTCTTTTCGCGTGACGAGTTTGTAGGTTAGTCCTAGGCTTCTAACGGTCGCAGACACAGCTCACGCAGTAAACAATCGTTGACATTACTCTCAATAATATGTCAAACTAAACACGTTTCTTAATTAACCCTTTTCTATTCACTTTTAAATCTATGTTTTGCCTTTAACCCATTACCACATAATCCCGCAATTTAACGCACTGTAGAAATATAGATTCGGAAAATATTGTAGAAATTGAAAAAGCTATTTTTTCTTTTCTTACAATGTTTTCTATCTCATATAGTTCTAATGAGTCTATTTCCGCATATCTGAATCAAAGTAACGAAAGTAATGTAAGCTAGCAAAGCATGGTTTTGTTATGTAATCTTCTTTGCCAAAGTTTATCATATTATATAAACTAGGTTTAAGTAACGTAAGAGTTAACCCATCGCAACATGAAAAAATCTTTGATTGGTTCAAATTCAAAGAAGTTGGAAACGACAATTTCAAAGTAGTGGAATGTAGAAAATATTTGCCTTGTAGGATAGAAAATATTGTGGATATTAAAGAAATTGCTAGTTTTAAGCGATCTCTTCATTGCCCTCGATGTTTTCCAAAGCTTTCCTTGAGATGCTAAAAAAGCGGGATTGGGTGGGAATAGGTTACATAGCAAGTTTTGAAGGATTTCCTTGCAATTTGAATTTAGTTTATTCGTGTGGCCATACAAAGTAGTGCGCACAGTAGCCACAGTAGATGGAAATGATCTCGAAGTATATAATGTCTGCTTTACAGTCGAAAGATTGCTCTGTTTTGATTTTTACATGTCAAGTGCAACAAATCTGAAGAATACATGTGTAGATGATCACGTGATACGCTTCCATTTCTTCGTAAATATTGTAACGTCATTAACGTCTTGGTTACGAAAGAACACATTAACGACGACGTTTTTGTAGTTTGTACGACTAGTTCGATAAGAGATTCAACGATTTATTTTATATGCAAAAATGTACAATCGGGGTTATCTGTTTTATTCATACCAATCTGTTTAAAAGTGTTTGGACATGGATGAGCTGCTGATCAAGTAAGTTAAACTCATTTCCTAACGTCAAAAATCTAGACTGGTCCAAATCAAGAGGTTGCAGACGGCAAATAAAATGTTTAAATTGAAAAATGAATGGCATGTTTGGTAGAAAGCGGTGGGAAAATGAAAGTTGCTTGTTCCGGTCAGTTTCTTCTTTTTCACAATGCTTTACATGACTAGAATGGTCAAATTTGAAAAAAAAACCTACCTGATCATTTTCAAGAAATCTGTAAGGTATCCGAGACTTAAGGTCCACTTTATGATCTACATTTCCAAATGTTATTATTCACGAATGTCATCCATTAATTCGATTCCGCACCGAATGATATGCCGATTCGATGTATAGTCGATCTTATTTAACAAATTACCAGACATCAAAATGCTAGGTTGGTCAAAATCCAAAAAGACAAATTGAAAAGTTGGTGCCTTATGTGGTATAAAACTATGTGAGTTAGGGGAAATTGCTTGTGCAAGCAGTTTATTTTCTCCCCAATTTGTCCAAGAGGCGTTTCTTGTTTGCGTGAAAACCCAGGATAGAACGGTAGTGGTTAAAGCGACCATTAAATGATCATTTGCGTTAGCCCATTCCCTAACCATCGCATTTTAATATCGACTATTCTAAAAAGGGGGTGAATTCGAATCACCCGGACGATGACACCGGTGTCAGCCTCATGCTTTGCCTGTAAGTCCCGTGTCTCTGTTTCTACTTATGCTATTGGTCTGAAATTTTACAGAAGCTTTATCGACATTCACATCATCATAGACAAATATTCATTATTCATTCATCTGCCATTCATTTTAGTGTAATAATGACCCCTTTTACGACGATTTTATACATGTGCTATTGCGCTGAAACATTGCATATTCTCATGTGACTATATCACCCCCTAGGCAAAGATTTGTTACCCTGACATTCATTTTAGTGCAATTTTTAACCTTTTTTCGGTTTTAAAATCTTGATTTAAGTTTTACGTGCAATTGTCATATCTTGTATATTTTGTCCTGCGAATGTTATTACTCTCGAACTTTTCACATGCTTTTGGGACCATCATGTCACCAAGACAAAGATTCGTTGCTCCGACATTCATTTTGGTGTTATCATTGACCTGAAACAATGCACATACCCCTTTGACTATCATACCAACCCCTTAGCAAATATTCATGACCCTGTGTTACTTAAATCGTTAATACTCGATCTATTTCCGTTCCATTTTTCATGTTTATCTTCATTTTCGTTGTGCAATCGGTTTATTATCATGATATAAGCTCGGAGCATCCACATTCTTGTTACCACTTTTCTTCTTTTTGAACTGATTATTTCTAGGCTCCTAGTTGACCCATTTTGTCTTTACATGTATGTGTAAGTCTCTCAAAATGATTAATCTTTGTTAAACCTAACACATAATTTTGAATATTTCAACTCTAAGGCAAATATTCATTACTCTGACTTTCACTTCGTGGACTGTTTAACCTTTTTGGCCT
The DNA here is from genome assembly GCA_946902895.1 of Fragum fragum. Lineage (NCBI taxonomy): Eukaryota > Metazoa > Mollusca > Bivalvia > Cardiida > Cardiidae > Fragum > Fragum fragum. The sequence goes on from OX336368.1 coordinate 24,006,757, forward strand.
AGAATTTCAAGTGCAAGATTTTCTATCTCTGTTTCAATTACAGGTAATTCTTTGGCATTTAAGACATGTGTTCAGAGTCATAAGTTGACAAATTGGCGTTACTATCCAGCACTCGGTGACACTGACAGCTCTTGTTAAGACACTAGAGAAAATAGTTCAGAGAACAATGTGGAAAATGAAAAAGTTACGTGATCCAAACTTTCCCTCTATTTTTCACTACTTTTCCATCTTTATAAGATGTTTAGAATTTCATCAACACGTCGTCTGCAACATCTTTGAATATTGACCAGTCTAAAATTTTAGAATCGAACCTCCGAAGCGGTTTTAATGAGTTCCTTGCAAACAGGATAAGGTTGGAATTTTCTTTGCAGTACATGTATACGGCTCTAGATCAATTTACCTTGATCCATTCCTCTCTCGACCATCCACTCCTCTCTCGACCATCCATTCCTCTCGACCAATTCTTCAATTCACCTATCTATCTTTCCAATTCTCTCTCATCAATCAACCATCTCTCTCTTTTTCTCCCCTAATCTCTCTCACTCTCTCTGTCTCTCTGTCTGTCTCTTGGCTCTAATATTGGTGACAAAACTAAAATATAATATCTCCTTTTCTCATCAAGTGTTAAACGAGCTTGCTTTGCAATATTTATCGCATCTTTTATTAATTTCAAGTCTAATAGTTTGTCTAATCTGGTAATGAATAATCATAAACTTGCACATTCCACCATCAATAAACCGCTATGTGTGCGTGTTTGATTTTCCTTTTTTAATCGATTAAAGAAACGTTCGGCGGGTAGTCGATTATGCTGGCAGACTTAATAAATCGTTATCTAATTCATTCGATACAAGTAGCATAATTATCATTATTCTGTCAATATTTCAGTGTTTGCCTTGAAGAACGACGGCCTTCTGCATTACCTTGGGATAATGATGAGAGAAAGAGTGAGGTCAATAAATACATCAACAACGGTGCGATCCCGGTGGACGAAGAAGCATCTCTAAATATCAAACAACATGGCTTAGACTTTAATGGGATTGGTGAAAAGTACGGAGAAAGGTATGACGGTGGTAATACATATGCCGATCCTGATGCTAACTTTAGAAGGGAAGAGGGAAATCTACTTGCACGTAGAAAGAAAAACGCCGTGTTCGAATATGGTAAAAGTGAAGGCCAAACGGATCGGTCTGGGCCTTGTCATGATGCTGGGTTTTCTTCGATGCAATTAATTACAAAGGTAAGAAATCCAGTAACGAGAAAGTATGTAAAGTCCCAGATAAACATTTCGGACTAAGAAACGATACAGGTGAACAAGTTATCAAAAGCTTAAACACTAGTAAAAACAGAGTGTATAAAGAAGAGAATGATTCTGTTTCCAGATACCACGCTTCTGATTTTAAAGAAGAAAACACAGATATGCGTGTTATAATCTTTGAAAACGAAGACAGAGTAAAATCTATACGGCAAAAGAAAGTGGATGAAAATTACACGAGAAAAGACAATGTAACAGTTGAAAATAACTTAGGGAAAATTACAGAGCTGGGGCAACAAGACAACGAGACATACGCGAGAAGACCTGTGAATAAACCTGTCAAGGATTACTGCCAACGATATGATAGAAAAGAAACCAAATTTAATGAAATGAGGAAGAAAATGGACATCATTGATAGAATAGGGGGCAACGTATTGGATATGGAAGAAAACATTTCTCGTCGGAAGGAGCCTAGACCTAAGCAGTTCAAAAAAAGGGGGGGATAAGAAGAATGTGGATGCTCCGGGTTTATATTATGAAACTAGGTCCCATAATAAACCAATGGAACAACGAAACACAGATAAAGATGAAAAACCGAACCGAAATAGATCGAGTGTTAACGATTCAAGAACCGGAAACCCAACAACAGGACCATAAGTCGTCAGTAATGACACAGCATATGACGTATTTGATATTTCTCCAGTCAAAAACAGAGAATTATTTTCTGACCTGGAAGATGACAATGAAAATGAACTAGACAAATGTATCGAAAGTAAATCAGATATGCTGAAAGGGGAACAAGGACAGGTAATTAAAAAGAAATATAGTGCTAATGCAATGTGGAATATCAAATTCACACACGAACATTCCCCTAAAGTCTCGTCTAAAAAGCGAAAGAAGAAGCAAAACATGCAAGTCGTTGATAAAAGACAGTCTGAGAGTACCGAAGTACTCGAAGATTCCAGTAAGGAAACGCACAGGCTAGTTAACAAGAAAACTACAGCTGAAAGAGAGAAAAGGAGAGAAAAGAAAAATGGGAATGGTACTCTTAACGCCCCTGTGTTTTCAAGAAAATGACCCAGAGAATAGAAAAAGGAAAGGCAAAAATAAATCGTCATCGAAGACCGCGGAAAGTCATTGTGTAAATGATACGGTACAAATATTACCCACGAGAAAATCAACAGGTCCAAAGTACGACGACTGCATTAAACTAGAAAAATATTCAGTCATTAGGACAACTTGTAATGCAGCTGGTGACAAAAACGAGAGTTTGGCAAATGTAAACCTAAATCATCAAAAAGATATATTACAAAGCACGAGAAAACGACTGGCACTCATAGAAAAGAAAGTCTAGTAAAATCGATATCAATAAGCAAAGCCATTGGAACCGAAAGTAATAATACAGCCAGATTGGTGCTAGAGAATGTAACTGTACGTGACTCTGATAACGCTAGCGATGGTTCAGGGGATCTAAATAGACCTGCAAAACAGCATTATATGATTCCAAATATTGCCAGAAGATGTGATAAATGGAGAACCGTTCCAAATGGTGATCAGATAAGTTCAGACGCTGTAAATTGTGAAATGTTTTCGAGAAGCAAATATATACAGGTTGCTGACGTTGAGCCAACTGTTTCGGTAAAAGAGTCTGGAACACAAGTAAATCACAAGAACGATCCTGGTGTAGATCTGTGTGATTTGATGTACGACTCCGAAACCGATACAATATCAGATTTATTGTGTCAGCAAAACTTAATATAGACAGCATTCTAAAGAATCTATTGATTTTGAAATCCCTAGGCCAGCTTCAAACAGAACCTTTATCATTGATGATGAAAATGATGACAATAACTGTATAGATGGAATTAGGCCCAAATCTGAAGTGATCAATAAAAGGGAAAAGAAACTGTGTAAAATGCAAAGATTCGTCAGCTTTATCATGTGCTGTTGTAGACCTAAAACGGATAAATAATTGTGATTATAAACATTGTAAAATACGCGCTTATCGTCCAATCTAGCAATATTTGTACTCATAACTACAAGTAATACTGAAAGTTGTTATATTTTTGCTAATTGACATTAAGTTATTGTTATAATCAAATATGTATACTATTTAAACATCAATATGTTGACTTATTAAATAGTAAATATTTCAACAAGTTGTATTTATATTTCGGTCCTATGGGAAACGCATTTTTTAATCTAGTCCGTCTGTTTTTAGTCCTATGAGCTGAAAATGGAAATGAAATTAACATAGAATATTGCGTGAACTAAATTTCAAACGTTAAACATAAGAATTTTGATTCGTTGAATATCGAAATAAAACTTTATGGACAATAAGGGACTTGCTTGTTATCCACAAAGTTTTCTACCCGAAAGACAAATATTTTTTAAAAAAAAAAAATGAGCAATTAAGAATTGTCGTCTGCAACTTGTTTGAACAGTATAAAATTGTATTGCCGTCTTGTAACGAGTTTATGTGATTTTAAACGAAAGATAAACAGGACTTTTCCGAAAACCTGATTTAAGTTCCAGTAGATCTTAGACAATTTCTCGAAAAGAATAACTATTTTTCATTCGAGCGACACGTCTATTTCAGTTCCTAATTCAATTTCTTTATGTTCGGCTCGTGCATTTTATGTCGTCACTCTTTACCCGCCTCTATTTGGTCCAAACGATAACGAATCAGAAATATCTTGAATTTTAGTTGTATCACTGATCATGTGGGTATGTTAGCGAGACATTCAGAACCGAAGCTAAGTGCTAGTATCGCCCACTTCAAAAAGTGAATTTAGTATTGGTGTTTAATTTGTTCTGTAGTGGGCAAAGACTCGAGACATGGTTAGCCGCTTTATTCATTGAAATTCACCCCAAACTGCTAAAATTTCTACTTCCAAACAATAAGCCAGCATTCGGATACAGTTTGGTGCTAATTTCCATTGTCGGCACAACGTATATTTGTAGCATTTTTAATCAACAATCCAAATTGGCGCTTATAATGCCAAGTTCAGCCATTACTTTTGACGTACACGAAAAATTGCAACATTTGATCCGGATTTTATATGCTTAATTATTCCAATACAAATAGGAATTTTCAGCAAACCTGTGAGCATGAAGCCAGAATGCTTTGGGAATACGATTTCTTCACAAGTTGACAGGAGAAAGTAAATGCGATTAAAAAATCCAAACTTAACTTCAGATTTCATGATTTACCTTAACTCCCTTCGGATAGGTAAATCTCCATAAACAGCTCCAAACTGATGCTATAATTAGTTGTTTAGAAAATGCATAATTTCGGAAAGTGCCATGCAATACTCCTGGCTGAACCTCAAGAGCAAGTTTTCAGCCGATGCCGTTGATGATTGTAGCGGAGAGAAATGCGACGAACATTAACAATTATACTAGACAATGACAGAGAAATAAACTCAGTCGAAAACAAAAGCATATAACTTGGGGTCCTAAATTCCGTAAGCGAAATATCACATAAGGTGCACGATTCAACGACGCCCTGGATTATTCAATACGTCTGTGTTTTGGTCCGCACCGTCCTCCTTAGAATAATCAACCGGAAGTACAAATGTCCCATCTGCCAAGGCGGAAAATTATCATCCCGTGGGCAACTGTCATACGAGGTAAAATTTTGGATTTTTGATAATAGTGCGAGATGTTCGCAGGCTTTGGAAATGTTTGCAACACTCTTCAAATCTCAGCAAAGAAGCTTAGCCATATAAAAGGGCAGAATAATGTTCTTCAACAGGGAGGAATAAAATGTCGCCATTTTGATTTTCTGACCTTCAAGTTGGAAGATCGAATACTCTTCAAGAACTTGTGATTTTTGTAAACAAAACATAAAGATTAAGTTCGAAGCAAAAAATCTCAGGAAAATCTTCCATACGAAAACAGTAACTCCATATTTCAGAATTCGGCTCTTTATTTACATATGTATTAATGAGTTCCATTACAACTCCTGGCTCACTTCCTCTTAAATTTCAAGAACAGTTAACAGTTCCAACGTCAGGCATGGGGGTATACAGCGTCTTCCCAAACTTGTAGCTAGTCACTTCCTGTATTTTCCAGGCGACTTTGATTATGCCTTTAAGCATATCATAGGCAGAGTTACATGCAAAGCCACTACTTGGCTTAGTCGCCCACACTACAGAGCCCACTTTTAAAGTACAAAGACAAGTTTGGTATAAGTTGATACCAAAACTTGAGTATGAGTTTAACTGAATGGATAAAAGTTGACTTGAGAATGAGTTGTCTTGGGTACAAGTTGACTGACAGCCATCAAAGACACAATCGGTAATGTATCAATTTTCTTACATTTGTTTGAATATTGTAATCTACATAGGTCACCTGTGTAATAATAGCAGAGCAGGCAATAGAGGCTACATACAACCTATCAATTATTTAAAACCCTTTAGTCTTTGACATTCAGTACAAATCACCTGCCAATTTATAGACACAAATGATTATTTTCTTAATAAAGTAATTTTCATTACCATCTTTGGCATTATTAAATTGCATTCTGTTATAGCTAGACATTGAAATAAAGGGGTCATTGTCCACTAAATTTAATTGATAAAAAGCTGATTTCAAAAGTAGGTCAAAACTAAAACTGGTATAAACCATTACATATCGTGCTGATCTGAGTAATTGAAACCAATGCAATAAATCTAGATAGTGTATAAATTGAGAAATAATCACTTTTTTTTTTTTTTTTGCAAGGTAATGTTCCTGTTAGAGGTAACCATTTTTGTAAATAGAAAAAAATCTTAACTCCTAATTCATGTTCTTTTTGCTGTAGAACCGGCAAATCGGAAAGAAGTGCACTGGTTCTAAATTTCAATATCACAGGTTTCTATATATAGAGGTCCCATGTTCGGCTGTCAAAATAAAAAAAAATCTGATGAAACTAAATAGTATTTGCAAATCCTCCTCATCATAAAAGGCTAAATTCGTTCTTTTAAATATAGGCACCACAACATGTTTTATTGCTCATATATTCAGCATGCCCACTGGGTTTTCATTTTTGGGGTACATGTACCCCTTAGGTTTTGAAATGGGGGTACAAAGAAAAATCTGGGGGTAGAGTGTACCCTTTACTTTCAGAGTTAAGAGTATACCATACGAATCTGAACCCTTTACCAAATGACAATATTTTTGTTATATGATTTGTTAATAGTCAGTAAAAAAGTGCCACACGTCATGTTCAAGTGTCAATTAAATTAAGAGCGAAGGATAGCAAACTTTTTTTTAAAAGCTGACTTGACAAATCGCTTTCTCTTAATCATTGGATTTTGAAGGGGTTGAATGGGATATGAGAGCAATGGCTAAATAACTCTAACAAGTTAATTATGAGGGTGGGGAATGGCATTTTGGAGCAGGCCATACCGGGCATGTCAGCTCATTGTTAGCTCAAACTCTGGTATTAAAACGATTCTGGTAAAGAAAATGATAAATGGCCTCATTACTGTCCAAAAGTCACCATTTTTGGAGAAATAGAATAGTTTTTGCTACGACATTTTGCAGACAGCAAATAACATAGCTAAAACAAAACTACAACATCCAAATAAACGGCTCCATTTTGTCACGCGAAACTTACATGTACAACGGAACTCACAAGAGAAACTAATTTCAAAATCAAATTCTATAGTATGAAATCTTGTCAGTTTCATGCCAACAACAATTAAATATCTTGCATTTTGTTTGAAAAATAGCGCGACTTTGGACTTATTTTAAAACAAACTGGCGAGGCCATCAGGATCCCCATTATACGAACTTTTCCAACTGCTGGTTCCCCATTCTCTATATAGATGAAAACAGACAACAGGGAAAAAGACTAACAATTTGAACTTAGGGGCCCAGGCTGCAAAAATACAATATTTAACATTAGGGGTGTGGGCATTTTCACCAAAAATTCAGGGGCCCAGCCCAAAATTTAGGGGCCATTGGCAACTGGGCCCCTGTTAGTCTTTTTCCCTGAGACCAGAAAGAATGGTTCCTGTCCCATGTAAGGGAAGTCACTTGCTCCCGATCTGATTGTGTTCTTCATTACTTGCAATTTTTTGTTTTCTAGGAAAAATTGCAGATAGTGTTTTATAGTTTTAATCGCTATTAATTTTAAATGCATACACACATTTTTGTTTCTACATTCATTTATTTTTCTTTACGTTCATGCACGTCTTTATGTAAGATTTGTATGTGAACTGATGTAATTGTACGTGAATTACGTACTGCAGTACATGAATGGGCACCCTGATATTCTGCATTATAAAAAGAAAAGACACAATTTTAAAATCATTGCAAAGCCCAGGAAGGCAAGAAATGCATCCAATCAGATGATTAAATGAAGAACCAGTGGATGGATTTCAAGAAATTTCACAGGAATGATCCTTGGGTGACCCTTTCTAAGATTCCTTAAAAATAGAGATACATTTAATAAGATGAATGGCTTTTATCGATAGGGCTATATTCCTTATATTTTATATTGTAAAAACTTTTAAAATCTTTTTCTCAGAAATCGGTAGATGGACCACATTTCACAGGAATGATTCTCCATAGACCTTTAGTCAGATTCTTCCAAAGAATTTGGAACTGATGGGAAAAAATGCTTTTATGGGTGGGGCTGATTTCCATATATGGAATATAGAATGGACTTTTAAAATCATTCGTCGGAAACCAGTTGATGAATTTCAACCAAAATACTCAGGAAGTGATTGTTTGAGACCGTGACTATCAGATTCCTTCATTTATGCTTGAATTTACTTGATTTAATTACTTAAAGAACATAGCTTTTATGGGCAGGGCTGATGTCCATATATGGTATCAAGTGAACATTTTGAAAAGCATGTTCTCAAAAAGAGGTAGATGGCTTTCAACCAAATTTCACAGGAATAATCTTTTGGCTATCCGTTCTCAGAATTTTTGAAGAAATTTTATTAGTTTTGATAATAAAGCCTGGCAAGATAGTCCAAATTTCAAGTAGGATTTACATTGTAATGGAAGAGAAATAATTGATATTGCTTTACTGAGAGTATTTGTTGCATAGAAAAGGTTGCCTACATGGAAGAAAGTTAGAAACCAGTGGGTATTAGGAAAATCATATCCTAAATTGTAGTCTTTCCATTTATAGATGCCCTTAACTCGCAAAAGTGACAACAAACAAGTGAAAGCTAATACGGCAAAAGCTGGAGTTAGTGAAAATGCTAAAACAAATAATGGAAAGGAAGGAACTCCAAAGGAAAAACAAAAAGATGCCATTCTGGAAGGAAAGAAGCAGACTGAAAAGAAAGAAGAAATCGGAGATAAGGTAAAGCTAGGGCACTGAATTTGTTGTGCACTACGGTAATTTTGCTAGTCCTGAAAAGGAATTGCAAATATAATGCAGATATTTGAATTTGTTGTGTGTAGAAACACATCAGAAGCAGGGTTTGAAATCATTGACTCCTTAACCATGAAATTCTAGGGGGTCTAACTCTTATCTGTTTTTGAAGAAGTCAAAGCAAAAACAACAAAATCAAATCATGAGTATAAATTTGAAGGTCTAAGTGCCAACAGACCTTTTCTTATAATATGAAGTACAAGCAATGAATTTGTATAACCTTCAATAGGACATAAGATGCATCATGAAAAACTGAGGGATAAAAAACCCTTGGTTTGAACCCTTGAAAATTCCTCCAAGGAGGTCATTGACCCTTTTAAAGAAATTTCTAAAGGTCAAAATAGAATATTTTAAGATTTTTGAGGATCAAACGGTTAACCCCTAGTTTATGAGTCAAATATAGACCCTGAGAAGTGTAGAAAACACATTTGTCAGCAAACCCTACTGTCTGTAGCATATGGAGCCCAATCAGTGTGATAGATTTCCCTTATAAGATAATGGAAAATGTTTAGATTTAAATAAGTATCCTTTAAAAATAACACCCTGAGTCATCTCCTCTGAAACCAACCATAACTCACCGCACCAATCAAAAAGAATTCGACAAAAAAATTAGACAGGTCCAATTTCATCTTTCCCTTTGGATTGTGACGTCTTTCCCTTTGGATTGTGAGAAAGTGGTATTTTTTGGGAATAGGTTAATCTCCCTACTTTTATATCATGGACCCTTTTAGCTTGAAAGCTTAAAATAAAATACAACATGAAGGTACTTCTAGAATTTATATTTACAGACTGGGAAGCTAACCCTGGCTCCAAAACAAGAAGAAAAGTCTGAAGATGGATTGGTAATGAAGGATGTGAAAGGTATGGAACCTCAAAAAACCTTATTCAAGCTATAGTTAAAGACCCGTTTACACATTCAGAATTTTCTCTACGATTCACCCAGATTTCTCATGGTCAGAAAAATCGGGATGAATCGTGGGGAAAAGTAGAAATATTCAGTGTCACTACGATTCCAGTAAGAATGCCCACGATATTAGTACGGTGTCTGTAAGGTATCGCTACGAATCAATGACGATTCATGACGGCAACGCTACGGTCAATGAGGATTGACCACGGTGGCTCAACGATTGTTCATGGTGCTTGTACAGTTGCTACTGGCCTTGGTCGTGGCCAATCTAGGAGCTCCGTAGCGAAACCGTGGATGATTCGTAGGACAACTGCACACAAATCTTGGTGAATCGTTGAGAATTCGTAATGTCAAAGATTCCACGACTGGCTACGATCTCTCACAAATAGCCGCGAACATAGCTACAGTGTCAGTACAAATAAGCACGATTCCGCTGCGGTTGCGCTACGAAATAGGCCACGCCCAATAACCACCACATTTCGCCACAAATGTTTTAAACAGTTTTAAACTTCCGTAGCGCTACCGTGGAGTTTCCCGAATCATCATGATTCATCAAGAGTCGGCACAATTCACCACAGTTCTACTACCAATCACCATGGTACACGACGATATTACAAATCGTGGCGAATCATAGCGGCACCGTAGCCAAAAATCGTGAATGTGTAAACAGGCCTTAAGATGTTTAGATTGCTAATCAACCATTTTATTATATTGTAACATGTTACTACCCTAAATTCTGCAAAGTAATGCTGTTTAGTATCTAAGTTGAACTAATTGTTGAAGGATATTAGGTGTGGTCAGCAATTCATCAATTTATTATTGATCTAAACTGAAAGAAACTGAAACTACAGTTTAACCATGCACCAACGATTCCAGCATTATTATTATTTTTCTTTGTGGTCATAACAGCTTATCCAAAATAATTTCATTTATTATATACCTATAAAAGATATGGATTAAAATCTGGCTATCTAATACAACTCGACAGAAAAAAAAATCCATATAGGGCTTGTACCAAAAAAACGTATTCGCCGAGTACCATTAAACACGGACTACTTTTTGGTGTATTGACGTTCAGATTTTTTCGGAAAGTTGGTTATTTCTTAATCATTTAAGAGAATTTTCTTAATGTCATGTCCTAATGGGTATATAATGAAAGGAATATTACAACAGTGTGTTTTTCTATTACAAATTCTCAAATTGTGTGTAGGTATTTTTTATTGGATTCGACCTTCGATCTCATCCAATAAAAAATACATACACACGATTCTCGAACACGATAACATTAAATAGAAAAAGACACTGTTGTAATATTCCCTATTTATAACATGGGAGTGGAACTTGCATGCTTCAGGCCGTTGAACTGCATCAGGGATCTGTCAGTTACCTATTACAAGTAATTTTCTTTTTCTAAAATTTTTTTTCCTAGATATTATATGTCATGGACATCTTATTAATGGACTGTGTAGTAATTGGTGACAAGAGCTCTTAGTTAAGTGGGAATGCTTACAATCTAAATCTGTTACTTCTACTTCAAATCCTAAGTTGTGGAATTTGGAATTTGTATCACAGCCTCTACTTTTAGCTCTTCAGTAGAAATGAAGTAATAGGATAAGGAATTGGTAAATCTTTTCGAATAAATGTAAATCAAATAGTTGAAAAAAGCCGTAGAAGCCAATGCAACTTCATTTTCTCATTTATTTTCAAAATGGCAGTGAACCCTTCTTCAGACAATAAAATTGTAGGCTTGATCAAATTCAAAGAAGTTGCAGACAAAAATATTAGCTTATTAATTTCAAAAAACTTTGTCTTTAGGAGCAAAAAATACATTTTTTGAAATGAAAAATCAACCAATTTCTTCATCTTCTACAATTTTTTTCCCTCAAAAAAAATTTTTAAGGGTCATAATATAGCAAGACTGTATGGGAGTGGGTAAAGCCAGTTATAATTAAGATGAAATAAGAGGAATTACCGGTTAAGTTAAGAACAAATAAGTTTTTGCTATAGTTTTACAAGTGTTTTAAGAAATATAAGGTTTATATTTGTGCTGTGTTTTGTATGCATTTTCAGGTTATTTAATTCTTCAATTTTAACATTCAGAATCATTAAAAGTGTATAAAAAAATAGGGAATTGTGTTGAAAAAACTTACAAATTGAATACGAGTGACTGTTCTTATCTACTCTTAACTTCTCTATGAAACAATCCTTTTGAGTTCTTTCATCAATGAATCTCAATGAAAATTATTTATCTGTCCTTTTTGCACAGCATTGTCTTCTAAGAAAAGGAAGCCATCTGACATAATGGCTGAGCCTTCAAAACGAACAAAGGTGTTGGTACCGGACGTCATTTCACCCAGAAGAAGCTCCCGTGCTGTGGTTCCAAATAGTCGATATAAAGACATGGAAGTGATGGAAATTGGCAAGAAAAAGTCCAGTACTTCCTCAACAACAGGGCATGGTATGTAAGCTCTACCCTTCCTAATTTTTGTGAACAATTTTCGAGAATAAAAATTCAATTCTTTTTCTGTTTAGTAAAATGACAAACACCTTTAGGTTTCAGTGGCAAAAATCAGACTGCATGCTCTTGCTTTGCCTATGTTACCTGCCAATGCAGAATCAAAAATAGCCATAATTTCTTTCCAAAATATAATTTCACAGGAGCCATAAAAATAATTTATTTACGGGAAAGGATTTTGAAAGAACTTTTATCAAAGCCATCCTACTTTCTTATCAAAATGTGATAGATGTCATCTCTTCATGTATCATTTGTCTCTCACCAATGGGCTAATGATTAGTAGTTCACCTAAGTGAAGCGAGCAGAACGCTGTGATTTTACAGCTGTGGGAAATGATAGGAAACCGTATTTAGGTGCACCAGCTGCCACAATATGACTGAAATACTATTGAAAGTGACATAAAACCCCAATACAATTGATCAGCCATTTTACCAGCCACTAAAGAAATGATTTTACATGTCAGGGATTAACATATTGTTTCTGGACAGAATAAATAATTTAATTGGTCAATTGATCTTTTTATTGACACTGATGATTCATCAGTTGTTTTCTCTGAAAAAGAGATGAAAGAATTTGTTACTGATAGATAGATAGATTCTTTATTGACACAAACTTATACAAAGTTTCTGGTCATTTTACAAATAATACATTGAACAAAGAATAACATGTGAAAGGTTAGCAATATCATTTGACAATTTCTCGAGCAATAGACCTGGTTTTGAATTCCCTGGTTATATTTGCGTAGAAAAATAAGAAGGCAAAAGAATAAAATGTTGTTTACCAGCATTTTATGCTTTCCCCTAAATATTCATCACTGCAACGGTAACACAAGATTTTGTCATCTGCACTAGCTTTCAAAATGAGATTGACCTGATAATTAGACGTAAGGGAAACGGTTAACAAATTTAATTTGTAATCAAAAAGTAAACAAAAGTGGAAATGTTGTTTACTTGTTGGAGGAAGAACATGTTCAATATATGAAAATTTAAGAGTTGTTTAACAGCAAAGAATTCCGTAGGATGAATGACTCGTAAATGAATTTACTAGCTTTTCTAATAGTACGTTTATCATTTGAACCCATAAGTGAAATGAATTTGAAAACATTGGGTCTAACATGGAAAGAAGTTGAAATATATTTCTTTCTAATGTCATCGTAAACAGGACAAACTAGCATAAAGTGGTATTCGTCTTCTATATCCATAGAGTTGCACATGAAACAGTGTCTAAGCGAACGGTCAGATGTATCAGCATTGTATCGGCCAGATTCAATTCTTAATTTATGTGAACTAAGTCTTAATTTCGTAAATGCATTTCTAAACTTCTTTGGTAAGTTATCTAAATACTGTTCAAATTCAAAATTTGCCTTATATTCCTTGTATAATGTTAATGATCTGCAGATTTGAATGCTATTAATCCAATTTTGTCTAAAAACATCTAAAAGTCTAGTTCTAAATTCTACATGGAAAGACTTTAAATTTACGCCAGAAGGATTTTTCCATACATATGAAAAACCATAGGAGTCTAAAAGATGTTTGACCTGACTGCACCAGATAGTTTTGTTGTTTAAAGTGTCCGAGCGTAATGTAAGATATGTCGTTTTTAACAATATGCTTTCACTACTTTGAATTTTACACCAATATTTAATTATTTTTACATAGCGGTGAATATAAAGAGGATAGCGTCCCAACTCCATAGGATCTGTTGGTTTTTCTGAAGATGGGGTATTGAGTCTTGTTGAAAGTCCATGAAAATATGGCAGGAACTTCCTAAATTTAACCCATACGCACAAAATGACACTTTCTGATGCCCCTGGAAAAAAGGGTTAAGAAAACATTGTAGATAATAAAGAAATTGCTTTTTAGAAGCAATTTCTTCATTATCCACAATGTTTTCTACCAAAGAATGAAAGAAAATCTAAGATTTCATCAATTAAAATTTATTGCCTGCACCATCTTTGAATTAGGGCCAGTCTAAAATGTTGTGGTCTGGTAATGGGCTAAGGTGAGGCAGTATTAAGATATCATAAATGACCCCTTTGTCTTTGCAGAGAAAAAGTTGAAAGAAAAGACACATATGGCTAAATATCAAGGACAGAAGCTCTATCAACAAGGGTAAGGTGATGTAATAAAAAGAATTCAGACAGTCTAGGGTTTATATATTTTTGAATTGTACAATCAATCTCTTTACTGAAAAAAGCCAAACACCAAGGAATTGGTAGTTTATTTTTGATGTCCAAGTGCATAATCCATACCCACATAAGCCTATTTTTTTTTATGTCCCTCAAGAAAAAAGGTTTGGGAAATGAAGAGATTGCTTTTAGCGGGAATTTTCATAATTTCCCACAATGTTTTCTTTACTAGGGCTGGCTTATTATTTGTCTTGGCTTATTATTTGTCCCCATGATGATAGGGCTCAAACTCGTGACCTTCAGATCACGAGTCATGCACCTGTACCACTCGGCCATTAAGGCAGTAAAGAAACTATTTATCAAAAGAAAGTCAGCTATCATGGTAAAACTTCTAAAAGTCAGCTGCTATGAGAACTTCACAAAATATCTAGTTCTTTGCTAAATGGGTACCTTACAATTACATCAATTATTATACTACAACTTTGACATTGACCCATTACCTAACAACAAAATTTTGGACTGGTCCAGTTTGAAAGAAGTTGCAGATTACAATTTCAAGTTCATGAAATTTAAAGAAATAAATTTTGTTTAGGGTACAATTCAGTGTGTTTTGTCTTTCAGGGTAGGAAACAGTGTGGGAAATGAAGAAATTGCTTGTTTGAATGTGATAGTTCACTGATAATGTCTGATAAATATGACATCCTTATAAATATAAACACAAGGAAACATTGATCTGCATATAGATTAACCCATTCCCACACAATCCCTCTTTTTAATACCCCTTGAGAAAAAAGCTCCAGAAAACAAAATGAAGAAGTTACTTGTTACAAGAAATTCAAGTGGCAAAGCAATTTGTTCATTATCCACAATGATTTCTACCCAAATCAGCTGAGGCTTTCCAGATTTAATCTACTTAAAATTGTCATCTGTAACTCCTTTGAATTTGCACCTGTCTATATTTTCCCTTTGGTAGTGGGTTAACCTTTTCTGAAATACATGTAGTTCAAAGTCTTGGATTTTTATTATTGAGGAAGAAAACAGTATGGTGAAAAGGAGATATTACTTGTCCCCCAGAAAAGTTTCTATATTATAGCAATCCTTTGCAGAAGAGAGGAGGGGGGGGGGTATTGTTTTACCCATCTGTACTCTGTACATCTGTCCATAACCAATATTTTTTCTCACACCTTTCTCATTAATTCTGAATAATTGCCACTTGAATTTTGGTGAACAATTTATTTGGTTGTATTTTTCCCAGCAACTGTTAATAGTTTTAACTTGAAACTTGTAAATGAGGTTCAGTTAGTGGTTCTTAAATGAGCTTACCAAATTAAGGCTGGCAAAACTATGTTTGGGGGGTATATAGGAGTCAGCTTGTCAGTCGGTGAGTCAGTCCGTCTGTAGCTTTTACTGTCCCCTCAATTTCTCGGCAACTATTGGACGGATTTTATTCAAACTTCACTGATATAATCAGCATCAAGCAGAAATGTGCATATTTTATTTTGGTTACGGTCCATTGATTTTTGACGGAGTTATAGTCCTTTGGTGAAAAATTGTGTCCGCTCAAATTTCTCATAAACCAAACCATAAACCCAAAATCCCCCATCAATGACAAAAATATGGGGGAGCTTGTCCTAAAAATGGGGGAATCCCCCGATCCCCCTACCTAGAATAAATACTGAAACATACCTGAATTAAATGTTTATGTGTTCAAAATTGATTTTCTTTCAGTTCTCAGTCTAATGTTGTATCAGAAGAAGTTATCACCTGTGAGACCGAGCTTAATGGGAACTTGCAGATGAACTTGATGGATGATATTTTGTTGTTATCATCAAATATGGCTGAAATTCAACATCAAACAGTCGCTTCAACAGATCATAACAAGGAGTCTGATGGTAGCTTGACAGATATTGATAGAGTTCATTCTGAGCATGAAATGAAAGCTAAAACGGAAGGTCTTGAAATGAGTAACATTGTGAGCTCTATGATATCAACCAATGAAAATACTGTTTCTCAGAGTCAAGTACAAGACTTCCATAATGTTGTTGAAGGCATGACAAAAGTTGTTAAAATATCTGAAAACAAATCTGCTGCAGCAAATGTAATTGTAATTTCTAACAAGGATAAAGACAAGAATCCTGAACTAGAGGCAAATAACTTAAGAATACCTAGTTTACCCAAGATTATAAACGTTCCAAAAGGAGTAACAATTATTAAAAAGGTTTGCAGTCATAATATGATCAAGCAAACGGGAAAGACAATACAGATGAAAGGGGATGGGTTACAGGTAGTTAACAACACAACAGCATTTTCTAAATCTGGCAGTGCCAAAAGTCAATTTGAAATTATAGATGGAGCTGTGAGAGCACCTGTTTCAATAAGCAGTTCAATATCTGGCTCAACCTCCAAACTAACAGATGTTAAAGACACCAATTTTGATACTTTTTCAGCCTCCTATGAGAATGCAGTTCCTGGTATGGATCAAGTTCTAGTTGAAACCACTTCAGATGGTCCTGTAAACAGTGATTGTTCTAAAGAGGCTGTAAAACCGCATGTTAATATTGTATATGTTAAGGTTAAACCTAAGAACACAAACCCACTTTCTGAGAAAGAAAGTAACATGTCTTCGTCAGTTTCCAGTGATGTTGAGACAAACAATACTCCGAACATTATGTCGTTTGATCCATCTGATACAGAAAATAATTTGTCGACAGATACAATAGAAGCTCAAAATAATAATTCTAATGAAGATGTATATAGTGGTGCTATAGAGATAGAAAGCAAAAACCTGCTTGATACTCAAATGTTTGAAACAGATAACCAAGGAACTGTGAAAGCTATTGATGCAAATGAATTGAATGAAGAATCAAAGCCAAATGGAAGTGTGTGTGAAGTGTTTACGATGGACAAACCAGCTGTTGAATCTCCACAGGTTGCCATAGAATATGTTGTATTTGGAGACAGGATTGTCCCAATACACAAGCCATTTTCACAATCAAATGCTGGTATATACAAGAAAATATCAACTAATTCAAAAACTTGTAAGTATGTTACAACTTTCGTTATTTGACCTGTTATCACTGATAAATGTTACACTTATAAATGCAATTTAAAGGGTTGTATTGCTTTGGAAGATACTCAAATAGTTGGCCTGTTACAGTATAAATATGTGTTAATTTGAAATTCAGGATTGTGCAGAATCAAGTAAACAACAAGATTTTGATAGGTTGCTTCTTCTTTACCCATATTATCTTACCTTACCCATTTGCAATTGATCTTGCAATTTGATATGTTGAGAATAAAAGGCATGGAAAAATGTGGATGAAGAAGAAATTGCCTATGACAAGGAAACACTACATTTCTCACAAGTAAAACACCCTATATATGGCACTTACTGTCCAATTTAATTCAAAGTAAAACAGTCATCTATGGCCTCATTGAGTTTACCCATTCCCACGCAATCCAGTTTTTACACTCCCCCCCCCCCCCCTAAAAAAGCTTTGAAGAACATTGTGTAAATGAAGAAATAGCTTATTACAAGCAATTTCTTTATTTTCCACTATGTTTTCTATGAAGAAAGACAGAGATATTTAAGATTCTATCAATTTGTATTCGTCATCTGCAGCTACTTTCTATTTTAGAGCAGTCTTAATTTTTTTGTTGTCTGGTAATGGGTAAAAGCTATTCTAAATTTTTGTTGCTTGTTTATGGTTTAACCCTTTTCATGCCAAATAAAATCAAGTTCTGTAGAATTGCATTAAAATAATAGGGCTTTAAACACTATAAGCACTGGTTGTGGATCAATATTTCATGCGCAAATTTATGTGTAAACAACTTTGGCTAGAAAGGGACAAACACATGGTGTAGATCATGATAAGATTGCACATGTGTGTTGGCTGACATTTGGTAATACTTCTTGCCAAAACAGGAATATTCCAGGTCCAGCATGACACACTTTATTAGAGCACTTGAGGGTCATAAAAACCAGTTATTATTTTGAAAGGTTATTATTTTGTCAGGATGTGAGCAAAACATCATAACTACAGCTTTAATAAAGTTATTGCTTAGACATTTAGACGATTTGCTTTACCAGTAGATCATCAATAATGAACATGAGCTGTTAAGACACTGCATTGAACATATTCACTTCATTGTACAGTAAAGAAAATTCCTGTCAAAGTTGCCCAGACCGCCATCAATTCATTGCTGGAAGGGAAGCCACACAATACAGCATACAGTATAGATACAGCTGGTATAGGGGAAGATGAGACTGCTGTAATTGAGCCAACAGTTCAACAACAGGCTACAGTAGTTCTAGACAATCAACAGGTCAGTTTCGTTCTTCCTGGACAACATCCCTTAATAGCCTCCTAGGAGATTTAAAAAAAAAAAAAAAAAAAGCAATGACTATCTTAATTTTTGATTTCTTTACTGAATTATATGGTGCAGATACTCATTGGAATGGTCACCTTGAAACAATTCCATTCAGTACCCACTACATAAACAGTGATGCTCAAATAATGATTTTTTTTGCTTCTACATCCATTAGATCCAGTGGCATATTGTTTTACCAATGTCTGTCTGTCTGTCTGCAGGATGTAAAATTCACCCAAACATTTTGCTGTTTTTCAAACACTGATTTTTGATAAAGGTTCCTTGCATTTATAGACATCAGTTGGTTGTAAGGTTAAGGTCATCCATGAAAGTCAAGGTTACTATCATCGTCACATTTGCAAAACACAAACACACATCTTGTTCATTTTGATATTGAAATCACTGCCTCTATGTAATGCTCTGGTGTCCTACCAGTTTGATCAGGTACTTGCCTTAAAAACAAAATTAGCCCTGGGGAGAGGGACATTGACTATTTTGATTCATTTTTATCATTGCTGTATCAGAAAAAAGTTGAGGTATGGTCATCACCTTGGTGTTGTTGATGTTGGTGTTGATGTTGTTGCAGCCAGCACAACAAAATTTAAGCTTGGTCATATCTCTGTCATTATTAAAGACCACTATCAATACTGGTTCTCTTTACTATTATGATGGATAACTCTTCAACATATCTCTGTAAGAATTTTGTCCCTTTAAAATCTTAGAAATTTTCATTATCCAACACCATCAGCTGATTGTATCACCTGCATGCATTGCTTTTGTTGGCTTCTGTCATCCTTCATTAGTATGCAATTAGAGTTTGACAGGAAAAAAAATCTGACTGAAAAAATAATCATTTGATTGAGATAGCCTCAAAGAAACCTCTTAGAATTTCCTTAACCCTTTCCTGGATAAACCCGGGATTTTACATCACTGAGATTTTATACTTGAGAAAACATTGTGGAAAAAGGAGAAATTGCTTGTAATAAGCAATTTCTCCTTTTCCCACAATGTTTTCTACCACATTTATTTGGAATTGCATCCAATTTCCATTGCATCCCCTATCAATTTGGACCAGTCTAAAATTTCAAAAACAGGAAAGGGTTTCTGATGCCCTTAAGAAAGACAAGTAATTTCTCCTTTTCTCACAATGTTTTCTACACTTTTGGCAGTTATTTCCAATTTTAGCGCAAATTGAAATGTTGGCTGCAACTTTTTTCAAAATGGATCAGACTTAAATTTTGTCATCTGGTAATGAGTTCACAGAGCCATTGGCTTCGTCTTGGCCAAGCTTCTTTTGACCCAAAAGATTTTTACATGTCAATTTTCATTTCAGCATGCTGTTGGAACAACGAATGAAGGAGAAGTCAAGATGATCACTACAGCTGATAAACCTCAACAGAAACATGGTAGAGGTATCTATAGTTCAATAGTCGATTACTAAACAATTCAACATTTTGATGTGCTGAAAAATAGCTATGAATAAGATTAGAACTAGAGAAATGGCTCTTTCTTGAGAGGTTAAAAAGGTAGATTTGTGTGAGAAGGAGATAATGATTGTTGCAGAAACGTTATTATCCCCCAACCCACCTACAAAATGCAGGGGGGGGGGAGGTATTGGTTTAACCATGTCTGTCTATCTATCTGCCTATAGACTTTTTCCTTTCTCTGCTCTAACTAAAGAACTAATTGATCTACAACTTTGAAACTTCATACAATTGTTGTCAATGACCCAAGGTAGTATTCTATTGTATTTGGGTCACATAGGTGAAAGATCAAATTCCCAATTGAACTTTGGTTGAAAACTGTTTCCATGCTTTAACTCATAAGTAATTTGAACTAGGCCCTTGAAACTTTTTACACATGTTGTACATGACCTGGGAAGATAATTCAGGGTCATGTAGGTCAAATATCACAATTGAACATTGTTTGTAAACCATTTCTGTGTTCTATCTCATATGCCATTTGACCTGGGACCTTCAAACTTTACACACATGTTGTCTTTGACCCAAGGAGGTGCCCTCTGGTTAGGGTCACATATGTCAAAGGTCAAAGTCACAATAATGAAGATTAAAGGTGAACTGTGCTACTTCATTGACAAAGTACTGATTTGGGTATGAGTCCACTTTGCGAAAACTCTAGGTCCCTTACTCTAAATTGTCCTATTTTGTGATGAATGTTGCTAACTTGCCCTTTTCCATCTGCAGTATTTTAGACTAGACCAAATTGAAAGAGGTTGCAGACAACAATGAAAAGTAATTAGCAAAGAAAACATCTTATGTGGTAGAATATATTGTGGGAAATTGTTACAAGCTATTTCTTCTATTCACATAGTTATTTCTCAAGAATAAAATCACAGGGATATAGAATTTGGGAACTTTAAATGAATTGGTTATTATGAAATAGAATATACTGTAAAAAGAACATATAGATTCTCCTGTATTGTATTTCTAGTCATCCATGGGTATGTGAATAAACTTGAGCCCCGATCTGGTCCCACAGAGATTGTAGAAATCTCCCAAGATTTGTTTACGAAGGAAGTATATGGAGATTCAGCAATACTTGATCATGTCACAGGTAAGAGTACAAAAATTCAGCCATACTTGATTATGTCAAAGATAATCCATTACCAGACAACAAAAGAGTAGACTAGTTAAAATTGAATGGAGGTGCAGACGACAAATACTATTGAGGAAACTAAAGGCTTTTTCTTTTTCTAGGTAGAAACATTATGGAAAATGAAGAACGTACGTACGTATGTCCACTTTTCTCGTGAGTGCAACTCCTCCTAAGTTTCTGGATGGATCCTTTTGAAACTTGGTCAATGTTAACACCTAAATTGGTAGATGTGCATGAAGTAAGTTTTTTTTGGTTCATTGATGTTTGCCTCAATTATGCCCCCTTTAAACTTAGTCTCTGGGGCTTATTGAAATTGCAGCCTTGTGAATGCGTCTCCACCTAAGTTTCTGACTGGATCTAAATGAAACTTGGTCAATGTTATCACCTTAATTGGAAGATGTGCATGAAGTAAGGATCTTATGGTTCATTGATTTTTGCCTCAGTTATTCCCCCTTAAAACTTAGTCTCTGGGGCTTATTGAAATTACAGCCTTGTGAACGCAACACCTCCTAAGTTTCTGGCTTGATCTAAATGAAACTTGGTCAATGTTATCAACTTAATTGGTAGATGTGCATGAAGTAAGGATTTTATGGTTCATTGATTTTTGCCTCAATTATGCCCCCTTAAATCTTAGTCTCTGGGGCTTATTGAAATTGCAGCCTTGTGAACGCAACTCCTCCTAAGTTTCTGGCTGAATCTTAATGAAACTTGGTGGATGTTATAACCTACATTAGTAGATGTGCATGAAGTAAAGATTTTATGGTTTTTTAGGTCACCTGACCGAATGGTCATGGTTACCTATTGCAATCATCGTTTGTCCGTTGTCTGTCGTCCGTTAACTTTTAAACATTTTCATCTTCTTCTCAAGAGCTACTGGGCTGATTTAAACCAAACTTGGTAGAAAGCATCATTGGGGGATGCCAATTCAAGTTTGTGAAAATAGGGGTCTGGGGGTCATAGGGGCCCCAATCGGGGCCAAAAAGGGGTAATTTTTGGTTCTTCTTTAAAAATCTTCTTCTAATAAACCGTTAATGCCAGAGCTTAAATATTTTGTGTGCATGACAACTAGGACAGGTATATTATAAATTGTGAAATTCATGCCATTGGGGTAATGTATGGGGCCACACCCTGAGGTCAAATTTCATCATGTTTTAAAATTCACATTTTCGTCTTCTTCTGATGAAGTACAAAGCCAATTTCAAACAAACGTGGTGAAAAGCATCATTTGGTAATGGTTATTTGGATTTGTGAAAATTAAAAGGCTGGAGGTCAGGGGGCCCTAAAATGGGGACCAAAAGGGGGTAATTTTTGGTAACTTTTAAATATTTCATCTTCTTCTCAAGAACTATTTGGGGGATTTCAACCAAACTTGGTAGAAAGCATCATTAGGGGATGCCAATTCAAGTTAGTGAAAATCGGGGTTCTTGGGGTCAAAGGGGCCCAAATAGGGGGCAAAAAGGGGTAATTTTTGGTACTTCTTTAAAAATCTTCTTCTAATAAACCGTTAATGCCAGAGCTTAAATATTCTGTGTGCATGACAACTAGGACAGGTATATTATAAATTGTGAAATTCATGTCTCTGGGGTCATGTATGGGGCCACACCCAGAGGTCAAAGTTCATCATGTTAAAAAATTCACATTTTCATCTTCTTCTGATGAAGTACTAAGCCAATTTCAAACTAACTTGGTGAAAAGCATCATTGGGTACTGATTATACAGATTTGTGAAAATTAAAAGGCTGGAGGTCAGGGGGGCCTAAAATGGGGACCAAAAGGGGGTCATTTTTGGTAACTTTTAAACATTTTCATCTTCTTCTCAAGAACTAGTGAGGGGATTTCAACCAAACTTGGTCGGAAGCATCATTGGGGGATGCCAATTCCAGTTTATGAAAAGAGGTTAGGGGGGCTTGGGGTAAATGGGGCCCCAGTCGGGGGCAGAAAGGGGTAAATTTTTGTACTTCTTAAAAAATCTTTTTCTAATAAACCCTAAATCACTTGTCTTGATGCTCTTTTACTCAGGTGACCGTTAAGGCCCACTGGGCCTCTTGTTGATTTTTGCCTCAGTTATACCCCTTAAAAAATTTGTCTTGATTTAAATGAAACTTGTTCAATGTCATCAGCATAATATGTAGGTGTACATGGATCAAGAATTTTATGGTTCATTGATTTTTGCAAGAGGTATGCCCCTTGACACTTATTCTCTGGGCCCATTCAATCAATCAATCATAACAAACAGTTTAAGTTTGACAATTTAAAAAGGTAGTCTGCAAATGTTTTGAATTTTGTTCTGTCAAAATAAGTAGTGTCTATAAATAGTCAGAATTTTAAGTAGCAAATCAGAACCTCTTGACCTTAAACTATCGAAAATTTACGTTTAAGAAAACCTGTCATGGGAAATGGGGCCTTAATGTTATAAGCTTTACATAAGCTCTCTTTTTGTCCTGCAAAAACTAATATTGGCCATAACTTTTGATTGGTTACAGATATAGTCTTCATATTTCACTTGTGCATTGCTTATGACAAAGCCTTTTTGTTAGTATTTAGTTCAAGGTAATCAGTCAAGGTCATGTGTCAAGGTCAGAATTTCGAAAATGTTAACTTTAACTTTGTATATAAGTTAACAATGGTAAGTGATATAGCCTTTATATTTCACATGTGCATTGTTTATGACAAAACCTTTCTGTTGGTAATAAATTCAAGGTCATCTGTTGAGGTCAAGTGGTTTCTAAATGTAAAGATTTCAAAATTTTTAACATTTACATTGTCCATAAGTTTACAATGGTAGGTGATATAACCTTCATATTTCACATGTGCATTGCTTATGACATGACCTTTCTATTGGTACTAAGTTCAAGGTCATCTGTCCAGATCAAGGTCATTTCTTAAGGTCTTAAATCTTAACTTTACCATTGTCTATAAGTTTACAATTGTAAGTGATATAACCATCATATTTCACATGTGCATTGCTTATGAAATGACCTTTTTGTTGGTATTATGTTCAAAATTTCGAAAAATATTAACTTTAACATAGCCCATAAGGTCAAAATTTCGAAAATTTTAACTTTAACATCTCCCATAAGTAAACAATGGTAAATGATATAGCCTTCATATTTTACATGTGCATTGCTTATGACATGGAATTTCTTTTGGTACTAAGTTCAAGGTCATTGGTCAAGGTCAAGGTTAAATTGTCAAGGTCATTAGTTTTCAAATATACCTCCTTTACTAATTGCCAAAATTTCTTGTTACTTTACATAAATGTTGTTTATTAAATGCCCTAGGTAATGTTTATTTCAATTTTTGATCCAATGAGCCTTACCATGCTAAATGGGGGCTTAATGCCATGTATTTTTTTACATTTTGTATATATCCTACTCTAAAATAAATCAGTCTATTGTTTCTACAAGACTACTCAAGTTAGAGTCTTCATTTTTTGTGTGGAGATATTTTTCAACTTTGATAGTCAAGGTAAAATATTTAACCCTTTACCATATAATGAATATTGAATTTTACTAGAATCAGGCCTGTGAAGCCAAACAGATTCCTTCAATGTTTGTCAAACTTCCAAATTTCTTCTGTACTGAACTCTCAAACTATAGTTGCATTCAATAAAAAGTTTTTTGTCCAATAATGGCATACAGTTTTGTGACAAAAGCCTTATTTGGGGAGCAGAAGCCATCTCCGACAGCTCTTATTTTTCTGGGAGTTGAGGTCCAATGTATACAAATCTTGTCCACTCACTTTTCAAGTACTGATTTGATTTGCTTCAAATTTCATATGTGCAATCGGTATATGGCAAAGGTTTGCATATTTTTTGGTTACGGATCATTTACTTATCTTAGAGTCATGACTCTTTGTTGAAAAATATGAAAAAAGGCTTTATTCCGGTGGCAAAATGTAATTTCTGTGACATGGAGCCTTATCGGGTATTAATCACCTTCAGTGATAGCATCTAGTTATTTAAGATATTTAAATAAAAGAGAAATACATTCTATCAAAACAGATAACTCTAAATGTATTTGCCAATTTTTCGCTGGACTATTTGAAGAATAGGGGGCTATTTCGGTCACTCAGGAGTCTGTATCGGTTTAATTGTTTGGTTAAAACTTGCATGCAAGTGTAATATCTCAGTTTCTATTAATGCTATTGCTCTGAAACTTTGCACATGTTTTTGTGGCAATGATATCAGCCTCTAGACACAGATTCAATACTCTGACATTCATTTTAGTGGAATTTTAACTCTGTAATCCCCTATCTAAAAGGTGCTTCAACAATAACAAAAGCCCAGCTTTCTGATGCTACAGGTGGTTGTATGTACTTCATAGTTAAGAAAAGTCCAAAATAGGCCTTAAACCTTTCAAACTCATCACTTTGACCATACCTGATTTGTTTTCATGTATCTATAAAAGCCTTGACTAGCCTAAACCCATAAAAAGAAGCAAAATTTCTAGACCTGTCCAGATACAAAGAATTTCACTTTCAACTCTTAGTTGATGAAATTTTATAAATCCTTGTCTTAAGGGTGGAAAACTTACTGGGAAATAAGAAATTTGCTTATTACAAACAATTTCTTTATTTTCCATAATTTTTTCCCAAAGCTGTTTGTTTGAGTTCATAAAGAAGCAGGATTAAGTGAGTGGGCAGAACTAATCAATCCTGGATTTTATCACCTCTGAAAAATAATGATAAGAAAAGTATTGTTAGAAAGTGAGGCCTTACTTGTAACAAACAATTTCTCACAATACTTTTTTTACACAAATTATTGTCTGCAATCTTTTTATTTAAACCATTCTAACATTTTGTCTTCTTATAAAAAGAATAATTTTGGTTTTGCAAACTGGCTTCAACCAAATATTTAGAAATTATTCCTTTCAGCTAACTTGTCAAGAAATCTAAGAGGAAAGAATACATGTGAGCCAGCTGAGCCCCTCAGTTCCTAATGGATCTCTTTTTCAGGTGAATTGGTTTCGAGCTCAAGTTTATCAACTGATGATGTAACCGAGAACAGTGCTAATGAAGGTCATATAGATGACAGGCATTTTGTTGAATTAAAGCCTGATGAAGACACAGCGTCAAATGATGTCATTGTTGCAGGTACAAAACCCAAATGGGTTACAAAAATAACATAACTACAACTTTCTTCAGCTATAGTAATCATGTCTGCTCAATGTTTACCTTTATAATGATGAGTAAAATCTAATTCTTTAGAACTGCATTAAAAGTAAAGTGCTTAACACATCACCAGATGACATAAATTTATACTTGTCACAATTCAAAGATTTTGCATACAACAATTTTTCAGTTGATGAAATTTTTAAAGTGCTGTGTCTTTTTAGGTAAAAACATTGCGATAGGTCCACAGTATACCCCAATCAGGGATTGTGTTGGAATTGGTTAAAACACTATAAGGTTTGATTTGATTTTTTGTCTAAGCCCCTGCCAAAGCAGGAACTTTTTGGGTTCAGCATGACAAGGATTGATATATTGTTGTGTTGTAGTGGTGTGGAAATGAGTATTTTCTCAACTTGTCCCAGAACAAGTGTCACATGATTTTCTACTTGTCCAAAGTTAAGACTGCATTAACCCTTGTCATGCTGTATAAATTACCTTACTGAATTGCTGTAAAATCGAAGGGCTTAAAGTGCTGATAGAACTTGTTGTTCAATTTAGAAATTGATTTCATATACAACTCTGGCAGGAAAAGTACAAGCAGGAGGTGTAGACCAAGATCAGACTGCACTTATGTGCAGGTTGATCTTGATCTACACCCCCTGCCAAAACCAGAATATTCCAGGTTCAGCATGACAAGGGTTAAAATTAAAAAACAAAAGTCATAAAGTTTAGAAAAGATTGTGAGACATAACAAGCAATTTCTTCTTTTCTCACAATTTTTTTCTATGCTTGTATATAAAAATGGCGGATTGTTTTGTAATAAGTGAATGTGCTAATGTCAATTGTTGTTGGGTGTGCAAAATGTAAAAACTAAAGCTTGAATAAAGTTGTAGTTAAGGCATTTTGCACCCCCAACGGGTATAAGTTGTGAAAGTGATAGTATTCCAAGAAATTTCTCGTGACAAGCAGTTTATTCATTGTCTACAATGTTTATTAAAGCTTTGTTTATTTAGCGATGTAAGTACATGTAGCTGGATTGAGTGAGAATGGGTTTAAGATTTTAGTATCTTTTTGCAATTATACACTATTTGAATTTATATCTGCAAACCTTATTCAATTTAGACCAGTGTAAAAAATTGTACATTTAATTTTGTCATTGCTTCTATAAAGATTAATATGTTTACAGGAATGATGGACAGCAACAAAACTGGCTCAATAAATGTTGTAGATATGGCCCCTAATGTAACCACAATTGGTCAAGATCCTTGCCAGCTTCAGACAGTTGTTAAAGATGTATCAGATAGTCCTGTACAACAACCCTTTAGTATTGAAAATATGATGGAGGGTGATTCTGTTGTTTTGCAAATTGATGACAATGGAATTATTCTGAATGAGACCCCTGCTTACAAGACTTTGACAAATTTGAAAATCAGCCCAGCAGCCCCTGTGGTTTCCTCTGACCAGTCAACCACTGATGTTCATGATGGGGAAATTGAAGAGAGTAGACAGACAGAGTATGCAGCAGTTCCAACAATTCAGATTAAGCCAGTGACAGCGGGGCCTAGTTTACAGAAAGAGACAGAGACTCAAACTGATATGGCAGAGGAGGAAGAGGAAGTGCAATCTAATGTGGATTACTCTGAAGAAACTATTGTAAGTTATTGATACTGTCCCTACATGTTTTCATCATATTTATATTGCTGTTCCATGTTACTACTTAATCCAGGGGTCCAGCATGGCTCTATTTACTCCTTGTCTGAGAGAAATACAGTTGCTAGGCTGTGCCACTGGTCATGTTAAATGTAATACCCCCAACCTGAAACTGAGGATGCTCAAGAAGCACATGAATAAAAGTGATACATGTGAAAGAATATTCAAAGCAGCATTAAGTCCTATTAAACCAAGACTACATAACCCATTTCCACACCATTCCGTTTTTTATGAGCTAAAGAAAAAAATTCAGGAAAATCAAGAAATTGCTTAAACAATTCTTATCAAAAGAGACAGAAAAACAGTCAAATCCTGTTAAATGCAAAACCAACTTTCAAAACTTTAGATATGAATATCAGGAAGTTGCAATTAAAAGGATCAATTTGTTGTTTGGCTAGAATGTTTGTTTTGATGAATATTCAAATTAGTTAAAAAAAAGTTATTTGAAAAACTAGATCACTGGGTCAGTTCTTAGAAAAGCCTGGTAGATAATGTAGATGCTTTATTATTAGTCCAATCAACTGGAGAATTCGTAAGAATGTTTGTCTTGATGAAATCCTGGACAAGTTTGATATTTGGTCATTCAGGGTCAAAAACTAGGTAACCAATTCAATTATTAGAAAAATAATGTAAATTCTCTATAGGCCTTATTTTTTCTGTCACAATCGATCTGAAAATTGATCAGAATGTTTGTCTTGATGGAATCTCTGGTCTGCTAAGAATTTGGTTATTTGGAGTTATTTGAACTAGATTAATTCTAAGAAAGACATTGGAGGCACTCTAGATGCCTTGTTTTAGCTCTATCAACCTCAAAATTGTTCAGAATGTTTGTTTTATTAATTTTTTGTCAAGTTCAAAATTTCGTCACTTGGTAAAAAACTAGTAATACCCCCACTTCGAAGAAGGGGGGGGTATAATAGTTTACCCTTGTCTGTCATCTATCCTCCTTCTGTCCATCTAACCAATATTTTTCGACAACTATTCATAGCATTTGCAAACGAAATTTGGTGTTGAGGTTTATCTAGGGGTCCTACATCATGCTTATTGAATTTAAGTCCGCAAGTTAACTACTTCCTATTTTATGATTTCTTTTATTTTCTGACATTGACTGGCTTAGTGGAATATTTTTGTTGCAGTTTTCCCCGAAACTATTGAAAGCATTGACATTAAACTTGGTGTGGATGTTCATCTATGGGTACTACATGTACTTGCCAACCAAATTTAGGTTATCAAGTGAACCAGATTCTATTTTACGACTTTGTATAAATTTGGACATTGACTGGTGTGGAGTTTCATGTTAGGTCTGATACCAAATTTTTGGGTCTGATACCAAATTTAGGTCCTCAAGTTGACTACTTCCTGATTTATGACTTTGTTTATATTTAGACATTGATGGTATAGTGGTATATTTTCCGTTGCATTTTTCTCTGCAACTATTCATAGCATTGACTTGAAACTTTGTGTGGAGGTACATCTAGGGGTCCTTGTGGAGGTACATCTAGGGGTCCTACATGTGTGGAGGTACATCTAGGGGTCCTTGTGGAGGTACATCTAGGGGTCCTACATGGCACTTGCTGAATTTAGCCGCAAGTTTAACTAATTCCTGGTTTACTACTTAGTTTATTTTGGGATATTGATGGTAAAGTGGTATATTTTCATTGCACTTTTCTCTGCAATTACTCGTAGTATTGACTTGAACCTTGCTATGAAGGTTCATCTAGGGGTCCTACATGACACTTATCAAATTTAGGTCCACAAGTTAAATACTTCCTGTTTTACAACTTGTTTATTCTCGGACATTGCTTGGTAAAGTGGTATATTTTTGTTGCACTTTCCTCAGCAATCATTCATAGCATCAACTTAAAACTTGCTGTGGAGGTTCATCTAGGGGTCCTCCATTGCCTTTTATTAGCTCACCTGAGCACAAAGTGCGAGGTGAGCTATTGTGATCGGTCAGTGTCTGTCGTCCGTTCGTCCGTCCGTCCGTCTGTCCGTCTGTCCGTCCGTCCACAAATTCTTTAAAAATCTTCTCCTCCTAAACCAATAGGCCAATCAAGCTGAAACTTTGCAGGGATGTTCCTTGGGTGAAGTTCTACAAAAGTTGTTAAAAGAATTTAATTCCGTCAAAAACTCTGGTTGCCGCGGCATGTGAAAATGGGAATCTTTAGTAAATCTGTAAAAATCTTTAAAAATCTTCCCCTCCTAAACCAGTAGGCCAATCAAGCTGAAACTTTGCAGGGATGTTCCTTGGGTGAAGTTCTACAAAAGTTGTTAAAAGAATTTAATTCCGTCAAAAAATCTGGCTGCCGCGGCATGTGAAAATGGGAATATTAAGTAAATCTGTAAAAATCTTTAAAAATCTTCTCCTCCTAAACCAGTAGGCCAATCAAGCTGAAACTTTGCAGGCATGTTCCTTATGTGAAGTTCTACAAAAGTTGTTAAAAGGTTTTAATTCCGTCAAAAACTCTGGCTGCCGCGGCATGTGAAAATGGGAATCTTTAGTAAATCTGTTAAAATCTTTAAAAATCTTCTCCTCCTAAACCAGTAGGCCAATCAAGCTGAAACTTTGCAGGGATGTTCCTTGGGTGAAGTTCTTCAAAAGTTGTTAAAAGAATTTAATTCCGTCAAAAACTCTGGTTGCAGCGGTATGTGAAAATGGGAATCTTTAGTAAATCTGTAAAAATCTTTAAAAATCTTCTCCTCCTAAACCAGTAGGCCAATCAAGCTGAAACTTTGCAGGGATGTTCCTTGGTTTAAGCTCTTCAAAAGTTGTTAAAAGAATTTAATTCTGTAAAAAACTCTTGTAACCCTGGCATATGAAAATGGGAAATTTTAGAAAATCTATGTTGTCTTTTTTCTCACAGACTACAAGGCCAAAGGCGTTTATATTTTATATAGAGCTTAATCATATGGTTCTCTACCAAGTTTTTAAATATTTAATCTCTGTGGTCTAAAATGGCCCCGCCCTAGAGGTCCGAAGTTTGGAAAAATGCTTACTTAGAGCAATTTCAAAAGACTTCTCCCCTTAAACTATAAGGTCTAGGATATTCATATTTGGTATTGAGCATAACTAGATGGTTTTGTACTAAATCACAAAAAGTTGTCTTTCTCAGGTCAAAAACGGCCCTGCACTAGGGGTCAAAATTTGGAAAAACGCAAAATTTCAGTATGTTAAAAAAAGTCTTCATTTTAAGGAGGAGGGCATTTATATTTTGTGTGTAGCATAGCCTGGCTGTTATCTATCAGTTTTGATCAAATTATGCCTGTAGGTTAATAAACACCCTTTCCCTGGGTGTCCAAAGTTTGTGAAAAAGCTCCATTAGACCATGTTCAATAGTCTTTTCCTCCCAATCTACAAAGTCTAAGGCATTCATATTTTGTATATAGCATAACCAGATGGTTCTCTACCATGTTAGCTAAAATGTTAGCCCTGGGATAAAACATGGCACTGCCCCAGAGGTAAAATTTTTTTGAAAACGCTCAATTAGAGCAACATCAAAAGTCTTCTCCTTCTGAAATATAAGGTGAAGGGCATACATATTTGGTATGTAGCATGACTAAATAATTTTGTACTATATAACAGGAAAATATGCTCTTAGGATAAAATTGTCTCTGCTCCTGGGTTGAAAATTGCTTAAATTGCATTGAAAGAACTCTTCTTAAATATTGGCTCTAGAGCATTTACATTAAAAACAAAGGATAACATTATTGTTCTCTACCATGTTTATATCCTTTGGACAAACATGGCCCTTCCCAAGGCATCAAAAGATATGAAAAACGCTCAATAAGAGCATGTTCAAATATCTTCCACTCCTCATGTATAAGTTGTAATGCATTCATATTTTGATGTATAGTACATCCAGATTGTTCTCTACCAAGGTTGCTAAAATTACACCCATTGAAGTTGCAGACAGTAATTAGAGTTTGATTGAAATCTAAATACAAAGAATTTCAGGTAGAAAACACTGTGAGAAATGGATAAATTGCTTGTCACTCCCTTTCTCACTATGTATTTTTCAAACCTATTTTCCCTGAGGGTGACAAATTCTGGGATAGTTTGGTAATGGATTAAACTATAAAGCCAAAGGCATTCATTATTATTGTAAAACATTACTGGATTGTTTTGTACAAAGCCCAAAATCTTATATATCTTTTATAAGTTGTGCCTTTTTTATACTAAAAAGTACTGTAATTTGGAGAGGCCTCAGGTGAGCAATTTAGGACCATCATGGTCCTCTTGTTTAATTTACTTCCTGTTTTCTGACTTGGTTTATTTTCAGGTATTAGTTTATTTTTGGACACTGCCTGGTATAATGGTATCTCATGGTATCTAATGATTAATGTGGAGTGAAGCTAGTTGTCCTACATGGTGCTTACTGAATATGTGGGGAGAATTTCATTTTCACTGATGTATGTCAGTGAATTTGACTTGCATATTTCTTGTTCATAATGTCAATCCTTAGAAATACCTCTTAGGAACGCTTTTAAGACAATATTTGGTTCAATCTTCTGAAAATTGGACAGCATGTCTAAAATCATTTAGGATAAAGAATTTGACCACATTTTGCAATAAATGTAAAATTGGAATTTAGTCACCTAGTTTCTCAGGCTAGATCTGTTCTTAGAAACACTTTGTTGACACTGTAATCTCATTTTGCTTAAATGGCCTTTAAGCGGGTCAGATTGTTTGACTTTACATTAAACTCAGGTGAGCAATTTAGTGCCATCATGGCCCACTATTTTATGTGTACAGTCTGTCTTTCTTTAGCAACCACCTCTATTAATCAACCATTTGAATACACATTTAGCATTCAATGTCAAGTTTAAAGGCGCAAAACGTATTTATCTGCTTAGAATACATATTTTCTCTCAAATGAATCTTATATTGTCGGTACTTGTTAGAATATTCTCAGTCAGACAGTTATAAGGAGTTCTTAGACTGTAATTTGGTTGAATAGCTCAAAATGTTTGATCTAAATGCCTCTTTCTAAAGTTTTATTAACTCATTTCCACACAATCACAATCATGAGTATCAAGAAAAAAGTTGTAAAAACAATTTGAAGAATGAAGAAATCATTTGTAGATGGCAATTTCTTTTTTGACCAAAGTCCAAAATTTCTTCATCTTGTTAAGAGATAAAGAGAATATTCTTTGTTTACATGGAGGTATGAACCGAAAAACTTATTCACACTGTATGAATACGCGAAGCGGACTCATACATTGTGTGATTAGGTTTGTTTGGTTCATACCTCCATGAAAACAAAAAATATTCTCTTCATTTCTTATAATTTAATAGCATCGAGCAAAAAAACAAAAGCTTTACAAATTTTGATACCATTCTGTATGGGACTATTTTGTGCGGAAGCATACGAAATTGCTGCGTGTTCAAAATTTTGTTCATGGAGTTATGAATAATTTTTTTCGACCAATCAGAATGCTTGATTTTGATAGACGAAACTAAAAATTAGATTGTTATCCAATAAACATTTTGTTAAGTGACTGTATTTTAGTGGTTTTGTTAAGTGCGTTATAACTAGTTGAGCTTGTTGGTTGCTGACCACACCAACTGACCATTATGGTGGAAGCTGGACTGAGATAATAAATAACAATTTTTTGTAAAATACATGTATGTAAGAGGGACATAAAATCATATCATTTGTTGATGACTTAAACATTGAAAAAACAGTTTGAATAAACTACAGTAACAAAGTTTAAGTCACGAACCCCCCCCCCCCCCCAAAAAAAAAAGAGACTTAGCAAAAATATTCAAGTTCAAGGTTCACTTCCAGTTTAATGAATAGTTTGGCAGGTCAATATATTTTTAGCTCACCTGAGCACGAAGTGCTCCGGGTGAGCTATTGTGATCGTCCGTCCATCCGTTCACAATTACAAAAAAATCTTCTCCTCCTAAACTAACCATGGAATTTCAACAAAACTTTACATAAATGATCCTTACGTCATGCTCTTTCAAAATACTTCAGTAGAATCTTTGATTAACTCATTCCCACACAATGACGCCTTTAGACGCCCCTCGAGAAAAACATTTGGGGAAACATTGAGTAAAATGAAGAAATTGCTTGTAACAAGCAATTTCTTCATTTTACACAATGTTTTTTACCCAAAAAGTTGAAAAAATCTAAAATTTGATAAACCATTAATTGTCGTCTGCAACTCCTTTCAAATTGGACCAGTCTAAAATATCCCGTCTGGTAATGGGTTAATCAGATATATTGTATGTTTTGTAGGCAACCTCAGATACTACTACTGACCCCACTAATAAATCCGTTATTGTTGTGAAGAAAGAGGAAGATTCTATTAGAAGAACAACTGTGGTTTGTATTAACCATTATTCACACAAAACTTTGGACTAGTTTAATGACACTGTGTACAACAAGTCAATGTATATATAAATTGAAAAGTATGTATCTGTCATGTGGAAAGGATTTGATGGAAAGAAGAAATAAATAGATTGTCACAATAAAGTTACCTTTTTACACCAACTGTTTCCAGATAAAACCGGTATTTCTATAGCCTTATGGTTGTATGTGTCAATGTCATACAAAAATTTTACATTGTTTGATATCTCTCAAATTATGGTCCTATTCTCGTATTATCTCACATATTTTTCACATGTTGATTAAAGCAAGTGTGCTGCACTTTATTCAGATATCTACTCTGAAGGTCACAGCAGAAGATTGAATATTGACATGGCCTTTATCTTTTCATCCCATATTGTTATTCTCATAATATATTACATACTTGTACATCTTACCCCTTGTCATGCTGAACATGGAATATTCCTGTCTTAGCAAGAGGGATAGACAAAGATCAGCCTGCACATAAGTGTAGTCTGATCCTTGTCTACACTTCCTGTTTGTCCCCTTCAACCCATTACCAGAAAGCAACATTTTAGACTAGTCCAAAGTGATAGGAGATGCAGACGACAATTTAAAGTTGATGGAATTTAAGATTTTCTGAACTTTTTGTGTTGGAAACATTGTGCAGAATGAAGAAATTGCTTGTTGCAAGCAATTTCTTCATTTAACCCAATGTTTTCTCAATTGTTGTTCTTGAGGGGCGTCAATTAAATGTAAATGAACCATGGCTCTACCTTGTGAGTTATTGGCCTTAGTTTTTTCACACTTTTATTTAAATCCTCTACCCTGGCTAACATCAAGCAGTGTGACGGGCGTATCTTGTGACAATTTGTTACCTTGATTAAGAAAAGTGTTTATCTTGAATTGGATTTGAATCCAGAAAATAGATATGACCTGAAATGAAATTTCTGACCAGTTTCCTGCTGTAAAGGGGGACTGTAAAGGGTTAGTAGTCTGGTAAAGTTACATATCAAGATGGCTTATTTCAGAGAATGGAAGAAAATGGTGTTGTGCAGGAATATGTTGTTGTGCATTTACCTGAAGGTACAGAAATTAAACAGCAAGAGGTCAAACAGAGTGTACAAGATCCAGTACATAATGTAAGTAGGTTATGGTACATACCTGAGGTACAGAAATTAAACAGTGAGAGGTCAAACAGAGTGAAACAATCTAGTACATAATGTATGTATGTTCCGTAAAATCTACAAGAGAATACGGACTTTTAATCCACAAGAGGTCAAACAAAGTATACAAAATTCTGATCATTGTGCCAATTTGTACAGTTACTAAAGTGTGCAGAAGTCAAATAGCAAGAGATTAAAGAAAGTGTACAAGATCTAGTTCTGATGAAGTATAGTTCATTAAGTATGTTGTTTAGTTAGTATCATGTTAAAGGTCCACTGTCAACTCCAACTCTAGAAGCCAAATTATGCAGAATTAATGTGACTGTAAATTAAACAAAAAGTGTAGTTGTGGTAGAAATAGTGTTTAACCCATTCCCACACAATGACGCTTTTAAATGTCCCTTGATATAAAAGTTTTGGACAACATAATGGGAAAAGAAGAAATTGCTTGTTTCAAGCAATTTCTCCATTATCAACAATGTTTACTACCCCAAAAGACAAAGATTTGAAAGATTTCATCTACTTAAAATTCTCGTCTGTAACTTCTTTGAATTTGGACAGGTTTAAAATTTATGGTTTAGGAATGGGTTAACTAAGACAATTTGTTGATATTTTCTTACAGGAGCCTATAACCCAGAGACAGGACGGATTGTATTTTTGTGTGGACTGTGATCATACAACTGATAGACGAGGAAATTGGTACAAACACAGGAGAAAACATCTAGGTGACCATAGTTTTTGTAATTTAAGTAATATGTGTACACAAAGTCATCCTAAAACCCTTCAATTGCTATGATGAGCTGCCGTCATAGCATAGTTGGTAGCGCGTCGGACTGTCAATCTCTGACGGCGACACTCATCCTTTCCGACTATTTGTCTAACACCAATGGGTCGATAATCGTAAACCTATGTGGGATAGCAGCTGGGGGCTAGGAAAGGATGTGATGATGGTACTGGTGTGAGAAATACCATTGGAATCCATTGATAGATAGTCCAGCTACCGCGATAGAAAGATTGTTGAAAGCGGCATAGAACCCCATTCAAACAAACAAATCAATTACTATGATGCTGTTGGAGAAAACATTCAATATATTTGAAAATTTAAAATATCCTGATAACCAACTCCTTAAGCAATACTCATTTTTTAGCTCCATAAACTTTTACTCTTAAAATCTTCTCAGAAAGTGCTGAACAGAATTCAACCAAATTTCACAGGAATAATCCTTGGGTAACCCTATATCAGATTCCTTCAAAGAGTTTTGTTTGGATGAAAAACATGGATTAAATGGGCAGGGCTAATTTCCATATATGATGAAACCTTCAAAAATCTTCTCAGAAATCAATGGATGGGTTTCAACAAAAATTTACAGGAAATATCCTTTTTAGACCCTTCATCAGATTCCTTCAAAGACTTTTGATCTGATGAAAAACATGGCATCAGTTGGTGGGGCTGATTTCCATAAATGGTGAAACCTTCAAAAATCTTCCTCTCAGAAATCAATGAATGGGTTTCAACAAAAATTTACAGGAAATATCCTTTTTAGACCCTTCATCAGATTCCGTCAAAGAATTTTGATCCAATGAAAAACATGGCTTTAATGGGTGGGGCTAATTTCCATACATGGTGAAACCTTTAAAAGTCTTCATCTCAGAAACCATTGTATGGATTTTAACCAAATTTCTTAAGAATGATCCTTTGGTGACCCCTTTTAAAATGTTCATATAAGAATTGAATGGCTTAAATGGATAGGGCTAATTTCCATATATGGTATACAGTGATTACAAACGATTATATATGTTTTCAACAAATATCACAGAACAATCCTTTGGTGACTCTTTGTCAAATTTCTAATAAAATATGGCTCAGATGAAAATTAGGGCTTTTATGGGGGGTTATCATCATATATGGTATATAGTGAATTTTTGAAAATCTTATTCTTGCAAACTGCAGGACGGTTTTCAACCAAATTTATCAAGAATGATAAGTAAATTTAGGCCGGTGGAGTGAATCAGGCGCTCAAGTGCCTCTAGTTTATGTTTTTACTGCTTTTCATTGCTTCATTACTAGATAACAAAATATGGACTGGCGGCAAAATCTAAAGATGTTGTGCTTTGATTTTGCAATAAGTGCCCCATAGGGTAGAAAACATTGCAAGAAAATGAGAAATTGCTTGTTACAGGCAATTTCTCTTTTTCCCTCAAAGTTTTCTATGATCAAACTGCTAGAGGGGTCAAAATGCATCATTGTGTAGAGGGATCAAAAGGCACCATTGTGTGGTAACCTTCAGAAATTTAATAGGTAGAATCAATGACATGAAAAAGCAAGATGTTTTTATGCTCTCCCTTTAACTGCCGCTTCGTCTGTCCGTCCGCCCGTCATTCTGTCCAGAGCAATTTCTTAATAACCCTAGGGCAAAATCTAATGAAACATAGCATTTGAACTCCCTATGATATATTGCCGATGTATGTTTCCCTGTTTTTGGATTTGAGGCCTCGTCACGGAAAAAGGGGACTTAGGGTAAAATAGTTTTCTCAAATTTCTCCTAGTCTAATGGTCAGATTTTAATAAAATTTCATATTTGAGTAGCAAATCAGATGCCCTTGACCATAAACTATTTGAAATTTTCAGAAATAAGATGCGTCATGGAAAAAGGGGCCTTAATGTTTGTTAGCTTTACATTAACTCTCCATTTCTCCGCAACAGACACATTGGCCAAATTTTTTATTGTTAAAAGTTATAGCCATCATATTTCACATGTGCATTGTTTATGACAAAACCTTTCTGTTGGTACTAATGTCAAGGTCATCTGTTAAGGTCAAGGTTGTTTCTCAAGGTCAAAATTAAAAAAAAAAGAACTTTAACATTGTCCATTAGATTACAATGGTAAGTGATATAGCCTTCATATTTCACATGTACATTGTTTATGACATGACCATTCTTTTGGTATTAAATTCAAGGTCATCTGTCAAAGTCATTTCTCAAGGTCAAAATTTTGAAAAATCAACTCTTACATCACCCATAAGTATACAATGGTAATTGATATAGCCTTTCATATTTTATATGTGCATTGTTTATGACATGACCTTTATGTTGGTACTAAGTTCAAGGTCATTGGCTAAGGTAAAGGTCATTTCTCAAGATCAAAATTTTGAAAAACTTAACTTTAACCTTGTCCATAATTTTAAAAATGGTAAGTGATACAGCCTTTATATTTCAAATATTTATTACTTGTCAACTTTTCAGCAGATACCAAAAACAAGGTCATTGGTCAAGGTCAAATTGTCAAGGTCATTAATTTTCAAATATATTTCCTTTACCAATTGCCAAAATATCTAGTTACTTTACATAAATGTTGTTTATTAAGGGCCATAGGTAATGTTTATTTCAATTTCTGACTCAATGAACTTAACCATGCTAAAGGGGGGCTCAATGCCATGTAGCTTTACATTTTGTATATTTCTTCTCTAAAATAAATCAGTCTAAATCAAACTACTCAAGTTAGGGTCTTCATCTTTTGTATGTAGACATTTTTCATTGATAACTGATGATCAAGGTAAAATATTTAACCCTTTACCATATGATAATATTGAAGTTTACTAGAATCAGGCCTGTGAAGCTGAACAGATTCCTTCAATGTTTGTCAAACTTTCAAATTTCTTGTGAACTGAACTCTCAAACTATAGTTGCATTTGATAAGAAGTTTTTTATCCAATAATGGCATACAGTTTTGTAACAAAGCTTTATTTGGGGAGGAAAATCTGTCTCCGACAGCTCTTCTTTTCTGCAACCTTAATATTTATGTATTTATTATCTCTTTCAATATAGATATTTGATTTAATTATGCATGTTTATGTTGTACAGAATTTGCATGTTATGACAGTTTGTATATCCTAATGTTTTCTAATTCTAGATCTGGAATTTGAAAATATTACGATTATACACAATGTGATTTGCAAATTATTAGAAGCATTTATGTCATTAAGACCACAGATTTGGATAGATACTTATTCATAAATTTTCTTTCTGCCTATTTCTGTAGGTATCCGTCCTCATTCTTGTCCAAAATGTGATTACAAGGCAGCCACTAGTAGTAATCTAAAGAGACATATGCAGATTCATGATGATGTTCGCAACTTTGAGTGTACTGTGTGTGGATTGTTTTTTCGACAGAAAATTCACCTTGAAAGACATATCAAATATAAACATCAGGTAAGAAATCATTTTTGTCAAGCACTTTTGCAGTAATCGGGATAAAGCCTTCACCATGATAAGCTGGTGTATTTGCCTTGGTGCGTCAGTCCATTAGAATTTGCCCAGAGTATATCTCCTACATTTATGCAGATTTCAAAATAAGATTGTTTACCATCATGAGTAGATGTGCCATTTGAAACAATTTTCCGATAGCTCAAAGTGCATGGTCATAGCATAAGGTCGAACTTTCAAATTGAGCTGACAGGCATATATCTCCTACATTTGTGGATTAATTTCAATATAACTTGGCACAATTCTTCTCCATCATGAGTAGATATGCCATGTGAAACAAAAAAATTAATGTCAAAGCTCAAGGTCAAACATTCAAATTTTGCTCATCTACTCAGATCGATTACATAAGTTCTACATCATGAGTAGCCAAGGTCAAGGTCAAAGCTGAAGGTAAAATATTCAGCAGGCTTGACATATTTTCCTTTGACAATTTTCTAGTGTTGTATAGAATTATATGTGAAATTTTTAACTCCACTAGTGAACTATTGTAATGGCATAATGTCCGTCATGTGTCTGCTGTGCCTGCGTTATTTGCCACACATGGTGAATATGAATTGATTATATATAAAAGTCCTGACAACACCCCTGCCTAATCAGTACAACCAGGCTTGTGGAGCGACACAGGTGCTCAAGCACCTCTAGTTTTGACTGCCATTAGTCACAGAAGACTATTGCTTCTTCTTGTGTTCATCTGAAAGGGTGTAAATCTTGATTTTAAATTAGTCGATGTTCATTCCTGTAAAAATTGTCAAATATTTTTTCTATGCTATAAATACTCATTAGAATCATTTCACCAAAATGGTTTTGATGAGACTATCTAAAGCATAGGGTTTGATTAACCTCTTCCCATACAATTCCACTTTTTTACAACCATCAAGAAAAGAGATCAGAGAATCATTGTGAAAAAGCAATTTCTTCATTTTCCACAAAATTTTCTACATACATGGAGATATTCACGATTAACAACTTAAAGTTGTTTTTACAAAATTTACTCTACTTTGTTTGGCACTTATTTAACAATTTTTATCACACTTTGACACGTATTCTGACAGGTCAAAGCTGTATAGCAAGAGTATAAGGTTGCTGTGACAGGTGTTTTGTTTAACCCTTTCATGTTTTGCAAATTTTACACCTGTCCAAATTCAAAGGTTTAGCATACAAAAATTGAAAATGGATTAAATTTGAAAAATAATTATTCAGTAGGGTAGAAAATATTAGGGGAAATGAAAGAATTGCTTGTTATAAGCAATTTCTTCTTTTTCTATGATTTTTTCTCAATCATAAATTTACAGGGACGTAAAACCCAGGGATGGAACAGGAAAAGGTTAAACCCTTGTCATGCAGAATAAAGTCCTTTTTTCACAATTGCATGAAAATGAAAGTGAAATTAAAGTAATTTGTCTGCCTTAAAAGGCACAAACAGGTGGTGTAGGCTAAGATCAGATTGCACATATTTGCAGGCTGATCTTATCTATACCACCTCCAAAATAGAAACATTCCAGGCTAAGCATGACAAAGGTTAAAACACATTTGAATTATTCATCAATTAACCTCTTTTTATAGGAGAAGAAAGTTAAATGCCCACTGTGTGACTACATGTGTTCAAGTGAGAATCCAGATTTAAAGATCCACATCCGGCGGCGGCACATGCCACAAGAAGATGGCAGCATGTCTGCCTTTACATGTAATGAGTGTGGTCTCATGACTGTTAGCAAGAAAGATCTAAAACAGCACATGAAGTTCCATAAGCGAGGACCAGAGCTGAAACTATTTTGTGAATTCTGCAGTTTTGTGACAGACTGTGAAAGCAGACTACGACGTCACATGCTCATTCATACGAAAGAAAAGCCATTCCAGTGTGGTCTTTGTTCATATAGGGCAACACAGAAAGAGCATGTATTGCGTCACATGAAAACACAGCATGATGTGGAGGTTGAGAGAAAAACTAGAAAATCACTGCTTGCTCCAGAACCTAAATCCAAACCAAGACGTTCTTTGTTAGAATCAAATCAACAGCCTCTAATAACTGTTACAGAACCCACTCAGGCAAATAAATTGTTTGAAAAATCTGACTATTCATGCACTGATAAAATATTTGCTTGTAATCACTGTTCCATGAAATTTTCAAAGCTGATTAATCTATACAAACATTTATTTGCTCAGCATAAACAAGTGATGCCAGATACATCTACTAACTTCCAGTGTGTTGTATGTGACTTTAGGACAAACAATAAGAAGAATCTTCTTGTACATATGCGTAAACACAATATGCAGGACCATTCTCCTCCTACACATGTGTACTCTTGTGTACTGTGTAGATATATAAATCCAAGACGTAGAAATCTCTTCCAGCACATGAAGAAGAAGCACAATATACAGATAATGATGAAAGACGATGGATCTGAGTGTTTTGTTGGAGGTGATGTCATCGTAGAGCAACAGGACGGAGAACAAGGCATCATGGCTCTATCAGAAATTGTTACAACACATCCTCTTGTTGACGACTCGCAATTACAAATCATCACTGAGGATGGAACAAGCTTTCAAGCTGAGAAGATAACTCTGGATAACCTCATGTCAGTTGAAGATATATCAGCTTATGAAACTATTTCCTCACAGGAGAGTATTCCTTCAAACATGACAACAATTGCTGGTACCTCATTCCAACAGACCACTGTTGCAGGACATGAAGCTGCTGAAGCAATTGAAGGCTTACAAGCTCTGGCAGAACAGGCAGCTGGGGTGGTAGAA
Source organism: Fragum fragum (assembly GCA_946902895.1). NCBI lineage: Eukaryota > Metazoa > Mollusca > Bivalvia > Cardiida > Cardiidae > Fragum > Fragum fragum. Next base: position 24,049,267 of record OX336368.1, read on the forward strand.
ACACATCCAATTGACTCGGATATCTCAACAGAAATCATAACTTCAGAAATAATGACTGTCGGTGAAATATTAACGACAGGGGAGGAAACTCATGTTGAAAAGAACGATGATGATGGTATAGAGCTATCATCTGAGCAGTTAAACCAGCTGTCAGCCGGAGACTATGTTGAGATTAATGGTGAAGTGTACAAGGTTGAGATTTCTCAGGAAAATACTCAAAAATAGAGGAATTAGACTAGGATTAACACTTCATGACTTGATACACTCCTTACCTAAATATGTTCTAGTCTAAATTAACCTTTTCTTGTTTTTCAAAATCTTGGTCTCGTCCAATTTGATAGAAGTTGCAGACGGCAATCAAAAGTGAGTGCAATTTGAAAAGAAATCAACCTACAGGGTGGAAAATATTGTCGGAAAGAAGAAATTGCTTATTACAAGCAATTTCTTCTTTTCTAGCAATGCTTTCTGATGTATAAAACCAAACAGACGCAACAAAACAAAGACTGTACAGGAAATGGCTAAAGGCATTTGCAGATAGCTATAAAATAAGGACTAAATGGTACCACACGGATTTCATGTTGGGCTTGGTAAAAAAATTAATATCCAGCATTTTCATCTTTTCTCTCTATCTTTTCATAAGCTTTTATTGCCTGTCATTAAAAGATGAAATTTTGATTTATGTATTATTTGTTCATTAATGTGAAATAGACTTAATGGGTAAACCTTGTCCTACTGAGCCAGAAATATACCCCTAAGCATCCGCTTCTATCAAGTGACCTTTTTTTTTAAAAATAACCATAATCAAAACTCCCTTTCCAAAAAACAAAAGCTTTTGGGAAGTTGGCAAAGTTGCTTGAACAAAATATATTGTAATTAAATTCTGTGATTTGAACTCGTTAGAATCATCTCACTGAGACAGTTAAGCAAGGAAAACCATTTGAAAATAAATGGAGAAGCAATCAAGAAAAAGGACCATAATGATGAATGTCCTCCCTTTATCTTATATTTCGTGATAATTTTTCACCCGCAGTTTCAGAGAAGGGGATATAGTAATGGTCTCCGTCCGTCCTTCCATCACTAGACTTAGGAGTTATTGCCCTTTGTTGTTTTAAAAACTAAGATTTTGTCCGGGGCATATCTCTGAAAGTATAATAGCTATTAACTTGAAACTTCATAGGTGGATAGATCTCGTTGAGGAGAAGAGCAGTGCACTAGAACCACAACTCCTGCTTGCATAATTTTGGGAGTTATTGCCCTTTGTTGTTTTAAAGACTTAGATTTTGTCCTGAGCATATCTCTGAAAGTATAATAGCTATTATCGAACTAATTGAGAAGAAATGCAGTGCACAAGAAACCTCAATCTAACTGGCTTCAGTTTACTATCAAGCTTTTTAGGCGGGGGATGGCCATGTCCGACATAGCTCTTGTATTTATATATATCTTCTTTAACTCATTACCAGACAACATATTTAACAAATGTCCATTTTGAAAGAAGTTTCAAATGACATTTTAAGTTAATGAAATTCTTTGTGTTCTAGGGTAGAAAACAATGAAGTAGGACAATGAAGAAATTGCTTGCTATTCCCTGCCGTTTCCACTAAGGGGATATAGTAATGGTCTCTGTCCGTCATTCCGTCACTAAACTTGTCTGGAGCATATCTCTGAAAGTATAATTGCTATCAACTTGATACTTAATAGGTTGATAGATCTCATTGAGGAGTAGTGCAGTGCACAAGAACCACAACTCTTGCTTGCAAAATTTTTGAGTAATTGCCCTTTGTTGTTTTAAACACTTACATTTTGTTCGGAGCAAATCTGTGAAAGTATAATTGCTATCAATTTGAAACTTCATAGATGGATAGTTCTCATTGTGGAGAAGTGCAGTGCACAAGAACCACAACTCTTGCTTGCATAATTTTGGAGTTATTGCCCTTTGTTGTTTTAAAAACTAAGATTTTGTCCGGGGCATATCTCTGAAAGTATAATAGCTATTAACTTGAAACTTCATAGGTGGATAGATCTTGTTGAGGAGAAGTGCAGTTCACTAGAACCACAACTCCTGCTTGCATAATTTTGGAGTTATTGCTCTTTGTTGTTTTAAAGACTTAGATTTTGTCCTGAGCATATCTCTGAAAGTATAATAGCTATTATCGAACTAATTGAGAAGAAATGCAGTGCACAAGAAGCCTCAATCTAACTGGCTTCAGTTTACTATCAAGCTTTTAAGGCGGGGGATGGCCATGTCCGACATAGCTCTTGTATTTATATATATCTTCTTTAACTCATTACCAGACAACATATTTAACAAATGTCCATTTTGAAAGAAGTTTCAAATGACATTTTAAGTTAATGAAATTCTTTGTGTTCTAGGGTAGAAAACAATGAAGTAGGACAATGAAGAAATTGCTTGTTATTCCCTGCCGTTTCCACTAAGGGGATATAGTAATGGTCTCTGTCCGTCATTCCGTCACTAAACTTGTCTGGAGCATATCTCTGAAAGTATAATTGCTATCAACTTGATACTTCATAGGTTGATAGATCTCATTGAGGAGAAGTGCAGTGCACAAGAACCACAACTCTTGCTTGCAAAATTTTTGAGTAATTGCCCTTTGTTGTTTTAAACACTTACATTTTGTTCGGAGCAAATCTGTGAAAGTATAATTGCTATCAATTTGAAACTTCATAGATGGATAGTTCTCATTGAGGAGAAGTGCAGTGCACAAGAACCACAACTCTTGCTTGCATAATTTTGGAGTTATTGCCCTTTGTTGTTTTAAAAACTAAGATTTTGTCCGGGGCATATCTCTAAAAGTATAATAGCTATTAGCTTGAAACTTCATAGGTGGATAGTTCTCATTGAGGAGAAGTACAGTGCACTAGAACCACAACTCCTGCTTGCATAATTTTGGAGTTATTGCTCTTTGTTGTTTTAAAGACTTAGATTTTGTCCTGAGCATATCTCTGCAAGTATAATAGCTATTATCGAACTAATTGAGAAGAAATGCAGTGCACAAGAAGCCTCAATCTAACTGGCTTCAGTTTACTATCAAGCTTTTAAGGCGGGGGATGACCATGTCCGACATGGCTCTTGTATATATATATATCTCTTCTTTAACTCATTACCAGACAACATATTTAACAAATGTCCATTTTGAAAGAAGTTTCAAACGACATTTTAAGTTAATGAAATTCTTTGTGTTCTAGGGTAGAAAACAATGAAGTAGGACAATGAAGAAATTGCTTGTTATTCCCTGCCGTTTCCACTAAGGGGATATAGTAATGGTCTCTGTCCGTCATTCCGTCACTAAACTTGTCTGGAGCAAATCTGTGAAAGTATAATTGCTATCAACTTGATACTTCATAGGTTGATAGATCTCATTGAGGAGAAGTGCAGTGCACAAGAACCACAACTCTTGCTTGCAAAATTTTTGAGTAATTGCCCTTTGTTGTTTTAAACACTTACATTTTGTTCGGAGCAAATCTGTGAAAGTATAATTGCTATCAATTTGAAACTTCATAGATGGATAGTTCTCATTGTGGAGAAGTGCAGTGCACAAGAACCACAACTCTTGCTTGCATAATTTTGGAGTTATTGCCCTTTGTTGTTTTAAAAACTAAGATTTTGTCCGGGGCATATCTCTGAAAGTATAATAGCTATTAACTTGAAACTTCATAGGTGGATAGATCTCGTTGAGGAGAAGTGCAGTGCACTAGAACCACAACTCCTGCTTGCATAATTTTGGGAGTTATTGCCCTTTGTTGTTTTAAAGACTTGGATTTTGTCCTGAGCATATCTCTGAAAGTATAATAGCTATTATCGAACTAATTGAGAAGAAATGCAGTGCACAAGAAGCCTCAATCTAACTGGCTTCAGTTTACTTTCAAGCTTTTAAGGCGGGGGATGGCCATGTCCGACATAGCTCTTGTATATATATCTATCTTCTTTAACTCATTACCAGACAACATATTTAACAAATGTCCATTTTGAAAGAAGTTTCAAACGACATTTAAAGTTAATGAAATTCTTTGTGTTCTAGGGTAGAAAACAATGAAGTAGGACAATGAAGAAATTGCTTGTTATTCCCTGCCGTTTCCACTAAGGGGATATAGTAATGGTCTCTGTCCGTCATTCTGTCACTAAACTTGTCTGGAGCATATCTCTGAAAGTATAATTGCTATCAACTTGATACTTCATAGGTTGATAGATCTCATTGAGGAGAAGTGCAGTGCACAAGAACCACAACTCTTGCTTGCAAAATTTTTGAGTAAATGCCCTTTGTTGTTTTAAACACTTACATTTTGTTCGGAGCAAATCTGTGAAAGTATAATTGCTATCAATTTGAAACTTCATAGATGGATAGTTCTCATTGAGGAGAAGTGCAGTGCACAAGAACCACAACTCTTGCTTGCATAATTTTGGAGTTATTGCCCTTTGTTGTTTTAAAAACTAAGATTTTGTCCGGGGCATATCTCTGAAAGTATAATAGCTATTAGCTTGAAACTTCATAGGTGGATAGTTCTCATTGAGGAGAAGTACAGTGCACTAGAACAACAACTCCTGCTTGCATAATTTTGGAGTTATTGCTCTTTGTTGTTTTAAAGACTTAGATTTTGTCCTGAGCATATCTCTGCAAGTATAATTGCTATCTACTTGAAACTTCTTAGGTGGATAGATCTCATTGAGGAGAAGTGCAGTGCACAAGAACCACAACTCTTGCTTGCATAATTTTGGAGTTATTGCCCTTTGTTGTTTTAAAAACTAAGATTTTGTCCGGGGCATATCTCTGAAAGTATAATAGCTATTAACTTGAAACTTCATAGGTGGATAGATCTCGTTCAGGAGAAGTACAGTTCACTAGAACCACAACTCCTGCTTGCATAATTTTGGAGTTATTGCCCTTTGTTGTTTAAAGACTTGGATTTTGTCCTGAGCATATCTCTGAAAGTATAATAGCTATTATTGAACTAATTGAGAAGAAATGCAGTGCACAAGAAGCCTCAATCTAACTGGCTTCAGTTTACTATCAAGCTTTTAAGGCGGGGGATGGCCATATCCGACATGGCTCTTGTATATATATATATATCTTCTTTAACTCATTACCAGACAACATATTTAACAAATGTCCATTTTGAAAGAAGTTTCAAACGACATTTTAAGTTAATGAAATTCTTTGTGTTCTAGGGTAGAAAACAATGAAGTAGGACAATGAAGAAATTGCTTGTTATTCCCTGCCGTTTCCACTAAGGGGATATAGTAATGGTCTCTGTCCGTCATTCCGTCACTAAACTTGTCTGGAGCATATCTCTGAAAGTATAATTGCTATCAACTTGATACTTCATAGGTTGATAGATCTCATTGAGGAGAAGTGCAGTGCACAAGAACCACAACTCTTGCTTGCAAAATTTTTGAGTAATTGCCCTTTGTTGTTTTAAACACTTACATTTTGTTCGGAGCAAATCTGTGAAAGTATAATTGCTATCAATTTGAAACTTCATAGATGGATAGTTCTCATTGAGGAGAAGTGCAGTGCACTAGAACCACAACTCCTGCTTGCATAATTTGTGAGTTATTGCCTTTGTTGTTTTTAAGACTTAGATTTTGTCCTGAGCATATCTCTGAAAGTATAATAGCTATTATCGAACTAATTGAGAAGAAATGCAGTGCACAAGAAGCCTCAATCTAACTGGCTTCAGTTTACTATCAAGCTTTTAAGGCGGGGGATGGCCATGTCCGGCATAGCTCTTGTATATATATATATCTTCTTTAACTCATTACCAGACAACATATTTAACAAATGTCCATTTTGAAGGGAAGTTTCAAATGACATTTTAAGTTAATGAAATTCTTTGTGTTCTAGGGTAGAAAACAATGAAGTAACCAATGAAGAAATTGCTTGTTATTCCCTGCCGTTTCCACTAAGGGGATATGGTAATGGTCTCTGTCCGTCATTCCGTCACTAAACTTGTCTGGAGCATATCTCTGAAAGTATAATTGCTATCAACTTGATACTTCATAGGTTGATAGATCTCATTGAGGAGAAGTGCAGTGCACAAGAACCACAACTCTTGCTTGCAAAATTTTTGAGTAATTGCCCTTTGTTGTTTTAAACACTTACATTTTGTTCGGAGCAAATCTGTGAAAGTATAATTGCTATCAATTTGAAACTTCATAGATGGATAGTTCTCATTGAGGAGAAGTGCAGTGCACAAGAACCACAACTCTTGCTTGCATAATTTTGGAGTTATTGCCCTTTGTTGTTTTAAAAACTAAGATTTTGTCCGGGGCATATCTCTGAAAGTATAATAGCTTTTAGCTTGAAACTTCATAGGTGGATAGTTCTCATTGAGGAGAAGTGCAGTGCACTAGAACCACAACTCCTGCTTGCATAATTTTGGAGTTATTGCCCTTTGTTGTTTTAAAGACTTAGATTTTGTCCTGAGCATATCTCTGAAAGTATAATAGCTATTATCGATCTAATTGAGAAGAAATGCAGTGCACAAGAAGCCTCAATCTAACTGGCTTCAGTTTACTATCAAGCTTTTAAGGCGGGGGATGGCCATGTCCGGCATAGCTCTTGTATATATATATCTTCTTTAACTCATTACTAGACAACATATTTAACAAATGTCCATTTTGAAAGAAGTTTCAAACGACATTTTAAGTTAATGAAATTCTTTGTGTTCTAGGGTAGAAAACAATGAAGTAGGACAATGAAGAAATTGCTTGTTATTCCCTGCCGTTTCCACAAAGGGGATATAGTAATGGTCTCTGTCCGTCATTCCGTCACTAAACTTGTCTGGAGCATATCTCTGAAAGTATAATTGCTATCAACTTGATACTTCATATGTTGATAGATCTCATTGAGGAGAAGTGCAGTGCACAAGAACCACAACTCTTGCTTGCATAATTTTTGAGTAATTGCCCTTTGTTTTAAACACTTACATTTTGTTCGGAGCAAATCTGTGAAAGTATAATTGCTATCAATTTGAAACTTCATAGATGGATAGTTCTCATTGAGGAGAAGTGCAGTGCACAAGAACCACAACTCTTGCTTGCATAATTTTGGAGTTATTGCCCTTTGTTGTTTTAAAAACTAAGATTTTGTCTGGGGCATATCTCTGAAAGTAAAATAGCTATTAACTTGAAACTTCATAGGTGGATAGATCTCGTTGAGGAGAAGTGCAGTGCACTAGAACCACAACTCCTGCTTGCATAATTTGTGAGTTATTGCCTTTGTTGTTTTTAAGACTTAGATTTTGTCCTGAGCATATCTCTGAAAGTATAATAGCTATTATCGAACAAATTGAGAAGAAATGCAGTGCACAAGAAGCCTCAATCTAACTAGCCTCTATCAAGAACCACAACTCTTGCTTGCATAATTTTGGAGTTATTGCTTCAGTTTACTATCAAGCTTTTATGGTTGGGGATGGCCATGTCCGACATGGCTCTTGTTAAACGTTATTTCTTCATTATCCACAATGTTTTCCAAAGATTTATTTCTTTGGGCAGGACGGGTCAAGGATTTATATGGTTGTGATATATGGTCTGGCATCAAATTCGTAAATGTGTTAAAGCTTAGCAATCTCAAAGTATTTCAGTGAGCCCCTGTGAAAAACACCGAGACTTTTATCCTTTCCTGTACAATTACTGGTTTTTATGTCCATGTGATTTTATACTTGAGAAAACATTGTTAGAAATGAAGAAATTGCTTGTAACGAGCAATTCCTTCTTTTTCACAATGTTTCTACCCTACTGAATGGTTATTTTTCAAATTAAATCTACTATAAATTTTGGTCTTCAAAACCTTTAAATTTGGACAGGTCTTAGAAAAATTAAAATAGGAAAGGGTTAATGGGTGTCCTAATAAATAAAATTACTCAATAACTTCATTGTCCTAAATGAGTTATGTTGGTAAATACAGAGTGTTACATGTATATGGCCATAGCAATCCATTGGCGAGTCCTAGTCAGATGCTGGTAAACCATTTTATTGACTATGTCATTTTAGCATAGTGATCAGCTGTTTGGAAAAACTTGTATGCTGGTCTGGATTCAGAACAATTACAAATAAAATTGTGCCAGCATATGACTTTTCCAACTTTTCACAAGTACATGTACTTTACCTATAATGATACAATCCTGCTTTTTGATACCCCTGATGAATATGGCTTTCGAAACTAATGTGGAAAATGAAGAAATTGCTTGTTTTAAGCAGTTTCTTCAATATCCACAATGATTTCTACCCCATAAGGCAGCAAATTTAGAAAATTATTAATTTAGAAATTGTTGTGTGCAAATTTGTTGATTTTGGACTGGTCTAAAATTTTGTCCTCTGGCAACAGGTTAAAGCAGAGATATTGAGCATCCTGGGCATTCATAGCGAGTTAAGAATATTCACTAGTCATCTTAACCAATTACCAGATGACAATTTTTTTTCACTTATACCAATTGAAAGAAGTTGCAGATGACAATTTCAAGTCCAATTGTTTTGTCTGAGAGAAATTGATTGATTGAATGGTGTTTAACGCCACTTTTAACAGTATTTCAGTCATATCCCGGTGGCTGAAGCACCGAAGAAATGGATTCCTGGTATTTCTCACACCAGTACTACCACTACATCCTTTCCTAGCCTCCAGCTGCTATCCCACTTAGGTTTATGATTATCTACCCATTGGTGAGAGACAAATGTCGGAAAGGATATGTGCTGCCGCCGGAGATCTAACCTATGACATTTAATGAGAGAAAAGCATGCAAAATAATGAAATTGCTTGTGCTTTTGCAATCTACATGTATTCATTTTCCACTATGTTTGCTAAAGCTTTATTCTTGATGGCTGTAAAATTGCCGGATTTTGTGGGAATTACATGTAGTTGTCAGTCCCTACCTACAGATGGAATACTAAAGACTGATTATCCCATTCTCACAGTGAAATTTTAGGCTGGTCCAAATAGAATGAAGTTGCAGACGATACTTTCAAATAGTTGAAATTTTTACAAACTTTCTGGGTAGAAAACAATGTGGAAAATGCAGAAATTGCTTGTCATAAGCAACTTCTTCATTTTCCACATATTTTTCCAGAACTATTTTCTTTATGGGCGTAAAAAGGAGAGATTGAGTTGGAATTGGTTATACTCAGTGGATATTTAACTTGGACAAAATAAAGATTGACAAAAGTTATCTGAAGCACAAACAACTGGCAAGGATGTTTACGTCTGCTAATTGTTGACTTGACCAAGGCATTTGCAGGCTACAAGTTTTTCTTCAAATATATGAAAAATTTTTTTTATCAAAATTTATTGTAGAATTTTTAAGAAGGAAAATTATTCATCCATCAGAACAACTGTGCCAAATTATTCTGAAATCAATCTATAAATGTAGGTCTTGTACTCCAAACAAGTTCAATTTTTACATTTGACCTTAACCATGAAGCTATCCCTACAAATTGCTTCAAATGGAACATCTCGTGACTGAGAACAACTATACGGAATCATTTTGAAATCCATCATCCATAAGTACATGTATAAGAGTGATAATCTTGACAAGCTTGGACAAACCAAGGCCAAAACAATTGGCAGAGGACAACATCAAAATTGAGTTCTATGAGAGGTTTGCAATATATACATGTATTTATATTTATCTGAAGAGCGGCTATCCTTTTCATGCCAAAATAAGTGTTCATGACCATTTGCATAAACAACATCTGTCTGACTGACAGTTGAGAGGTCACTTAGTTTAACCTTGTTCAAAACAATCATTTGTATTCACGATCACCTGATTTCATACTAGAGAAAACATTACAGGAAAAGAAGAAATTACTAGTAACAAGCAATTTCTTCTTTTCCAACAATGTTTTCTACCCTTAACAATGAGTCTTTTTTAGTTTCAGTAAGTTTTTACTTGTCTTCTGCATTATCTTTCAAATTGGAGCATTTTTAGGTTTTGTTGTCAGGGACAAAGTTAAGTAAGTATAAATTCTACAGAGAGGCCAGTCTTGGTCCTTACTAACAAAAATAACAAGACTTGAATCAAATATATTATGAATTTTATTTACATGATGCTTATGACAACAAATGAGAAAACTATTTGTATGAACACGAAATCAGTTTAAATGACTGATGTCTGGATTGATGATTTGAACACACAACCATCTTGCATCCATCAGAACTGATCCTGAAAAATATATGAAAATGCTTAAAATGTATAGTGATAACTAGAACACAGCATATAGATTCCTAGCATTTGGCTTAAATGCAGACATAAATTGAAGGACAAATGCACCAAGAGTTCTCTCGACACATTCCCACACAATCCTGCTTTAATAAAACACTATTGAATAAAGTTTGTGAAAAAAAGTTTATCAGCTGCAACTTCTTTGAATTTTTACCAGTCTTAAACTTAGTCATCTGCAAATGGGTTAGTAGTAGCATTTGCTCTCTTCATAGTTAAGACTTGTTTGAAGTCTTAACCCTTGTCATGCTGAACCCAGAATATTCCAGTTTTGGCAGGAGGTGTAAACTAAGATAAGCCTGCACATAAGTGCAGTCTGATCTTGGTCTACACCTCCTGCTTGTACTTTTCCTGCCAGAGTTAACAAGTTCTCTCAGTTCTTTCAGCCCTTTGATTTTACAGCAAATCAGTAAAGTAATTTATACAGCATGACAAAGGTTAAATAATAACAGATATCTCACACAGCTCTGATACTATGACCGAACATAATTTAAATAACTTCACTTATAAAATTGCTGGGGTTAAAGGCTGTTATTTCATAGAAACGTATACATTATTTCAAAATAGTATTCACCGTGTCTCCAGAGGATAATATTAATTTTTGCTGTTTACCCATTACCTGATGGAAAAAAAATAGACTTATCAATATTGAAAGGAGATGCAGACAATTTGAAGTTTGTGAAATTAAGAAATTCTGTGTCATTCAGGGTAAAATAAAATTATGGACAATGAGAAAATTGCTTGTAAGAATTTTTTTTTATAAATCACACAAATATACCCCTGTAAAAGAACATCTTCAGGAAGGTGACCTAGATATTGTCAGGTGACCTTACAATTCCATCTTGTTATCAATCCCTCATTTCAATACCACTTAAAATAATAATCGAGTTAACGTTAAAGGAAATGAAGGATTGATTGTAAAGGGTAATTCTTTCCTTTTCAAACAATCTTTTCTAATGCAAACGACACTCGTATTTGAAATTACAATCTAAAGTGTAGTCTGCAACCTCTTTCAAATTGGACCACCATAAAGAGTTCGATTACTGTTAAAGGCTATTGTAATTTAGACTAAGCAGGCTATTTGATTTGTTCATCTTATACAAATGAATCATTATTTTACCCATTCCCACACAATCCCGCTTCTTTACCCCCTTCTCGGAAAAAGCTCAATTAACATTGTAGAAAATTAAGAATTTGCTTATGGTACACAATTTGTTTATTTCCACCAGTTTTTTCAGTACAGAAAGACAAAGATGATCAAAGTTTCATCAACTGAAAATTGCTGTCAGCATTTCTTTTCAAAAAAGATAAGTCTTAAATTTTGTTGTCTGATAATGTTGATCAATTCCGTATACAAAATAAATTTTAAAACTTTCGATTTAAAATAGGAAGTTACTTACCTTGCAGATACTAGACATATATGCCAACCCAGAGGAGTAGAAATAATACTCCAAAACCCATAAATATAGAAGCAACTAGAGACACCAAAAGTTCCTTGAATATATCTCTGGTGAATTTATTTGATGTAACCTCATAACTAGTACACAGTTAAGGATTTTTAAGTATTCTTTTCAAATTTAAGCAAGGACAACAGGCAATATAATTGCTTTTAACAAGCAATGTCTCCACATTTTCACAAAGATTTTTACTTTTTTTTCTAGTATGGTATTGAAATGAAAGGATCCAAAGCAATAGTTGAAACTTAAATATAGAAGATAAAATATTTCTTGAAATAATTTCATAATATTTCTGACAAACTTTTAAAAAAAAATGTGACCCCTAGAGTGTACACATGCACACAAAATGCCATTAAAGTCCCTTTTTCTGTGAATCTTCCCATTTTCAATAGGGTTCATCCTTATGACATGACAGTCATTCTTATCTCTTCTCATCCATTTTGAAATTTATTCTGCACTCTCTCGTTTCTAAGATTAGTCTAAATTTGAGTCTAAAATCTTGTTATCTGGAAATGGGCTACAGCAAGATATGGCAAATAAAGCTTGTGAAAAGCAACTTCTTTTTCTCCTAAAACCTTTTTACCCAAGTGTAACTGTTTAATTCTGATTTAACTCATTCCAACACAAAAACACTTTTCAGAGCCCTCAGGAACAAAAACTTGGAAAAATATTGATGGAGAAAAAATCACTGTATGTCAGAGGGTTTTCACTAGTACCCAAAAGTCAAGAGTCATTGACCCTTGAACCAAAATTTTCAAGACACCCCCCCCCCCAGTTTGTAATTTAGAAAAAAATAGATAAAAATATTTGGGAATATTTAGTATTCATGCAAAAAAATATAAGTTTGAATCAGTTTTAGAAAATCTCGAGAACACTAAGAGGGTCAAATTATTCTTATTTTTCATAAAAAGATGTGCCAATTTTATCCATGAAAACTCATGACCATTCTCGAGCAACATTTCTTTGATTTCATTTGAAAACTTCTTGGTTATATTTTGTGAGGTTTTTGATAAAAGTATTAATAAATAAGCAAATCTCAGTAGAATTAGAACTCTGAAAAAGCATATCAACAGGTGTGAAGTACCTATGATGACCCTTGACGCATGGCTGCAAATTTCTGAGCGTCAACATGACGCAAAGGGTGTCGAGTCAAAAAGGCCCAGTGTCAGAAAGGCCTGGTCCAAAAAGGCCCACTTTCGAAACTGACCAAAAAGGCCCGGTCCAAAAAGGCCCAGACCAGAAAGGCCCACTGTTAAATTTGACAAAAAAGGCTTACTAACCTATCTTAAACATTTGACATTATTTTACTATGAAAATATGTATTTCTTTTGTTGAATTTTAAACTCACTTAAAATTGATCAGTGTTAAATAAAACACTTTTCCGTATCAATTAGAGAATGACACTTTTATGTTTATTACCTGTATTGAAAGGTGTTGGCATAAAGAACCAATTATAATAAGTATATCGATAAAGTATGGTTGCTTCTGTAAAGCAGTTTCTCATTTTTCCGCAATGGTTTTCTATCATCATAGCAATGTTTCTGAAAACCAAGGTGTTGTTAAAAATTGCTGATTCTTTTCTATGCTGTACAGTATATATCATTGTTGTTGAATGATGGAGCATTTGAGCTAGTCCATAAAATATCATGACAATGAGTTGTAGAATAAAATGATAAAATAAATATACTTCTTAATAAATATATTTCTTTTAACAGTTGAGTTGAATACATGTATAATCAGACTGACTTGCTATTCCCTTACATGCATATGTGGGCCTTTTTGGACTCGGCCTTTCTGGTCAGTTTTGAAAGTGGGCCTTTTTGGACTGGGCCTTTTTGACCCGGGCCTTTTTGACACTGGGCCTTTTTGTACACTGGGCCTTTTTGTCACTGGGCCTTTTTGACCCTAATTCGACGCAAAGTAGTCTCAGGTCAAACGAAAACCTCGTGTCATTGCGTGTAGCAAGCGGTTTCTTCACATTCCATGATGTGTACACTGCAAGACTAAAACTTTAGAAATTCTGTCTATTTAAAATTGTCGTCTACAACTTCTTTCAATTTGGACCAAAATTTTTTTTGCCTTGTAAAGTTGTTTGCAACTTGAAAGTTTATGGCAATATCTGTAAATTCATTCAACTCTTGTCTAAAATTTTGTTTTCTTGTCGCCCAAATTCCAACGTGAAAGGATACACAAAGAACCATGCCATAAAGAAGATTCCTATTCCAAGTAAAACAACTGTCAAATGAGGGAATACTGCAGGGTTGATAGGGCTGACATAGCGAGTCATCTGGTCTACTGACAGCGTCTGAAATATGCAACATAAAACTTTTTTAAAAAAGAATAAGAAATTTACCTGTCATGAATAATGAAATTCGAAAGACCAGAAGTGTAATATTTTTGTCTTGATTTTTAATCCCTGTCAAGCCGATTAAAATCCTTTTCATATGCCTGAAAGGGATGTGGCTTCAGTCATCCGTCTGCCCATCAGTTAGCAATTTTTGGTGTTTGCAACTCCTAAAAATTATTTTTATCCCTGAAGTTCTTTCAGAATTACCTGACCTTGACTTTGCAGAGCTAGCTTAAAGTTGACACATTTTGGTGTATTCAACTCCTCCTGTAGTAGCAGTATTTTTGATGTACGCAACTCTTCCTACATGTTCAATTGGAACAAGCTAAAACTGGCTACAATGAAGCTTCTTGGACTTGAGAGACAAAAAATAATTTGATCACTGAAGTTGTTTTGGAATTACTGCCCTTAATACAGCAAATAGCTAAAATTCAGTTGGTAATGATGATGATTGCAAGCAAAGGCACAGTGTCTTTTCACTTTTGGATCTGGTGAAAGTCTTATTTACCTTTTGCAGCCATCTCAGCAACAAGTGGCATTGGTATTGCAAGAAGATAACTGATTGTTAACCCATTTAGGACAATAATATGTCTGACTGTCCTGATATAAAATTTCCACTATGATTTCTAATGCTCTATTCTTTAGAGGTACAGTGTTCTGCCGAGGCCGCGATTCCACGATATTCTCGCCTAAAAATTGTGGATGTCACATAAAAATTAGCGTAGATGCGAAAATTGTCGCGGACGAAATTTAGCATATTTTGTCCTACTTTGGACGTAAAACAAACCCGTTCTTAATAATAAAAATCCATTTTTCCCCAAAATCAGAAAAGAATTTATTTTAGATAAACTTGAAAGGAGTACTGATTTGAAGAAAAGGTCGGCCAATCAGACCTACTTTTTCCGCGATATTTATTTGACACAAACATTGCGTAAATCATTTCTATAAAGCTATCAATTGACACTTTTATTGGATTCAAATAACCAACAACACAAGGAATAATTGATATCTAACTATTCTGTACTTGGATAAAGTATGAAAGATTATATTTTGATGTCAAAAGAAGTTTGCAGTTGTAAGTGTACCAATATCCGGACATGACATATCGCGACCGTTTTTGTCCAAATTAATCATTGTCAATGGTTGATATAGAGACTAACTGTTACACAAATATTACAGAATTACAGAATCTCTGTTTATAATTATTTAAAATAATTTACAGAGCTTTAAAACAATCATAATTGATTTTATTCTGGCCTTTTCCTGTCTTGGAATTACAAGCTCTGATAGGTCACTCAGACCCTTCTCTTGATACTTTTGAATAGCTGGTACAAACTTGATGGACCCAAACTTTATACCTGCAATACATTCTGGTCATGTTTCAGCTTAGACCAGTCTTAAGTATTGCCTACTTGTAAAGTGTTAGAAAGATGTTAGAGATATAATAGTCACAAATGAAACAAAAGAAAGTTTCAGTGAAATTGGCTTTGGGATTATGCCTAGTTACAGTATGATACGAAATTTTATGACTGTCAAACTCGGATTGGACAAAACGCACACACACACGAAAGCCCACAGTAGCTAAATATCTTATAATTCACCAAAGCATAAAATGAAAAAAGAACTAAACTATGCTGCTCTCAATTTTTTGTATAAACAGCAGAACAAGGTTTGTGACTGACATGAAGTTGAGATTATGCTTTCAGTGAAATGGAAGTGTCTCTTTCATTCAGAAAATGTCCAGGGCTCTCGGAAACGACAGTACTGTCGTCTGAGACGACAACTTTCCGCAAGGGACGACAAAAAATCTTTTCAAAGGATTCCGACGGACGACAATTTTTTTAATGACATGCGTCCGACGTAAGCAGCCTTAAAGTCAAAGTGACTCTGTAAAATCATCAGTCATGGTTCAAGGGTCATTTAAATAGTAGGTAGATAATTGAGAAATGTTAATTGATTATCCTAACATACACCACAATCATTGATAACACCCAGCTTGATTGACAATTACCACTTTGCGGTGACCGGTCATGCATTGATGATCGTAAGTGACAGGTGTTAGGAACCTGTGAAACTTTGGTAAAATTATTTTACTAGCACTCTTGTCTCACTGAAATCAAATTATTATTGATCATTTTAGTGAAAAAGTAACCAAAACATAATAAAGAAGTCAACTTATATTGCAAAATAAAATTGCCATGGGTTTTCGTGGGTACAACAATTCAATTGAAAATGACATTTATCTGATAAACTTTTTGGGCTCTTAGACTTCTAGAGCTGGGCATAAATCATAAATTTACTGTCATTTTTTGGTTTGAAAAATTGTCAATTTGACTGTCAATACAAGTCATTATTTGTCCAAATTTCCAAAATAAAAATAAATAAATATATAAACAAAAATAAAAAATGTTGAAAAAATCCAAAATGTCATAAACTTAACACTGTCATCTGCAACTCCTTTCAATATGGACCAGTCTAAAATTTTGCCGTCTGGTAATGAGTGAAGAGAATTTGCTGAAAATCAAATGAAATGAACATGATCAGACATGTAAACGACATAATATGGGCTAGAAAATATAATAATTCTTAAACCCAAAATTAATCTCCCTTTTCCACACTATTTCCACATAGAAAGTGCTGTAAAAAACAGATTTGGTTGAAATTGCATTTACTATGAAAATCCTGCTCAATCAGGCTTGAATCAAACTGTTCTGCTTGGAATCCAACTTTTTCCTAAATTGGATTCCTGGAATCCTACTTTCAAAATCCTAGTGAGAGCCCTGATGTCTCCAAAAATTTAGGGCTGAGGGGACAATTGTCCCCTCTTCTGAAAATCCTTGGCAGAACACTGGGGGTATAAGAGTGGGTTGGTGTGGCGATGGTTAAGACAAAAAAATCTTGAGGTTAGCAAGGGACGGTAGATTTCAGAACTTTTGCATGCACCCTTGTAGTCCTGGGCCTCAAATAAACTAGACTCGTATTTCGGGGGTATCAAGCATGAACATTGCAGGCTAGTTATTTATTGCAATAGAAAGGCAGTACGAAACCGTACTTTTCAGTATTTTTCCGGAAGTCGACGTGGCCGCAGTTCTCTTTAATATTTTCAATTAAATGCACATGTAATTGCACTCCAAATTATTCTTGCTAATTGAATAGTGCCAGACTACAGTTGTCTTTATTTTTTATGGCTAATGATATACAGAACACTCGACAAATAGGGGTAAATGTATGAAACAGACTACTTGCCATGGTTGTAGTTCTTGTAAAGGAAGTTGTTGTAATTGAACAGAACTGCGCATGCGTAATTGAGGGCTTATTTGTTTCGTTTAACTTGGGAATCCAATTAATTAATCGAGTGAATCCGGCTAAACACTCAATATATTTTGTGTATTTGCAAAAAGAAAAAAGAAAAAAACAATCAGAAGGAAATAAAAATAGGTCTACAGTCTTGAACATATTCGAACAAAAAGGCCTTGAATCGTTTACATGTTTGAAAAGTAACGAAGGAAATTTACACAAGTTTTCAATTGGATTATCGACATACTAGTTTAATCGCTTACCTTAATATAGAATTCGAAATTACAGAGGATATAGTTATAAATCACTTTCTACAATTCCTTGTTAGATCCAGTGGGTTTTTATTCGTATACTGTAAATGATTTCATATTGGATATAATTCTTTTTATTCGAGATTCAAGATTCTGAAAGCCTATACTTGGATGATTTGTGCTTAGAGAAGCCTTAACAGACGGTTACAGATGTAAAAGTGGATAAAGTTTGGATATGTTAAGCCAGCTGAGTAGAGGATATGGCTCGTGGGTAGCTGGATACGTAGATCCGACTTACGGCGAAAAGAAGGTAAAACAACAAGAGTTCAGGGTTGTTTGTTTGTTTTATAATTTTTTAAGATATAATGAAGGCCGTAACGGTTGGTCGGAAACGAGGGGGTGGGTGTCCGTCATTAGTTTTACAGTAAAAATAAAACTGTTCTCAAAACAGAGCATATAACTTTTCTGTTGTTATTTTCTTTAAGTTCTGGTAAAACAATAGACTCAGCACAACGATTCATTTTTTCACTCTTTCACACACAACAAAATTTAGACTGGTTCAAATTGGAAGAAGCTACAGACTATAGTTTCAAGTTGGTTGAATTTTATTTCAACTCGTTTTTTTTTTTTTTTTTTTTTTTGTAGAAAATATTGTGCATAATGAAAAATTGCTTGATGCAATCAATTTCTTTATTTTCCACAATGTTTTCCAAAGTCTTTCTTGGAGTGTTAAAAGGAGGGGTTATGTGGGAATGGGTTAAGCGAATAACCATTGCATGACAAAAGACAGAAAGTGACAAAAATGGGAAGACAGGAAGACCCTGAAACAAACAGCGAACCCTGACAGATGGAAATTAAAGCCAGAGGACATACATAAAGAGAAAAACAGATTGGGGGACGTAAAAAGAAGACCGATGCGGAACTGAGACAGATACATCCTTCCCACCCGTTTTTATTTATCTAAATTCACTTAGGTCTATCCATTTATTTATAACATTTATTTAATTGCCTATCTTTCGTTCATTAAATATCTAATAAAACACGATCGGTTTGTTGGGGGAGGGAGGTAAAAAATTCTTGTACAATCATTATTTTGATTGTGTATTGAGGATTTAACTTTCCAATGTTTTGAATACCTTACTATAGACAACCAGAATGTTTTGTTATTCAGACGATATTAGTAAGTCAAACTGACAAAACTAAAGTTTCGGAACAATGTGTAGTACACTATCGGATTACCGTGTATATCCGATCTAATTCAAACAATAAAGAGACTTCTGTCAACTTGGTTCTAATGGGTTTAATGCCTTTTTCTGTACAAATTTGCGCTTTGTTCTTAGATATGACGAATCTCTAAACCTGACCCTGAATTACTTGGCTCTTGATGGTGACCGTGTGGTAGAGTTCGAGTTCGATTCTCCGCGACAGCCGGGACAATTCAATGTGGATCTTTTATCAACGCAAGCACTATTGAATTCTCATTAGAGCAGACGGATTGATAAAAGATAGAGTTGTATTAACCCATATCCACACAATGCCTCTTTTTGATGAAAAACGATTGGGAAACATTGCGTAAAATAAAGAAATTGCTTGAACCAATCAGTTTCTCCATTTTCCACAATTATTTCAATTCATAAAGAGGAATATTCTTAAATTTGATTAACTCTAAATTTTCATCTGCAGCTCCTTTGAATTTGGATCTGTCTAAAATTTTGTGGTGTGGTAATGGGTTAAACTGTAAAAAGTTTTAACGGAACGCCTTGTCAAATAATGCATCGGACCGAGTGTGAAAGAACACATTTCATAAATAGCAAAACGATTAATTTTAAAACACCTTCGCCAAAACAAAATGAAAAGGGTACATTTGATAATTGAAAACATTTTGAAACAGCCATATTTTCCGTGTCACTTACATATTTACATAAATTAATCCGACGATATTTCTTAGATTTTATTGCCAAAACAAGAGCATGCGAAGAAAAGTCCTATTGCTCCCCTCTATTTCTATGCGTTCAGAATCAGACCTATTCTAATTTCAAAATGAATAATTATAATGTTGACCCAAAAGTCCCCTGTTCCATGTTTTTCTTTGGATCTTCCCAAATTTTAAGGGAACGATCCCCAGGGATTACACTACAAACATAAAGAGGAAATGGTAATCACGAAGGAGTAAACAAAAATGTATTGATCGAAATTCACTGCGGCCCCCTTTCTCGTGTTTACCAATGCATCTTTACCAATTTCGAAAATGTTATTGGAAAGTTTTAGGAGAATATGGTTATATTGGTTGACTATGTTGAGTAAGTTTAGAAGAACGTTTTCAGTGAAATTCCTTTTCCGGTCTCCTTTCCAACGCCCCCACTCGAAGTGTCCCCATGACCACAGAAAGATCCCATTAAAGTTTCGATTGAATCGGAAAGTACCAGACCTAGTTACACATGGGTAGACGGATGAACGGGGACACCAATTCAACAGCTCGCACTTCTGCAATTCAGTTGTTTATGAACATCCAGATCCTGCATCAGTAATGAACAGTGACGAATTTAGAGGCGGCCCCAGAGGTTCATTGGAACCCCCTCTGTATCGCGAAAAAAGATGGATGTTGCGATATTTTTTTATCATATTTTTATATTTCATATTTTACGTTACCATATAAATTAAGTTCACCAGAATTTTGTCGTGTGAGTGCTAGAAATTGCCATTACTTATTAGATGATTTATAGCGTGAAAATGGTGGATATAGTGTTATTTACAAACTACCTTAAAAACTTTTCATGATAATTGTGGTTTATCCTGCAAGAGTTGTGCGATAGATCATTCCATCTTATTTGTATTTTTCACATAACACGAAAAAATCAGTTCAAGCAAATTGATTGATTGATTGAATGGGGGTTAACACCGCTTTTCACAGTATTTCAGTCATATCGCGGCGGCCGGACCACCTAACAATGGGTTCCTGGTATTTCTCACACCGCTTTAACCATCTGGTAATTGGTGGCAGGTCTTTGGAAAATATGATAGAAGGACGAATCAAGAATGTCTGGAACGCTGGTATCAAATATTTTAGAGCGGGAATAAAATAGCGCCGGAACTTTCAGACTGTCACAGGGTAGAGTTTAATCATTACTGTTTCACGAGAATCACGTGCAAGGACCCTACACTGCGCACACGATCCAAGGCTTTATATGTTCATTCTTATAAATCATAGTTTGTATAATGCATTTTTAAAAAAAAGTTGATAATTCAAGGTCAGTGGAAAGTTTTAAGAAAGATTATGCCATGAACACATGGACTAGTCACAATTAAAATCACATCGACGTTGGGCGTGCTAAATGTCGTAACTACAGCTTGAATAAAGCTGTAGTAACGACATTTTGCATGCCCAAAGACGATATATTCATATCAAACTTTTCTCTGTGGTTTAATTCACTACCAGAGAACAAATATTTAGCCTGGTCCATGTTGAAAGGAGTTGTAGACAACTTTAAAGTGAATTGATGAAAAAAAAACATTGTGAGAAAGGGGGACATTAATTGTTGCCTTTTTTACACAAAGTTTACCCTAAAAATATATTTCTTATCTTTGTTGGGTTATGAAAACATTATTGTGATATGGTTGCCCTCTTTCTAAATTGTTAGCCAGCAGTTTATCAGAAAGAGGGCTACGATATCGTAGCTAATGAAAACCTTGTAACTATACCTTGGATGATTTATTCATCTACTAATTGGTACATGAAATATTTTTCAGCATCATGACCAGGAGCACCTGTTGCCAGAAATTGACCAAGATTCCCACTTTCATGGAGTCACAGTTGGATCAAGGTCAGGTAGATCGACAGCTTTGTCATACGCCACCACCAAAAAGACAAAAGATACAAACGCAGATGTAGTACCTTTACCAAAGACCTACACCACAAGAAAAGGGGCCCTTCAACTATATGTGGCCCCTTTTGATGATGATGATGACGATGGCAGTGATGAAGAACTCGGACACGAGACCTATCCACTGCAACCCAAGTATGCTCAAATGAAGCGACCTGCTGGTCAGGAGTTGATTGATCTGAGTCTCAAACTTGGGACCATGGGTAGACTGGCAATATCCGTACTGAACTTTGGAGATCAGGTATATCGTGTTAGTTCATGCATCAGCAACCTATCTTATTTCAAATTATCAGACTAATTACCAAAATGAATATTAACCAATTACAAGACAGCAAAATTTTAGACTTTTCTGAATTGAAAGGAAAAAATATATATGAAATTTTTTATTTCTTCAACTTTTGAGGTTGAAAACTTTGCGGAAATGAAGGTATTGTTTTGTTTGAAATCAAATTCTTAATTTTGCACAATTGTTTCCTAAATGTTTTTCTTGAAGGGCATCAAAAAGTGTCATTGCTAGGGGACAGGTTAATCCATTATTGGATGACAAAATTTAAAATTGCTCAAAGTTGAAGAATAATGCGGGAGACAACTCATTTGAATAGAAATATGAGAGCAATGTGAGAAAAAGAGAAAAGGTAACTCCTGCTTGACCCATAATCTTTTCCTCACTTATTTTTCTGGAGTGTTTGAAAATACAGAATTGTGTTATACTGGGGTGATATTGAGCTTTCAAAGATTTTGAAGCTTTCGTAAATTGTCATCTTCAACATCTTTCAATTTGGACCAGTCTAAAATTTTGTTGTCTGGTATTGGGTTTAGTAGATATTCTTCCAATATTTTTAACTCATTCCCAGACGACAAAATTTTAGACTGGTTCAAATTGAAAGGAGTTGCAGACAAGTCCTTTCAACTTGATGAAATTTTAGAATTTTTCAACTTTCTGGGTAGAAAACTTTGTGTAAAATGAAGAAATTGCTTATTACAAGCAAATTCTTCATTTTTCACAAAGTTTTCTCAATCTTTTTTTTTGAGGAGCGTCTAAAAGCATCATTTTGTGGAAATGGGTCAAAGAATGCGTCAATGGGGCTCTTCAACAAGTTAATTAATTGATAGATGATGTAAATCAATAATTGATTGATGTTGATTATTGATTCCCTGTTATTGACAGGTGACTGTATTTACAGTTTATTGTTGAGGACCTCCTAGTATGTATTGATTGACGTGTCTGCAACAGACTACATCCTAATTAGTTACAACTCTATTTAAAAATTCTTACAGAAAAAAAACGTTTTGATACAATCTGTTTTGTATTAGATGGAATCCTCTTAACCCTTCACTGTTCAAACCCGGAATTTTACATTGCTGTGATTTTATACTTGAGAAAACATTGTGGAAAAAGAAAAAATTGCTTGTTACAAGCAATTTCTCCTTTTCAACTTTATTTTCTATCACATATGATGCCACCATCATAGCGCAGTTGGTAGCGCGTCGGACTGTCAATCTAGAGGTCCCGGGTTAGATCCGTCACGGCGGCACTCATCCTTTCCAACTATTTGTCTCTCATCAATGGGTCGATAATCATAGACCTATGTGGGATAGCAGCTGGAGGCTAGGAAAGGATCTAATGGTAGTACTTTTGTGAGAAATACCAGGATTCCATTGTTAGGTGCTCCAGCCGCAGCGATATAACTGAAAGATTGTTGAAATAGGCGTAAAACCCCATTCAAACAAACAAACAAACAAAATCGCATAAGATGGTTTCATTCCAAATTGCATCCAAGTTGCATTGTCATCTACAACCTCCTTCAATTTGGACCAGTCTAAAATTTCAAAAAATGGGAAATTTCAGCCTTGATTATAGTAATTCACTTCTTATTTGCAGCTGGCTTTATGCACAAACATTAGACTTGTAGAACAATAAGTCCCTTTTAATTGCAACTTCGGGTTATTTTAAAAAAAATTGATGAATTGAAGCTGCAATTAACAGGATTCCACTGCACATGTTATTCATGTAGAATTGCTTATAGATAAAACATTTTTATACAACTTGTTTCAAGTATAAAACTTTCATTTAAAATTGCATGTAGAGAAAGATTTTTATAAAATTTGTTTCATGTATATGTATTCATAATCATGTGAAGTTACTTAAAGAGAAAACATTATTTTACAATTTGTTTCATGGATAATCATTTTCATGAAAAATTGCATATAGAGAAAACATTTTGATACAATTTGTTTCATACAGAGAAAAGTATTGCATACAAAGTTGTGTCTAATTTAACCCATCACTACACAGAGACACTTTACAACACCTCCGAGAAAAAAAGCTTTGTAA
The DNA here is from genome assembly GCA_946902895.1 of Fragum fragum. Taxonomy (NCBI): domain Eukaryota; kingdom Metazoa; phylum Mollusca; class Bivalvia; order Cardiida; family Cardiidae; genus Fragum; species Fragum fragum. The sequence goes on from OX336368.1 coordinate 24,073,062, forward strand.
AACATTGTGGGCAGTGAAGAAAATGCTTGTCAAAATTCTTTGAATTTGAACCAGTCTATATTTTTGTTGTCTGGTTATTGGATATATGATATTCTTGTTACATGAAGGATAACAATTAAAATGTCCTCTGTTTCTATTTTTTGTTAGCCTTTGTCATGCTGAATAAAATCCTCACAAAATTTCATTAAACCACAGGGCTAAAAGGGCATGAAGCACTTATCATTGTTTTTTTTTTTTTTCTTTTTTTTTTTGTTATCAAAAAATCTGGCTTTAAAGAGACAAGTAGGTTTATTAGATTAGGCTCAGACTGCAATAGGTGCAGGCTGATACCTCCTGGGTTCAGCACAACTAGGGTTAACCTATTACAAAACAACAACATTTTAGTTGGAGAAGACAATTTTTAGTTGATGGAATTTCAAAATTCTTCGTCTTTTAGGATATAAAAAATTGTGGATAACGAAGAAATATCTTGTAACAAGCAATTTCATCATTTTCCACAATATTTCCAAAAGATGTTTTTCTTGAGGGTGCCATAGGCATCATTGTGTAGGAATAGGTTAAATATGAGGTTAGGCTTTGATTTTTTATCTAACCCAGTTTTTAGTTGTTGGCTTTCTAATTCATTAACCCTTGTCCTGCTAAACATTTTTTCCTCTTTTCACTATATTTGAAAACTTTGATGTAAATAGATCAATCTTGCATTCCAATATTTCTCTCAAAACAACAACAATGAGCAGGTTGTGTTCACCTGCAAAAGCCATTGTCAAAGCACGAATATTCCTGGATCAGTATGACCAGGGTTAATGTTCCAAACTTCCTATAAAGGTAAGATGGATATGATAGATAGGTAATTTTCTATTTCAGGACTATGATAAAGAACATGCAAGTATTACAGACGCAAAGAATAAGGCATTTTTGAAATTTTTACGGGGCATAGATGATCAAAGTATACAGGACCCCCTCGCTGATGAATCATTACGACCTGGTGGTGATCTCAACACTTATCTACGAGAGCTGCGATCCAGCTCCAGGTTTGTCCGTGAATTTATTTCAAACCTTTGTCAATCTAATACCACACTATTCGGCCTTTAATGCCCCTTAAGAAAAGAGCTTTGGAAAATATTGTGGAAAATGAAGATATTACAAGCAATTTCTTTATTATGTGAAATCTTTTCAACCCTAAAGGACAAAGATCATCAAAATTTTATCAGCCATCATTGTTGTTTGAAACCTCATTGAATTTAGGTCAGTCTAAAATTTGGTACAGCACAGCAACTTTCAGATGACAAGAGGTCTAAACAAGTTGGGGGGGGGGTAACATCATAATCCAAAATTTCTGGTTCTCAATGAATCTTTATATATGTATTGTCTTGGTGAGACATTTCCCATTGTTATCCACATAGTTTAGCCCTCTCTTATTACTAAAGTTCTTTGATGATTTTTATCAAACTTTGCAGAAATGTTTCTTTGAAGGCCCTCTGGAAAAAAATGTTCATGAAATTTCGATGGGAATAGCAAGATGGGGGCCTATTTTCCTCTTTGAATTCTTTGATTGTCTTTTCTGATGAAATGAACAAGAACAATTTCCTTGACTGACCTAAGTCAAAACCTGTTTAAGAAAGTTATATTAGCCATGAAATAATTGTGTAGCAAGATGATGTTTATCTTATTTGATTTCTATAAATGTCTTTTTGCGGAAGAAAACATTGTGGATGATAAAGAAATTGTTTATAACAAGCCATTTCTTCATTTTCAACAAAGTTTTCCTAAGTTTTATCCCTGTGGGGCTAGAAAAAGTGGGATTGAGTGAGAATGGGTTAATGTGAATTGAAGAGGGTTCCCTGATTATCTGTAGGAAACCCTGATATTATAAATAGGGATTCCACTGAAGCAAATTCATTTATTAACATTTTTTCTTTAAATTTATTCTCTGAAACCACTTGGCTATGGTTATTACAGGGGAGCAATCTAGAATGGCCCTCTTGTTGATTTTCTTGTTTTTGCTATTAGCACCTAACAGATAAGCCCTAGGCACTTTAATTTGTTGCTCTTGATAACTATGTCTCTATTAATTGAATTTTTGGAAATAAGGGTAAAAGACATTCTGAAGAGGGCCATATAAATTGATAAAACTTGATAAAGGTAAAATTTAAATTTGTCTAAAGTCATTTTGAGTGTGTATTTATCATCAAATTTTCACCTGATATCAAAACCTCTTCTCCACATTATCAGTCCTTGAGGTGATGGATTTAAACCCAAATAATCATAATCAAATCATAAATCACAACTTTAACCCCCTCCAAAAGAATAATTCTTAGACAATAGTGGCAGATTTAGAGGGGATTCAAGGAGTTTGTTTAGTCTAATTATCTCGTTTTTTCGGGAATTTCAATAGAAATTTTGCAACAATAGGAAAGTGACCTCCCCCCTTCCCCTCTTGGTGAATTTGAACACCCTTTAGGGAATTCTGGATCTGCCATTGGCCAATGTTATAATAAATTGAATTAAGCTCACCTGAGCACAACATGCTCAAGGTAGCTTTTGTAATTCTTGAATGTCTAGTCTCTCATGCTGGATCAACTAATTTAGTGTCTACACTCTAGGGGCCACAATTCAGGGTCGACCTTCATGAAACACAGGAAAAGTGAAAATCAGTTATGTAGCAATAAAGTTCACATATTTATGTGCTTCCTGGTAGTTTTGAACTCTGGAAATGTCTTGCCAAAGGAGATTCCTTTGTGACTAGCAGGATTTGAACCCTCAACCCTTGGTTCTCTCAGATTATGAGTCAGCGACCCCCCCCCCCACAACTCAGATTTGTTTAACCGATAAAAGCCTGACATGAAATGTCTGTCAGTCCCTCTTTCAAATGACAAAACCAAGCACTCTCTGGTTGCTTTTGACAACTGTAAAAATTCAAATCAAGGAGGGAGAGTGTCCCTGTCTTAGGACTACAATTTAGAGCCCCTCAACCCCATGGCATCAGACAATCAATCAAATCAATCAATTGAACGAATTCATAACTGAAACATACAATGAATTGCAAATTATTAATCAATAAAATATCAATCAATCATTTTTCCCAAAGCCCATTTTCCCCTGTTCTTTCCTTACTATTATCTGAAATATGTTTTATTCATAGGTTTCTAATTTAAAAATGTCAAAGTTATTGTAACCTAGAAAAGAGTTTAATTATTTATGGAAGAAAATACTTTTGTTTGCATTGTAATGCAGGAAATAATTGCTTCAATGATTGGATAGAAAATTACCGTAATTGAGATAATATTCTCTATTACTGAGTGTATTGGCCCTTTCTTTGCTTAACACTCTTCTGTTCAATCACTGGTTTTTATGTTTTTTAATTATCGTCTGCAAAAGCTTTGAATTTGGACCAGTCTAAAATTTTGTAAAACAATGAAGGGTTAAAGAATCTGGGCTTCCATTTGTTATGATGTAATCTGTGTCTTCATATATACATTCATTCTGTTTGGCTGAAAAATTAATTAACTTTATCAAACTGGTAAAAAATTTGCTTATTTAATATTAACCCATTACCAGACAACACAATTTTAGACTGGTCGGAATTCAAAGAAGCTGCAGACAATAATTCTAAGTTGGTGGAATAGGAAAAATCTTTGTCTGATAGTGTAGAAAATATTGGGTAACAAGTAATTCCTTTATCTGCCATGTTTTTAAAAAAGTCTTTTTCTTGAGGATGTCCAAAGACTGGATTTTGTGAGTACAGGTTAAATTATAAGAAATGAAAAGAATTATTTTGTTCATTGAAACAAAAATAAATCTCCATGAATCTGCTTTAAATGTGGCTCCATAGAGTATGGTTAGGTTTTTTGTTTCATACCTAGATGAAAACAGAAAAATTTCTCTCCATCTCTTAACTCATTACCAGAAGACAACATTTTTGACAGATCCAAATTAAAAAAAGTTGCAAAAAAGTTATTTGTTGATGAAATAAAGTTGATTAAATTCTCAAAAAATCCTTGTCCTTTTGGGGAAGAAAATGATATTGATAATGAAGAAATTCCACATTGTTTTCCAAAACCTTTTTTTTGAAAGGGGTGTAAAAAAGTGTCATTGTGTGGGAATTAGTAAACTCATTCTCACAATACCCCACTTTTTATGTGGCCCAAGGAAATATTTGTTGGAAAACATTGTGGAAAATGAAAGAATATTTTTAACAAGCAATTTCCTTATTCCCAACAATGTTTTTTCTACCTTGAAAGACAAAGAAAATTGGTGTCTTCAATATCTCTCACTTTTGAACAATCTAAAATCTTGTAGGTTAGATGGTACCACTGGAATTAATGTTTAAGATTGGCCAAAATCGAAAGACAATGTAGATAACAATTCAAATTTGATATATTTCCAGAAACAAAATACTTTATTGAATAGAAATTCAAAGGTAAAAAAGTTAATTGCCTTTACCAATGGATGCAAATTGAAATTAAACCGTCCTATGAGTTTGAAAATGTTATGGGAAAATGAGAATTTTTTTGTTACAAGCAGTTTCTTGTTTTTCCACGATGTTTTCTCAAGTACATAGCCACAGTGATGTAAAATCCCGGGTTTGTTCAAGAAAGGGTTAAAGCTATAAACTGAAATTATGAAACTCCCACCATCAGGTGGATAATCATAAACCTAACAGGGATGAGCAGCTTGAGGCTCAGAAAGAATGCAGTGGTAGTACTAGTGTGAGAAATACCAGGAATCCATGGTTAGGTGTTCCAGCTATTCAGATATAACTAGTTGAAAGTGGCATTAAACCCCATTGAAAATAAAGAAATTAAAGGAAAGAGATTATGAAAATTATTGAGGTTAAAGCTGCACTAAGATCCTTTGAAGCTTAAGACTTTGTGCTAGTATTTTGAAAAGACTTGAATCAGATATAGGATCAATCGAAGAATAAAAAAGTTCAAATTATCAATGTCAAAAAGAATGAACTTATGAAAATACTTTTTGAATTACAAAAAAACCCTGAAAAAACCGTTTTATTGAGAAAATTGTTTAGCATTAAGTGATCAGATCGTTGTCATATAAGCAGGGTTTTAGTAGGAGAGAACACAAAAAGAGTGCCAGGGACCCCACTGCCTATGTCATAAGGGTGCTTGCTTAATTTTAAGGAGGCCGGGATTTAAAAATTGACATTTCTTTTTGATTATAGGTCTTGATTTTTTTTAAAAACTTTTCATGCTTAAATAAATCCTATACAAGATGGCATATAAATCAAAGGACTGACACCTCTGTAAGGCCTTATTGCATGTCAATTTTCCTTTTGAAAATTAATTTTGAAACTACTCCGCCTTAAAAAGGATGACCAGGAGTTGTAGAACAAGATCAGACTGCACTTATATTCAGGCTGATCTTTGTATATACCTCCTGCCATAACAGGAATAGTCAAGGTTCAAAAAAGCATAGTTATAAATAAACAAAGTATTTGACAGCTGTGATAGCTAGTACATAGCCTTTGTCATGCTTAACCCGGAATATTCCTGTTTTGGCAGGAGGTATAAACAAAGATCAGCCTGCACATAAGTGAAGTCTGATCTTGCTCTACACCTCCTGCTTATCCCCTTTCAGCCAGAGTTTTCAAAGAAATTTTGACCCTGATTAATACCAAAGAGTACTATCAGTCCTTTGATTTTAAAGCAATTCTGTATAGAATTTATAGAATTAAAGATTGTTACAATAGTTTTCAACTTTTTACTGAAGTAAAGACTCAGAGAGTCCATTGAATCACATTAGAGAGTTTTTAGGGTGCTGCCTACATATTTGTGAGTCTCAAACTTGCAAAACCTGCTTTGGTCGAAACCCTGAATAAGTCGGCATGAAATATCATTCTTTTATTCAAATGCTGAACACAATATTCTTGTTAAAAGTGGATTTCCTGATTAAATACCCTTTCACCCTGAATTATATAGTTTTCTTGGCACAAGTATATTTTGGTAATGGGACTAATAAGAAAAATTCTATGAGATGATTACCTACAAAATAGGTTTAAGCCATAAAATAAATGATTTAGCCGAGAGACACTGTTATCCTGAGCCTTTGGATCATAGCGCTCTTAATTTCCATATTTGCCAATACTCTTCAATGTCCATTCCCTTGTTTGCGTTACTTATTATAAACTATTTATTCAGGAACCTTAAAGTTACCTCTTTTCATTATACAAATGGGCCTGTGAAATATGAATTCAATCAACCAGGAAAATTGAAAACTAATTCCTTTAGAAAAAAATGTTTATTTAACATTTAATGTATATGGGTAATAAGTATTATAAGTCTTTTTGTACCCATAGAAAGATTTCTGACCCACTGTATTTTGCAGAATGTTTTTAAGTTTTTACTTCAATCATTTGCTGATTACCACAAAATTTTTGCTCTATGACACCATGAAGAAATATTGTTGGAAAAGAAATGGCTCCTAACATGGCATTTCTCCTTTACTCACAATGTTTTTTACCCTACTTGGCATTTATTTTCGAATTTGGGCGCAATTTGGAATGTACCAGTCTAAAATTCAGTCATCTGGTAATTGGTTAAATTGTCATTAGGCAAGTAAAACGTAAATACAGCTTGAATAAAGCTGTATTCATGAAACTTTACTTGCCCAGTGTTATAATAATTTGTGTGTCTGAAGCTGTAATCAAAAGTAATGTATTTTATATACATTGATGCACTAAAGACAAAAAGCAATGGAAACATCGGGGGAAAAGGAGAAAGTGCTTTAAACAAAATAATGCATTGCTTCAAACACATTCCCACACATTCCCTTTTCTTGAGTTTCCCCCAAGAAAAAACCTTCAGAAAATATTGAAGAAAATGAAGAAATTGCTCATAACAAGAAGTTCCTTCATTATCCCTAATTTTTTCTATTGCAAAAGTCAAAGATTTTTTAAATTCCATCAACAAAATTTGTTGTCTGCAACTTCTTACAATTTAGTCACCTGGTAATGGGTTCAAAGAAAAGTATTGCACTGTGAAGGGAAGAAAAAATTACTACCAATGTGATATTGTGGGTAAAAAGCAATATTGCCTTCAAACAATGATTTCTTAGAGATATTTTCTATGGGTGTTAAAACAAGAAACCTGGTAGCCATTTCCTTGCCACACAATCCCTCCTTTTTACGCCCCTCAAGAAAAAAAGCTTTGGAAAACATTGTGGAAAATGAAGATATTGCTTGTATCAAGCAATTTCTTCATTACCCACAGTGTTTTCTATCCAAGAAGATTAAAAATTTAATCAACATGAAATTGTCGTCTGCAGCTTCTTTCAATTTTGGACTAGTCTAAAATGTTGCCGTCTGGTAATGGGTTAATAACCCATTATCACACATAAAATAATTTCTGACTGGTCCAAACTGAAGAATTGCAGAAGACAATTTCAAGATGACGAATTTTTTTAAAAATCTTTTTCGTTTTGGTAGAAAACATAGTGAATAAATGAAGAAATTGCTTTAAACAAGTAATTTATTCATATGCCACAATAGGGGCGTCAAAAAAGCGGGATGTGTAGCGATAGCCAGTTGACAAACTTTAGCACTGACATGTTTTGCATTGCTTTTGATAATTCTTTGAATCTGATCTATATCTTATGTACCCTCAGAAATGACAAAGTGTCCTATAAAATCTCATAAAAACTTTTTAAGTCTAGAATTGAGATTTTTCCATTGTTCAAGAATATTATGTTGGTATAGGTGTACAGACCAGAAATACTTAATATTGGTAGGATCCTTTGGAAGTAAATGAAATATTAAACGATACACACACAATGACGCTTTTAAACGCCTCCTCAATATAAAAGCTTTAGAAAATAATGCGGATAATGAAGAAATTGCTTGGTACAAGCAATTTCTTCATTATCCACAATGTTTTCTACCCTAAGTGAAGAAGATTTTGAAGATTTCATAAACTTAGAATTGTCATCTGCAACTTCCTTCAATTTGGACTGTCAAAAATTTTATTGTGTGGGAATGGGTTTAACCATTCACGCCTAATCTTGCTTTTCTGTGATCCTCAGACAAAATCATAATCTGAACAATGCAGAAAATGAACCCATTCCCAAATAATTCTGTTTTTAAAGCCCCTCAAGTAAAGAGCTTTTGCAAATATTGTGGAAAATGAAGAAATTGGTTCTCACAAGCAATTTCTTCATTATCCACAATTTTTCTACCCTTACAAATAAAGAATTTTGAAATTCCACCAAGTTAGATTTAGAGTCTGCATCTTCTTTGAATTTGGATCGGTCTAAAAATTTATTGATTTGTATTGGGTTAACATCATCATTTTCCACATGGAGTGGATATTCGTGACCCTAAGTGGGATAGCAGCTGGAGGCTAGGAAAGGATGTAGTGGTAGTACTGGTGTGAGAAATACCAGATATCCATTGTTAGGTGCTCCAGCCTCTGCAATGTGACTGAAATACTGTCAAAAGTGGAGTTGAATTCCATTCAATCAATCAATAATTTTCCACAATGATTTTCACACTAAAAGGCAAATTTACTCTTGAATTATCTAGCCGGGAGCAAGACATTATGTTCCTATGACAAGTCATTGTATGTGTTTTGTGTGTCATAAACACTTCCAAATTTGTGTGTACCACTACTCCTATATTTCTGGAAGGAAAGCTATCATTAGTTGATGTACCATTTGTAACAAATTTTCAGATAGCTCTAAGGTCACAGCTCAACATCAAATGTTTGAATTTAGCTTGTCCAGAGTATGACTCCAACATTTGTGCATGGATTTCAAAATAATTTCTACAATTTTACTCCACCATTAGTAGATGTGCCATTTTAAACACATTTTCAGTTAGCTGAACTTAGCTCAAAGGTCAAGGTCAGGGCTAAAGGTCAAATTTTCTGAAAGCTTTCTAGTTTAAATCCCACCAACTTGAAATTGTTTTATGCAACATCTTAAATTTTGACCAGCCTAATATTGTCATGTTATATTTGGTTGAATAGGGAGACAATTCCTTTTTGTCCAAACATCATCCTTAGTCACCCCTAAAACTCAAAGTGTGAGTTCTTTAAAAAAAACATAAAAACCCATAAATTTTTATTTCATGATTTTGAAAGAAACAACTGCACTGATCATTCTTCTTGTTGACAGCATGTATAATTACCTGTTTTGAAGTGTTTTAAAAGCTGAATTTCAGAATTGAACCTTGAAATCAAATCGAAAGTTTGACTTTTGACAATTAAATAAATTGACTGTTAAAATATTCAAAAGATCCTGGTGGATTTAGGCTGTTTTGAATTGTCAATTACCTGGTATTGATTCTACATTTTTTAAGGCGATAATATTTTTTTCCTAATTTTTCATCAGTTTTAAGCTTACCTAAGCACTAAGTTCTCAAGTGAGCTATAATATGATAGTTCTGTACCCAATGACTGTTCATTGCCCATCATGCATAGTGCTCCCGTATTGCTGTGCCAATTTGAACAGAATTTGGCAGAAATGCCTCTTTTAACCCATCACCACGCAACAAAATTTAGACTTGTCCAAATTGAGAAGCTGCAGAAGACAATTTCGAATTGATGGAATTTTTAAATTTCTTGTCTTTTTGGATAGAAGACATGGTGGATTATTAAGAAATTCAACAATGTTTTCCACAGCGTTTTTTCTTGAGGGTATAAAAAGGAGGGATTGCATGGAAATGCGTCAAAATGCCTCAAAGAATTGAAATCTTTTACAACTCTGATGTTTCGGATGAAGCATTGACCTCTTTTAGAATTGCTATAATCATTTCTGTTGGGACCAAAGGGGCATAGCCCATGTGAGATAAGGCCTTTAAAGCAATGAGGATTTCAAAAATCTCCTTCCAAACCACCATGCAAATTTCTAAAAAAAAAACAGCTTTAATGCTCCTTGAACAGTCTTCTTTTTTAAACAGCTAAAAGATTGGAAGTCTATTATAAAAATGTGATATTTAAGAAAATATCTTTGAAAAATCTCCTAAGTATTCCTAGTATGGTAGGCCATTACTCTTATGTTAAAGGTGCCATGATATTGAAATTTTTAAATAAAACTATTATATAAAATTATTTTTAACTGCATTTGTTATTTCTTATGTTGACAGTATGAGAAATTTTGGCAGTGGTAGCACCTATGTACCAAAGAATCGAGAGTTTCTTGAACTCCAAGCTTTATTGCGAGGTCTTGACAACAATAGCTGGCCACTGTCATACCAACAAGATGGACTGAGTGACCGACAGAGTAGTGGTCAATTTACACGCCCTGTGTCCAGGGTCTCGTCAAGAGGAGGCACTCCAGGGTAAGTATGAATACTTTCCCATACATTTATCTGGTTCTTTATAACCAAACCATATTATTATAGAAAACTTGTGAGGTTAGGAATACAAGTAATTCTCCTTTTCACACAATGTTTCTTCCCTCTATAATTGGTTTGTCAAAATTTACAACCAATTCCAATTGACATTTGCCACTTCTTTCAGAAAAGTTTGTCATCTTGTAACAATAAAGGTCTTGGATATTCCAGATATGAAAGTGTCCAAGGCAACTTCTCATTGTTTGTTGAGTCACTTGACATTTTACTAGATGTACATTACCAGTATGTTTTGAAGGATCAAAGAACCCAAGATCGGTGCTAATGTTTGCTATTTTTTTTTTTAAATTAACCAATAGCAGCTGTCAATCAAGGAATCAATTGACCAATCAAATCATTCATTCAGCAGAAAACTGAACTTCAAACTTCCACTTTGCCCACCAACTGTATAGAAAATTTGCTGGTTCAAGCTGCAGTTACGATATCTAGAGTCATGGAAAGGCAATATCCTGAAATTTCTGCTTGAAAATACATCAAGTTGTGAGCACAAAACTATAGTCTACACATGGATAGGTTTATGACATTTTGGTGAATAACATGTGCGCTATAACCTCTTACATGAATTTATACTTAGTCATCCTTATAGAAATAGAGCATTTGGCTTACCCTGAACTGTGTCAACAATTTACTTTTTGTTTTGACGGAAAAAATTTAGACTTGTCAATATTGAAAGGAGTTGCAGACGATAATTCAAAGCTTATGGAGTTTTGGACATTTTTTATCTTTTGGGTCGAAAAAATTGTGGATAATGAAGAAATTGCTTGTAACAAGCAATTTCTTCATCTTTTTCACAATGTTTTTCAAAGTTTTTTTTCATTTGGGTCGTCTAAAAGCGTCAGTGTGGGGGAATGAGTTTAAATATGCAAGGGATGAAAGAGATGTTTAAGACTAAGCACTTTCTCAATTTTTTGGCCCTTAATCTTGTGAACATGAAGTCAATTACAAGGTAATTATACGTTTCAATTATTGTCAAATTCCCTTTGAATAAGTATTGACAATTGAATGTACCGTATGACTTTAACCAACTAATCAAGTTATTCATGATTTGACACTGTTGAAGTGCCTTGATGGAATTTTCTTTTTGTAAAAAGTTCAATTTCAAGTTGTAAACCCTCTGTCATGTCTAGCAAGAAAAGAAAGAAAATGTGTAGGAATTTCAGAAATAAAAAAGGCATGATATAATATAGCAAAATATAATTTAACCCATTACCACATGGTAAATTTTTTTGTCTCTTTTGGAGTAGAAAACAGTGTGGGTAATGAAGAAATTGCATGCAACAAGCAATTTCTTTATTTTCCACAATGTTTTCCGAACCTTTTTTCTTTTTGGGCGTCCAAGGCATCTTTATGTGAGAATGGGTTAACAAACCATTTCTAGCTTATACCAAACAAGATCATTTTTTTTAAAAATAATGTGTTGACTGATCATTAGATTTCCTAAATTTCATCTTTTTTGACCCTTACCAGATGACAAAATTTAAGACTGGTTCATATTGAAAGGAGTTGCAGACGACAGTTCCTTCATTAACTTCATTTTCCAAAGCTTTTTCCTTTAGGGCGTCAGAAAGGGTAGTCGTTTCGGAACTGATTAAACTATGTAATACTTTATTCTGTCGTTAAAATTTATCAACTGAAAAACCAATATAAACTTTTTCATCTGTTTATATTTAGGAGACGCTGAAAAGAATTTTCTACAGATGTTCATAGATCTGTAGTTAATAAATGCATGACTTGAATACTCTTTTCATTAAATGGTTATTTATGAGGTGTTTGCATGAGATACCCAACAAAAAAACGTTTATCTTTAAAGAAGCTCTTTAACAGATTTTGATGAAAATTCAATAACGGAAAAGCGCCTACTTTTTCAATAGATATTTATGTCATTTTATGTTCTTTCTCAATTAAAGAATTAAATCTACTGAATTTAACCCTTTCCTGTTCAATCCCTGGTTTTTACGTCTCTGTGATTTTATATTTGAGAAAACATTGTGGGAAAAGAAGGAATTCTTTGTAACAAGCAATTTCTTCTTTTTCCACAATATTTTCTACCCTACTGAATGAATATTTTTCAAATAAAATCGACTTAAAATTATCGTCTGCAAAACCTTTGAATTTGGACAGGCCTAAAATTTCGAAAAACAGGAAAGGCTGAATATAGATTGCAATACCCCTAATGCTCTACTTTGAAACAGTGGAAATTATTTTAGGTTGTAAATCTAAGTGTAATGTTGTTAACGACTGAATTGCTAGCGGAAGTCAGTGACGTGATTGGTACATCATGGAAAACACAAATAAGGCAATATTAGGTGAAATGGAAAATGGATGAATCCCAGATCCATTTGGGTTGACTTTGTTGATTTATTTTGCAGGTTTAACGCCAAATATTTTTGCTTCTTTTCTATCATTCAATGTTGCTGAAAATGCACAATGTTTTCTACCCTTTTCTAACACTTATCATTGACAAAAACTTGCCAACTGCAACTTCTTGTCCAAAGTACTGTTTTCTTGCAATCGGTCAAGTTTTAATGAGCTCTAATGTGCTTGTTACAAGCAATTTCTTCATTCTACACAATGTTTTCCTCCAAAAAGACAAAAGTTTTAAAGATTTCAGCAACTTAAAATTGTTGTCTGAAACTTTTTTGAATTTGAACTGGTCTAAAATTACATTGTGTGGGAATGGGTTAACCCATAACCAGACTGATCCAAATTGAAAGGAGTTGCAGACGATTTTTTAATGTTTATGAAATTTTGGATTTTTTCAACTCTCTGGGTAGAAAACAACATTGAAAATCAATTGTTACAAGCAATTTCTTTAATTTACACAATATTTCCCCAAATGTCAGCATCAAAAACATCATTGTGTGGGAATGAATTAACATCTCAACTAAATTACAACTTCTCATTTTGGCAAGCCCAGAGTTTGAACCCACAAATTCAACATTTGAAATTGAGGGCTCTACCAAATCAAGGTAATCAGGCCAACAGTGACTTAATTCTTTCTGTTCAGACTAGTCTACAAAATTCCTAGACTAAAAACGGAGAATACCTGCACTTGTTGTGAGTGAAAGTGAAAATGTAAAATGATTATCACACTTCCATATAAGGTAATCAATAAACCTTGGATATAGGTTTTCACCTGTGAAAAACAGAACTCTTTGTTTATATTTTCTTCTCTCATTTATCTTTATATTCTCAAAAAATGGTTACAATTCATGGTCAATATTAAGATCAAGAAGAAAAGTTAATCCATTACCACAAGGAACATTTTTATACTGGTCAAAATTAAAAGGAGTTGCAGACAATAAAAGTGTATGAAATTTTAGATTTTTTAACTTTCTTGGTAGAAAACATTTTGGAAAAATGAAGAAACTACTTGTTCCAAGAAATTTCTTCATTTCAGGCAATGTTTTCCAATTTTGAGGGTGTCAAAAGGCGTCATGGTGTGGGGACCAGTTAACCCATTCCCACACAGTGCTGCTTTAGGACGCCTCTCAAGAAAAGCACATGGGAAAACATTGTGTGAAATGAAGAAATTGCTTGTAACAAGCAATTTCTTCATTTAACACAATGTTTTCTACCCAGAAAGCAGAACAAATCTTAAATTTCATAAACTTTAATTTGTCGTCTGCAATTCCTTTCAATTTGACCAGTCTAAAATTTTGTGTGAATGGTTGAAATGAAAATTACTGGTATCATTTCTTGAGAGCCCAGCTTGGCTTAGTGGTAAGAGTGTGTCTTACCCATTTGGGTATATCCTTTAACCTAAGGCCACAAAATCCCAAATTCTGACATGTTGATTGGAAAATGGAGAAAAGGAGAAATTGCTTATTACAAGAAATTTCTCCTTTTCTCACAAACTTTTCAAACTATAAGACTGGTAATTCTAAATTAAAAAGTAATGTGGTTGTTGTCTGCATCCTCTGCATTAGTCTTGATTTTGTTGTCTGGTAATGGGTAAAATGTATTACCGACTACATGCTTGTTACAACCTGGAAACACATAAAAATATTGTGATCTTCACTCTGATTTACGGAAGATACAAGATAGTATACGGAAGGGTGAAAGTCCTACAAAATGTAAAACTAAAAAAAAAAAAAGATTTAGTTAATTTCTTCGAGTCCCAAATTTAACCAATTCCCTTCTTTTATGCCATAAGATAATATAGTAGTAGAAAATACTATGAGAAAAGGAACAATTGCTTGTTACGTGCAATTTATTCTTTTCTCACAGTGTTTTTACCCTGCTTGACACCTATTTTCTAAATTGCACAATCTTTGAATTGTCATCTTTAACTTTTTTTCAATTTGGACCAGTCCAAAAGTTTGCCATCTGGTTAAGGTTTATCAAAAAAACTTTGGCATTATGTTATATTATTTTCCATAGATACAGACAAAAGTTTCAGTACTTTGAGTTTTTAACCCTATGTAAGACTATCAAATCAGAACATGTCCAAATTCAAATAGGTTGCAGACAGTTATCAAAGGAGGGTACGAAAGCATAATACTTTTAACCCATTCCCACACAATGACGCTTTTAAACACCTCTCAATATAAAAGCTTTTGAAAACATTGTGGAAAATGAAGAAATTGCTTGTCACAAGCAATTTCTTCAATATCCACAATTTTTTCTACCACTATAGACAAAGATTTTAAAGGTTTCATGAACTTTGATTTTTTTTCTGCAAACTCTTTGAATTTTGAATGGTCTAAAATTTTATTGTGCCTGAATGGGTTAAGGTAGACAACATTAACCCATTACATGACAACAAAATTTAAAGAAGTTGAAGATACGAAAAAAGGCATGTTTAAACTGAAAATAACTGCAAAATAGTGTAGAACACATTGTGGCAAAAGGAAAATTGCTTGTTGCAATAAAATTTATCCCTATGCCAAGATATTTACCACAGATATTTTTGTTCAGCACATGAATTTGAAGATGTAGTAATTGGTTAGCCCATAACCAGAGATAGTACAACTTAAAGTAAGTTCCCGACTATAGTTTAAGTTGGATGAAACTGTCTGTTTAGGATAAAAAATATTGTGGACAAATGAAGAATTTGCTTGTTGCAAAGCAGTGTAAAAAAAAGAAGGATTTCTGGGAATGAGTAAATTAAAATGGAGATAGATACAAAGATTACTTGTTACAAACAATTTCTCCTTTTCTCATCATCTGTTCCTTGAAAGCTGTGATCCCTCATTGATGTTGAAGTAAGTGTTTGTTCAGATTAGGGCTAGAATTGCCTTTTCCATTTCAGCTCTCATATAATTTTTGAACCCATTACAAGACAATCAAATCTTAGTTAGACTGGTTCAAATTGAAGAAATAGCATATGACCAGGCTACAAAGTTTTGGACACAACATTTGAAAGTGGGTCTAATTTGAAAAATAAGTGCCATTTTAGAATAATTTAATTGTTAGTTTCGTCTATCAAAAATGAGTGATCTGATTGGTCTAAAAATCTAATTCATACCTCCATGAAAAAAAATTTGAGCACGCAGACATTTTGTATGATTCCCCACAAAATGGTTACATACAAAAAGGTATCAAAATTTGTGAAGCTTTTGGTTTTTTCTCTCAATGCTATTAAATCATAAGAAATGAAGAGAATATTTTTTGTTTTCATGGAGGTATGAACCGAAAAACCTAATCACACAATGTATGAATCCCATATTTTGGGCAGTGTAACAAGCAATATCTCCACTTGTATATTTTCTTCAGCACACCGCAGTGCAGGATTGTTGGCTAATGGGTTTGTATGAAGAAGAGATCTTCATTTTACCACGAATATTTTGATTGATAAGTGACCCAGTGTTTGTCATATATGGAATTATTTCAGTTTCTTTCATATTAGTCTTGGCGTAAATTATAAATTTGAACATAATTTCCCTTGCAATCAATAACAATCTCAGGAAATTCTTGATTTTATTTTTGTAAATGACAATTTTCATAATTCTTCTATGGAAAACAACAGTTTGTGTCTTATTCCATATGCTAGTGTAATTGTGGTTCACACCCTCTGTACTGATATATTGTGGAAAAAGAACAGATTGTCATCTAGTGTTAGTGGTACAATAGTTCACAGGGAAGCTACCAAATTGATCTCAATTGTATTTATAGCAAGTTTTCCTGTGTCTTTTGCGGTTAGTGCAAAACCATTCTAAATTCATATGCAATGCATAGGCAGTTACAAAATTGTAGCATTAATTTCTGAAACTGCATGTTGTAAATTGACAATTCATTATTACCAAAACATTAGTTCATATGTTATTTTTCTGCGAAACTGAAAAGTCTTAATTCTTGAGACATTTTACTTGTGAAATGTTGCAGAATTATTCAAAATAGTGATTGGAATTGTTTTTAAAAGAAAAGTGAGCTTTGGAAATGTATTAAAAAGAAAAGTGAGATTTGCATGAAAGCAGATGTGAATGTATTTTTGAATAATAGTTAAGTGACAAATAGTGATTTATAATGGGACGAGGTTGTGGGTCTCTATACAGAGAACCAAGTCTGTTTCATGCAGCCTTGGTGGGTCGTCATAGTCTGTCTACACATGAGACATTGTTTTTAAAGGGAAGTAACTTCAGCACTTGTTCTTCTCAAGCCCATGCCTCAGTAGATGGTCTGTATGGTAGGAAAAATGAGCGTGGTGTCAAACTTATGAACCATAGTATAGATATTGGAGTATTACAGAAAACATTAAGAACAAAATTCCAGGGAAATAAGGCAACAGTTATTCCCCCTATTTCCAGGGGTTCTTCACCAGCAGAAATTTTTCATGCGGGTCAGGCCATTATCTGTAAAAAGTTCACAGTCTTTGAGTAAGTGACTTTTTATAATATGATTCATTTCTAAACATCAAAATATTAGACTGTTCCAAATTGAGAGAGGTTGCAAAGATCAATGAAAAATATCTAGTTGGAAAACAATGGTCATATATGGTAGTGAACATTGTAAGAAAAGAAGAAGTTACTTGTCCTTGTAACAAGCCATCTCTTCTTTTTCCAAGTTGTTTTCTTAAATATAATATCTGAGGGCTGTAAAAACGTTGGTCTGAGTGGGAATCAGTTAAACTTTCTCTTACTGAATACAGTATTTTTAAGCCTCAGGTATATTGTACTGTTGTCTGTATGTCTATCTGAAACTTAACTAAAGAACTTAACATTTACAATTACCTCAAGATTTTTCAAGATATAGTGGTCATAATTAGCAGGACGATATATCTCATTGATATATGAGATGTGAGATATGAGACACTAAGGTTTTGGTCGAGTGACAAGGTCAAGGTCATTTGTTAAGGTAAAATTTCTTCGATACTTAACTAAAAAACTTAACATTTAGAATTTCTTCAAGCCTATTTAAGATACAATGCCCATATTTACCATGATTATAGGTATTATCAATTTGCATCTGTAGACACCAAGGTTGAGGTAATGTGACTAGGTCAAGGTCACATATCAAGGTCACATTTCTGAAAAAAGGCTGTGTGAGGGCATTATGTTTCACAAACACATCTTGTTCTATTTTGGCAGTAGATGATGTAAGTGCAGTCTGTTCTTCGTCTACACCACCTGTTTGTTTCTTTTTAGCCAGTTGTTAATAAGTTTTATTTTCAAAAGGAATATTAGCTCTCTTCAAGGGCTGCAAGTGCTTTCAGTCCATTGTTAAATGCATTTTTGGAAACATACTTTGATCAGCATGACAAGGGTTAAACTGAAGAAGAGCCAGAAAAGATGATTTTGGACAGCCATAGGAATTGTATCGAAACATTTGCCTTCGATGAGTTTAGAGTTGTTTTTTTAGGCACAATCTTAGCCATTTACCAGTGGACAATATTGTCAAATGGTGTTGTCAAATTGAAAGCGAAGAATGATTTTCCGGAAAAAAAAAAACACAAAGAAGTCCAACACACACACAATATCCACACATCTTCAATCAGAAGGGGTTAAAAAGAAAAGTGGAATAAGAAAGTAATATTTCTTCTCCCAAAATTTTTAACCCATTCCAACTCAATCCCTCCTTTTTACGCCCCTCAAGAAAAAACTTTGGAAAACATTGTGGAAAATGAAGATATTGCTTGTCTCAAGCAATTTCTTCATTATCCACAATGTTTTCTATCCAAAAAGGCGAAAAAATCCAAAATTCCATCAACTTGAAATTGTCGTCTGCAGCTCCTTCAATTTGGCCGTGTTGGAATGGGTTATAAGCTTTTTTTTGCCCCGCCAACTGGCGTGTAGAACTACCGATACTTCTCTCTATGGGTGAGTGTGTGAGTGAGTGGATGGATGGGTTAGTGAGAGTGTTTTTATTTCTTGTCCAGAGCTTATCTTCGACATTTACCCTTGTCATGCTGATCCCGGAATATTCCGGTTTTGGCAGGAGGTGTAGACTAAGATCAGACTGCACTTATGTGCAGGCTGATCTTAGTTTACACCTCCTGCTTGTACTTTTCCTTCCAGAGTTGTTTATGAAGTTGATTTCTAAAAGAAATATTTATTTTTGAACAACAAGTTCTATCAGTGCTTTCAGCCCTTTGATTTGACAGTATTTCAGTAAGGTAATTTATACAGCATGACAAGGGTTAATTGATGGATTTCCAAATAGCTTGACACAGTTGTTCTATTTGATGAATACTAGTGTCATGCATTAGGTTTTGATCGATACCTCTGGGTTCAAGGTCACAGCTGAAGGTCATGTTACATGCACTTATGAGGGGGCATCCTTGTCTATGATACTTTTCTAATTTTCATTATTAATTGGATGATTTATTGTATGTAAGCAGTTTTTTGTTTTGTTCATATATCATATGTGTATGTATGATCAGAGACATAAATATTATTCTATGTTGCTGGTATGATTTGAACAATAAACAATTTTTTTTTCGGGGGGTGGAGGGGGAGGGGGGTAGATAAACTTTGAATCTAGTAAAGATAGAAAGTGGACAGCAGATGCAATAATGAAATTGGACATACAATTTAAAATGCAAATGTTTAAACCCCACTCAACCCTCCATTTAAACGCAGTAAAAAAAAACACATGAAAAACATCATGGAAAGAGAAGAAAATGCTAATAAATAGCATTTTCTGCTATTTCCATAATATTTTCTACCATTTCTAACATTGAGTAAACCCATTCCCACATACTCTCACTTTTCAACCCCTGTCAGGAAAAATAATTTTGAAAACATTGTTGAAAATGAAGATATTATCCACAATGTTTTCTATCGACAAAGACAGAGACTTTTTACATTTCACCAACTTGAAATTGTCATCTTCAACTTTAATTAGGAACCTGTCTAATAAATTTCTTGTTTGGTAATTGGTTAAAAGATTCGACCACATTTATCACTCAGTATGCAACTTCTTTGAATTTGGACCAGTATAAAACTTTGTTGTATGGTAATGGGTTAAATATAAATTAGGCTAGTTAAAGTCAGTTACTTTCATGAAAGGAAAAAGAAAGAAATAGTTTTATAATCATTGATCAAATCTCCGTGAAAATTAATGACACATTTCCTATTGTTGATTTCTTTTCGCTTCACTGGTTTCATGGATTGGTTTTTTGTATTTGTAAAAGCTTAACCATTACCTCACACTGACGTTTTCTGATGCCCGTCAATAAAAGAGAGTTAAGAAAATATTGTGGAAAACGTAGAAATTGCTTATAAGAAATAGTTTTATAATCATTGATCAAATCTCTGTTAAAATTAATGACACATTTCCTATTGTTGATTTCTTTTCGCTTCACTGGTTTCATGGATTGGTTTCTTGTATTTGTAAAAGCTTAACCATTACCTCACACTGACGTTTTCTGATGCCCGTCAATAAAAGAGAGTTAAGAAAATATTGTGGAAAACGTAGAAATTGCTTATAAGAAGCAATTTCTTCATTTCCCAATAATATTTTTACCAAAAAAAAAAAGAGAAAAAAAAAACCAAAAAGAAAGATTTCATCAATTTGAAATTGTCATCCGCAACTTCTTTTAATTTGGACCAGTCTAAAATTTTGTTGTGTGGGGATGAGTTAAACCTTGTCACTCTGATCCTGGAATATTCCATACAAGTCCAGTGCTTACAGTGCTTTGATTTAAAAGCATTCTTGGTAACGTTTCTTATTCAACATGAGAAGGGTTATCAAATTTCATTGAACCCATTACCGGACAGCAAAGTTTCAGAGCTGACTAAATTCAAAGAAGTCATAGACAACAATTTTTAGTCAACAACATTTTAACCCATTCCCACATAGTGATGCTTTTAAACTCCCCTGAATATGAAAGCTTTGGAAAATGAAAGAATTGCTTGTTACAAGCAATTTCTACATTATCCACAATGTTTTCTACTCCAAAAGAGAGGGATTTTAAAATTGTAGTCTGCAACTTCTTTTGAATTGGACTGGTCTAAAATTTCATAATGTGGGAATCGGTTAAGATGGGTTTTTTTCAGGGTAGAAACCATTGCGTAAATTGAAAAAAAGGGGGTTGTTACAAGGATTTTCTTAATTTTCTTCAATGTATTTGAAGATTATTTGTTTTCTCGAGGGCCATAAAAAAGTGGTGTTGTGGGTTAATGGGTTAAAAATCTTTATAATTCCATGTGTTATACCGTAACATCATGGCAAATGACAAAAATGCAGGTACCATTTCCCTATTCTAGCTTTTCTATGCCACAGAAGGAAGGCATATATGTTAGAGATTTGTATTACAAACAGTCTGTTATTTAACCCATTCCCACTCAGTGATGCCTTTAGATGCCCGAGAAAAATAGCTTTGGAAAACATTATGGAAAATAACAAAATTGCTAGTTAAAAGCAATTTCTTCATTATCCACAATGTTTACTATCCCAAATGTAAAAAAAAAATTCGAAATTTCATAAGCTTTTAATTATCATCTGCAATTCCTTTCAATTTGGATCAGTCTTATTTTTTGTTGTGTGGGAATGGGTTATAAAAACAGGCGGCTTAACCCATTTGCACTTGACAGAAATATAGACTGGTCCATATTCAACAACAATTTCAAGTAGATGAAATTTTAAAATTCTGTTGTCTTTCTTGGTAGAAAACATTGTGGATAATGAAAAAATTTCTTGTAACAAGAAATTTTTCATTGCCACAATGTTTTCCAAAGCCTCAGAGAGCATCATTGTTTGGGAATGGGATAAGAGATAGAGGATGAAAAAAAATTTATTACTTTGTGTGATCATATCTGAAACCTTCTCAATTAGTTTAAATTAAGTTCAATAAACAGAGTCAATTTACAATACTGTCAAGTGATTCATTTGACATGTAAAATATATTATAAGCCATATTGAATCAAATTAATGGGGCATGTTTAAAGTGTCAAGACCATTTAGGGATCAATATTCAAGATCAATACATCTAAGTATTTTTCAATATTTCTTCAGTGAAATGCTTAATCTAGATTATCCTTTCCCTTCATGAAACATATTATATATTTCCATCTCTGTTCTCTTAATCCATTCCCACTCTGTGAGGCTTTTAGACGTCCCCAAGAAAAAAAGCTTTCTAAAGCATTGTGGAAAATGAAGTAATTGCTTATTACAGGCAATTTCTTCATTATCCACTAAGTTTTCTACCCCAAAAGCAAAAAAGAAAAAAATGAAAAATTTCATAAACTTTAAAGTGTCGTCTGCATCTCCTTTCAATTTGAACCAGTCTAAAACTTTGCCATCTGGTAATATGTTAACGCAAAGTAACTTTAATTTTTTTTATGCCATCTAATGGTAATGAGTATAATAGAGTAACCTCAGTCTGAGTGTGATTTTGTTTCTCTGTGTGTGTTTAGTGTGAGTCCATTTCCTGTCCTGAGTATATCTTCAACTTGAACTCATTACCACACAGCAAAATTTTACTTTGGTCCAAATTGAAAGGAGTTGCAGATGACAAGTTAGAGCTAATTTGATTTTAGATTTTTTTTTGTATGTAGAAATTGTGGTGAAAAATGAATCAATTGTGTGTTACACGCAATTTTGTCATTTTCCACAATGTGTTTCCTCATTATTTTTCTTGATAGACGATAAGCATCATTGTGTTGGGATGGGTTAATCTGTAGATTTCAAAATAACTTGGCAGAGTTGCTCCCCTTGATGAGTACTAGTGTAAGATATTTTCAAGTTCAAGGTGACAGCTTAAGGTCATGTGACAAACATTTAAGTGGAGCATTCGTGTTTGCGACACTTTTCTAGTTTCTGATTGACTATCTTTTTAATTCCATGTCCTGTCTGCTGGAAATTGAACTGTCACTTAAACCATTTAGCAGAAATAAAGTTTAAGACTAATCAAAAGACATAGAAGTTGCAAATGAAAATGTAAATTCCAGAAAATCTCTGTTTTTATGGCTAGAAAACATGATGGATAATGAAGGAATAATTGCTTGTAATAATTTCTTCAGTTTCCAGGATGTTTTCCAAACTTTTTTCGTAAGGGGTGTAGAAATGTAGGATTGTGTGGGAATTTTGGAGATTATTGTAACAGTGCTCATAATGTAGGTACTTTTAGTCCACTTGTACTTGCTCATGATAGGTCAAGGTTATTTGACAAGGTCAAGGTCAAGTAATTTTCCGTTTGGGTGATATTTGTGGTTCACATTCCTATTGCTCCTAATATGATAACATAAATGTGGTGTCTTTATGACAATGAAATCAGCCGATTAGCTCTGTTGGTAGAGCACTTGACTTCAAACCTCAAGATCATGGGTTTGAGCCCAGGGCTGACCATATCAACTAACTAACTAATTGTCTTTAAGATGAGACGTTAAACTGAGGCCCCGTGTGACAGTGCTATCCATCGAGCACGTTAAAGAACCAGGCGGAGCTCTCAGTAGTGTTGTCCTGTATACTTGCACTATCCCCCGTAACAACTAACTGTCTTCTGGGGGCATCACTCATATGGGCATGTGTAAGGGTAGCGACAATAAATAAACGAAAGTGCAAACAAACAATGAAAGTGTACAGAAGAATCATTTTTCAAAATTTTCTCTTCTATTCATAGTGTTATACTGCAGTTGCAGTGTATTTAGGCCACCAGCCCATAACACCTCACTAAATATGAGCAGTTATACTTGTAGGCCTATGCTTCTAAAATCATATCTGGATTAAAATCAAGTCATCTTTGAAATAAATAAATCTTATTGGTCTTGTTGCTTGTGACTTTATTTTGTAAGTCTGTCTGTCTGTAGCCTTTTTGTCTGACCATTTTCTCCGAAACTACTAAATGGATTTGGTTCAAATTTCACATTTTTATCAAGTATACGGGTAGCTGTCAATATTCTGGACATGGATAATTTATTTTGCTTGGAGTTATGGCCTGTTTTGAAAATCTGAAAAACGGTTTTATTCCAGTAACTAAAAGTTTTTTTTGTGAGATAATGCCGTTTCAGAGATAGTCTAGTTGTATTTAAATTGGATCAGTAATATTTATTAGATACAAAGTTGTATTCAAATTGGATCAGTAATATTTATTAGATTTTGTATTTTCTTGGAATGTACAATTGGATTTAATTTACTGGTAACAATATTAGGAGTTGGGATTTGTTTAGGCACAGGATTTAACTTGACCCGGTTGATTTATGTAAGTGTGCCTGAGAGCCCACACTACCCTAGCTCTTAACCCTTTCCCAAACAATGACGCTTTTTGATGCTCCTCAAGCAAACAATTCGGAAAACATTTTGGATAGTCTGTCTCTTATGGCTCTTGCTTGTCATGTTTAAACCTATTCCCACACAATGACGCTCTTTGACGCCACTAAAGAAACACAATTTGTAAAAAAAAAGATTTCATTTTAACCCATTCCAACTCAATCCCTCCTTTTTACGCCCCTCAAGAAAATAGCTTTTGAAAACATTGTGGAAAATGAAGAAATTGCTTGTATCAAGCAATTTCTTCATTATCCAGAATGTTTTCTATCCAAAACGACGAAAAAGTTCAGAATTCCATCAACTTGAAACTCTCGTCTGCAGCTTCTTTCAATTTGGACCAGTCTGAAATTTGGCCGTGTGGGAATGGGTTAAACAATGTTTTTCATCCGATAAGTTGAAAAGATCTAATACTTCACCAAGTTTAAATTGTCATAAGCAGCTCCTTTGGAATTGGACCAGTCTAAAAGTTTGCCGTCTGGTAATGGGTTAATCAATGGCATTAAAGTTTTGAAAAATTATGAAGATCCATTAATGAAGAACTAAAAGATAAATTCTAAATTCATTTGATATGTTTAAAAATGTGTCAATGGAAATAGAATTGATATATAAAAGAATTTGCAATGTTTTGTCAACTCAAGATGTTATGATTATAGAAAATACAAGCAGTAATAGCACCTAATTTTACCAAAGCCTGAGTCGTTTGAGCATTTTTTTAATTTTCTTTTGTTTGGTCTGAAGAGTAATGCCAATAAATCTATGACAGGATAAATCTCTTTAATCAAAACAAACACTATCTCCAAACTTTACGGGGACTTGGGATCAAAGGCTTGAAGAGTCAAGCATTTCTTTACAACCTTATCAGAAAATTGGAAATCTAGGCCCTCAAGGTATAATTGATTTTGATATTGATTAGCATTGTAAGTGATAAAAGCATAAGCTTATTTAACTTTCCTAAAGAAAATATTTCGATTTTTATTACCAGTTTGCCAGAGGAATATAGTTTTCATTAAACCTATTACAATACAACAAAATGAAATATGGACTAGTCTTAATTTAACCCTTTCCTGTTCAAATACGGGATTTTACATTCCTGTGATTTTATACTCTAGAAAACATTTTGGAAAAAGAAGAAATTACTTGTAACAAGCAATTTCTACTTTTTACCACAATATTTTCTACCACATAGGATGGTTTCATTTCAAATGACATCCAGTTTCCATTGTTGTCTGCAACCTCTTTCAATTTGGACCAGTCTAAAATTTCAATAAGCGGGAAAGGGTTAAACAGGTTCTAAATGTTGTCATACTAAATAAAATCCTCTGCAAGTTTTACATTTAATGGTAATCGCTAATTATTAGTTCATTTTCATTTCGGAAATTTTATGTCTTGACCCATTCCAACACAGTGGAATTTTAGACCGGTCCAAATTGAAAGGAGCTGCAGACGACAATTTCATGTTGATGGAATTTTGAATTTTTTTGTCTTTTTTGATAGAAAACATTGTGGATAATGAAGAAATTGCTTGATCCAAGCAATTTCTTCATTTTCCACAATGTTTTCAAAAGCTTTTTCTTTGAGGGGCGTAAAAAGGAGGGATTGAGTGGGAATGGGTTAAACAACTCTGGCTAAAAAGGGACAAGCAGGTGCTGCAGACCAAGATCAGACTGCACATATGTGGTGGCTGATCTTGGTCAATACCTCCTGCCAAAAACAGGAATGTTCCGGTTCAGCAGGACAAGAGTTAATCTATTAAAAGATAACAAAGTTTTAGACTGGTCCAATTTGAATAGAATTGCAGACATCAATCCAAAGGTTATGAAATTTTAAATTTTTTCAACTAATTGGGTAGAAAATAATTGTGTAAAATGAAGAAGTTGCTTGTTACAAGCAATTTCATCATTTCACACAATGTTTTACAAATTGTTTATCTGGAGGGGCATCAAAAGCATCATGTGGGAATGGGTTAAGGTATCACCAGTACTATGCTGATATTACTTAATGTCTTGTACAAGGACATATATCAAGGTGGGGATTCAAATCTAGACATTTCTAAGATCATTTTAGTCTGCAGCTAAACCATCTAATCACACAGGACCCCTGCTTTGATAGCACCGGCGCAATTACTCTATAATTTGCTTTTCTTAGGTTTCTTTTTTATCTATTAAACCCTTTCTTGTTCAAAACCCGGATTTTATGTCCCTGTGATTTTGTACTTGAGAAAACATTGTGGAAAGAAAGGAAATTGCTCGGAAGAAACAATTTCTTCTTTTTCCCACAATATTTTCTACCACATAGGATGATTTCATTTCAAATTGCATCCATTTTTCATTGTTGTCTGCAACCTCCTTCAATTGTGGACCAGTCTAAAATTTCAATTAGCGGGAAAGGGTTAAGGTTGAACTTTGAAAAGTTAATTGTGATAGATTTGAAATTGATAGGATTTTTTTTCTGAATTTTACCCATTCCAAGGCAATGACACTTTGGGACGCCCCACAATTTCCTCAATGTTTTCTACCAAATAAGTTAAAAAAATCTAAAAAATTCTAAACTTTGAATTGTCATCTGCAACTTCTTCCATTTTGAACCAGTCTAAGATTTTGCCATCTGGTATTGGGTTAAATAGCCATTGGCTTTGCCAAAAAATGTCATCAATTATAATAATTCCAATTAATCCAGATTAAAAGAGTGTGTTTATGTAAAAAATTTATTGGTTATAGCAGAATTAGATAACATCTTTTATTTACACTAGTTAACCCATTACCACAAGAGAAAATTTTAGACTGGTCTAAATTAACCCTTTCCTGTTTTGACAAATTTTAGACCTGTCCGTATTCGAAGGTTTTGCAGACGTCAATTGAAAGTCAGACAAGCAATTTCTTCTTTTACCACAATATTTTCTGAAGTATGAAAACACAGAGACGTAAAAAACAGGGATTAAACAGGAAAGGATTAAAAGGTGTTGCAGATGATATTTTAAAGTTAATGAAATTAAGTTTTCTTCTATTTTCTTGATAGAAAACATTTTGTAAAATGAGGAAATTGCTTGAAACAAGCAAGTTCTTCATTTCACAAAATGTTTTCCCAATTATTTTTCTTGGGGGGCATCCAAAAGCTTTGCCGTGTGTTAATGGGTTATGATATCTCAATAATAAGGTAACATACATGTATGTTATTGCAAATAACAAATTCAACCAAACCAATCTGGAAAAACTTCATTTGAGAGAGGAGTAGATAACAATTTTTGATACAGAAACATCTAAAGCTATAAGACTTTGCTGCTTCAGTCTCTGGCTTAAAGTAGACCATCTTTAAAATAAGAAAATCACAGAATGCGAGATTGTCATTCTACCCTATTGTGTTCAATTTTCGAAATATGTTTTTTATTGTCGAGCCCACTTGTGGTGAGCGAGACATAATTGTCACTATCACAAGTCGGTGTAAGTGCATTAGTCAGTTAGTATGTTAGTCCGTTGGTCTGTTAGTCCGTCTGAATTTGTCTGGACAACTACTCCTACATTTATGGATGGATTTCAGAATAACTTAAGTAAATTATTCTCCATCATAAGTAGATGTGCCATTTGAAAGAATATTTTGGATAGCTTCAAGTTCAAGGTCACAGCTCAAGGTCAAACACTAAAATTGTGCTTGTCCGGAGCATTTCTCCTACAATTATGAATGGATTTTAAAATAACTTGGGTAAATTATTCTCCATCATAAGTAGATGTACCATTTGAAAGAATTTTTTGGAAAGCTTCAAGTTCAAGGTCACAGCTAAAGGTCAAACACTAAAATTGTGCTTGTTCGGAGCATTTCTCCTACAATTATAGATGGATTTCAATATAACTTGGCACAATTATTCTGCATCATAAGTAGATGTGCCATATGAAAGAATTTTTTGGATAGCTTCAAGTTCAAGGTCACAGCTCTAGATCAAACACTAAAATTGTGCTTGTCCGGAGCATTTCTTCTGCAATTATGGATGGATTTCAGAATAAATTTACACAATTATTCTCCATCATGAGTAGATGTGCCATATGAAAGAATTTTTTGGAAAGCTTCAAGTTCAAGGTCACAGCTCAAGGTCAAACACTGAAATTGTGCTTATCCATAGCACTCCTCCGATTATTATGGATGGATTTCAAAATAAAATTTACACAATTGTTCTTCATCATGAGTAGATGTGTCATTCGAAAGAATTTTTTGGATAGCTTCAAGTTCAAGGTCAAAGCTCAAGGTCAAACGCTAAAATTGTGCTTATCTAGAGCATGATACCTACAAAACTTTTCGGGCTCGACAGCAGTTGTCCTGGGACAACCATCTAGTTATACCATTCTGGATCTTATCAATAGGGTGCCCACTGGTCAGGAAAAGTCAGGGAATGGTATGTTTTTAAGGTTATTGAAAGTCAGGTAAATTGGATACTTTTTTAAGTCAGGGAAAAGTCAGGGAAGTTGGTTGTTTTTCCTAGGTCAGGGAAGTAAGGTATATTGTATGTTTCCTCAAGATCAAGGAATTAGAACCAGGGGAAATTGGATGTTTCTTAATGTAATAAGTCAGGGAATTATTAAATTGCCAGGGAAAATAAAAATTCTTAAACAGTCTGGGAAAGTAGGGAAGTTTTTGTGGAAAAATAATAGTGTGAGTCTTGGAGAGATCAGCTATGATAGTATACAGGTGGTTATGAGTGGCAAGCTTATTAACCCTTGTCATGCTGAACCCGGAATATTCCGGTTCTGGCAGGAGGTGTAGACTAAGATCAGACTGCACTTATGTGCAGGCTGATCTTAGTCTACACCTCCTGCTTGTAATTTTCCTGCCAGGGTTGTTTATGAAGTTGATTTCTTAAAGAAATATTGATTTTTGAACAAGTTCTATCAGTGCTTTCAGCCCTTTGATTTAGGAGCATTTCAGAAAGGCAATTTATACAGCATGACAAGGGTTAATTGTCTATATACTTGTAGCAATGTATGACCATTCCCAAACAGTGACAACCCTTTTGGACACCCCCCAAGAAATTCAATTTTGAAAACACTGTGGAAAATGAAAATTTGAACCAGACTAAAATGTTGCCATTTGGTGATGGGTTAATATAATTTTGGCCACGGAAAGTTTTGGAAAGTTCGTTGAATTTAAAATTTTCAATGTCAATTTGTGTCAATAGCAGAAAAGAAGCATAATAAGAATCTTTTTAACCAATTACCACACAGTCTCACCCTTTTAATGAAATGTATGGATATTGTGCGAAAAGGAGAAATTGCTTGTCACATTTCTTGAAGAAATATATAACATTCACCAAATTGTTACCCCTCTGGTTTGATCCCATACTTCTCTATTTGTTTGGATGATATTTGAAACTGAGGCCTATCTCCATAGCATATTAGTTGTAGAGTGATTCTCAAGCAAGCAAAAAGAAATGCGATATTCCAAACATTACTGCATTTTTACTGACAAAATTGCTGGATAGTTTGATTAGATAGTTGTATTGGAGTTGGACACTATTAACCTATTTCAACACAATCCTGCTTTTTTACGACCCTAAAGAAAAGTGAGACTTAGAAAACATTGTAGAAAGTAAAGAAATTTCTTGTAGCAAGGCTTGAAAATTCCTAAAACTTTTTTTAAGACATAGTGTTATATTTATTTCTATATTCAAAATTTACTCGCTGTTTATGTATAGACAAACAAGGAAAAATTGTGCAGGACAAGCAGGCGAGTAGAATTTTCAAGCCCTATGTAACAAGGATTTTTTTTTCATTTTTCAAACATTTTGAAATCTCATCAGCAAGAAATTGTTGTGTTAACACATGAACTGAGTCTTTCTTTAATATTATTAAGTGTTTTTCTTTAATTTCCTTTTAAATTCATTGATTGAAAAATTGTGGCTATGGTCATCACATCCATGTGATGACCATAGCCACAATTTTTCAATCAATGAATCACATGGATGTGGTCATATGTATACATGTTTAAAGTCTGTAAACTCATTCCCATACAAAATTCTTTAAGACTGTTCCAAATTGAGAGAGGTTTCAGACATCAAAACAAAGTTTGTTTGAACTGAAAAATAAGGGCCATATTTCTACGGCACATAAAACTATACAGAACTGAGTGGTAATGGACTAAACTGTAGACCATAAGGGTGATTTGGACATAATCCTAGCCAATCCTAATCCAAAGCTGTTTACGTGTTCTTTGTAACCCAAGTAAGTTTTATGTGGATAAGCGTAATAGTAACATTTAAATCTCTTAATCCATTTGAACCCCAATTACATTATAAAACATGTCAATTGGAAAATTCTGTTGTCAAAGCTTACATTTAATAGTCTGGTGTAATTAGTACCTTTTCTCCAAAATCACAAAAACAAATAAACAAGCAAAAAAATAAAGCTTTTAACAATTTTGGGATTTGCCATTGCTACATTATCCTCAATGTTTTCTACCAAAATTGACAGTGTTTTGAAATTTAATCAACTGAAGTTGTCGTCTGAAACCTCTTCTTTGGTATTGGTGAACCCATTCCCACTCAAGCCCTCCTTTTCACGCCCCTCAAATAAAGAGCTTGGGAAAACATTGTGGAAAATGTATCAAGCAATATATTCATTATCCACAATGTTTTCTACCCAAAAAGATGAAAAAATGTTAACTCCTTAAACTTGAAACTGTTGTCTGCAACTTCTTTCAATTTGGACCAGCTTAAAATGTTGTTGTGTCGGAAAGGGTTAAATGTCTGCTTTTTTGTCAGACTTATTGTTGTCGGCAACATTTTTTACCCTTTTCCAGATGACAAATTTAGAGACTGGTCTAAATTCAAAGAAGTTGCAGATTACAATTTTCAGCTTATGAAGATTAAAGATCTTCATTAATTTTGGTAGAAAACTTTGTGGAAAATGAAGGAACTGCTTATTACAAGTTTGTTCACTTTCAACAACGCTTTCAAAGCTTTTTACTTGTTGGGCATATAAAGGCAGAATTTCACTTTTTATCCCCCCCCCCTTCAATAAATCTTAAAACGTTAAAGAAAATGAAGAACTATCTTGTAAAAATTGTAAAGTGTTTCTACAAAGATTTCACAAAAAACAAGACTTAAATTGTTGTCTTACTCCTCTTTCAATTTGGACTAGTCTAAAATGTTGTTGTCCATAAAATATAATGAATAAAAAATTATTGGTTAGACAGATGAAAGACTGACTATAAAAAAAGAAGAGTCAAAGCTAAGGGAACTAACTTAGAATAAGATTATTAGACTTAAAGAGATTGTCAACCTTAATTATTTCACAATTAATTTCCTTGTTTTGATAACATAAAAAAGTCCAAAGACTATCGGTTTAAATAGTTATTAAATATCTCTTTTGAAGAAAATTGGAAAAGTTTAAGAAAATTACAGAAAATCTTATTGAAATTTTTGGAGTGTGAACTTTCTCCTAGTCTATCATTTGTATCAGCAATAGATATGTATACAGTGCTTTAAAACTTTTCATAGATTAATTTGCTCAATATACTGACTTCTTGGAACTTGTTATATTTGCCTCAGCTGGACAATTTAACCCTTTCCCATTTTTTTTAAATTTAAGACTGGTCCAAACTGAAAGAGGTTGCAGACAACAATGAAAATTGGATGAAAGTTGAAATGAAAGCATCCTATGTGGTAGAAAATATTGTGGGAAAAAGGAGAAATTGTTTGTTACAAGCAATTTCTTCTATTTCTGAAATGATTTCTCAAGTATAAAATGGCAGCAATGTAAAATCCCAATTTGTACAGGAAAGGGTTAAGTGTCTATCAACAAGACTTTATTTTCAATTTACAATGTATTTTATAAATAAGAATCTCTCATAAAAGAAGAAGAAAAAAAAAAAAGAAAGGGATCTATCCCACTCAGTCAAATCAGAGACAATAGTTTTTGCTTTTCCTTGTAATACGTTTTTCCATGATAGATCATATGAAGTTATTATATTTTCAGACCACCATCTACTCCGAGATCAACTTATAAAGTTTTATCTTCAAAGCAGCTAACAGCATCATTAAAGTCATCCAGTTACCTAGGGCGCCCGTCATCACAATGTGAGTAATGCAGAGTTTATGTGCACTTTATTTGATTTCGATGTTGTCAACTTGCACTGCATGATTTATGGCCTGTTTATGCCTGTCTGTATGTTTTCACTTTTTGATAAAATTTCCTCTTTGCTACTGTTTTAAAGACAAAAAGGGTCTATTAGATTTTGATTCATCTTTGCTATTCTGATGGAGTGAGAATAATTTTTATCACAGAAGTTTTATCGTAATGATTTATTTTTTTCCCAGTTTATCCATGACCTCGCAATAATGCTTTTTGATGCACCAAAGAGCAAAAGCTTTGGAAAACATTGTGGACAATGAAGAAAATACTTGTAAAAAGCAATTTCTTCATTATCCAGAAATTTTTCAACCTCAAAATGAAGACCAAATTAAGACTTTATAAACTGAAAATTGTCATCTGCAACTTCTTGGTAAATGGACCAGTCTAAATTTTTGTCATATATTAATGGATAAAAAAATAAATGTATGGAAAATGTCCAAGGGAATTCTTGCATTTGAGTTTCTACTGTTGATTGGTATGAATCTAGCTTGTCTTTTAACCCTTTCCTGTTTTTTTAAATTTTAGACTGGTCCAAATTGAAAGAGGTTGCAGACGACAATGAAAATTGGATGCAATTTGACATGAAACCACCCTATATGGTAGAAAATATTGTGGCAAAAGAAGAAATTGCTTGTTACAAGCAATTTCAGCTTTTGCCAAAATATTTTCTCAAACATAAAATTACAATGACGTAAAATCCCGTGTTTAAACAGGAAAGGGTTAAGAAGAAAACTCTTATATTCACAAATGGATCTTATGAAAAAAAATGCTTTTTTTTTTTTGATAACATTGAATCAGCATGCCCTTGGTAGCTTTATCCTTGTTTGAGTAGCCTTAGGCAAACAAAGGGTCTGACGCTCATTTATTATGACCTTGACAGAAGTCATAGTAATTTACACATATTTGTTCAAAATTTGTGAGTGTCACACACAGTTCTTTGTAAAAATCATACAAAATGGCACAAACTATGCTGACAAGCTCCTTCCAGGGTATATGCACCACTCTGTAAAGCTCCTATTGTTGTATGGGTTTCTTTCATTTGTATTGAAATAATGTAAAAGTGGCGTTAAACCCAATTCAATCAGTTCTTTCATTGGTACACATCATGTAATTCTCCGCATCTGTATATCAGTTAATTTATGTCTTACTTTTGGGAGAAACACTTGTTTTGGGAGCATAATCCATTGCTTAGGGCTCTGGTTATGACAAACCAATAAGTATATTATGACTTAAATAATTGTTATATTGTTCAGTAATTCAATCCTTCAAGAAACAATGAAATAGTAAAGGTTTTCATTTGAAATGCAGTTCACTTAAATGAGAGCAACTAGGGACTCAAAGTAATTGTTCTAGTTTAACATCATCATAAAGGTTCAGAAAAGACAGAAACAGTGTGAAACTGTTCAACCTGTTTTCAAACGGTCAATATATATCTGTTAATAGAATAATCTTTAAATTTAAATGTACAAATTACTTAATTGTCAGTTTAAAGTAAATTTAATGATAGTTTGAATACCTTACATGTAGTTTCAGTAAACGATGATGACGATATTCAATCTGATATTGATAGTGGCTTACGAAGCGTCACTTCTGCTGGACTTCATAAAAAGCCATGGACGCCAGAAACATCCACAGATGAATTACTCATTGATAAGTTTTTTAAGGGCTCCAGTGAAGATTGGGAAACAGCTGAGGAGGGTAATAAACGTAGACGGTTTAAGGAACGATCTTTCTTAACGGGAACGGAACTTTTATCTCAAGGTAGAAATTTTCAAAAGGGTGAAGGTTGTCACAATGATTTGAGGGTTAAAGGTGAAGGGTATTCACCCAGTAAAGGTAAAACAATGAACCAGATAACTGAGGAAACGCAGGAAGATGGGAACAAAACACATGATGTTTCTGAGGAAGAAGAACTAACGGAGGATGAGTCTGATGTTACAGGACAATGGGCCGAACATGTCACAAAGGTCCAACAAACAATTACTAAGATTAAACCTGAGGTGTTAGAAATTGATGAAAAAGCAGATGAAATTTTAAAAAGATTAGCTGAAACCACTGATCAAGAGGTCTTTGATAAAGAAAAGGAAAGTAAGACCTCTAGACCAGGTAGTAATGTGTCTCAATCCTCTAGGTCAAGTGGTTCTAGTTTCAGGAATGGCCCTTCAGTTGTCTCTCTTCAGTCTTTCAGTGCACCAAAGCCGAAAACCCCTCCAGAAAATAAAGGCTTGTTATACAAGAGACGCAAGTCTCTGTCAGCAGCAATTGCTTTTGATCCTGAAAGACTTAGAAATGCAATCCAAGGACCAAGAAGTAGACCTAAGAGTAGCCATGCTGAGAAGACTCATCCATTCTTAAAGAAAGACGAAAGTATAGAACAAAATGAGAGCGCTGCACCAAGAAAATACAGCTCAAGCTTACTATTTGCACCACAAATGACATACTGGTCTACAAATGGTGTAGAAACTCCTGAAACTAACACAAATGAGACGCTAGATACTGACACTAGCAAAATTGACAATACTTATATAGCTAACCATCCAAGTCCACAAAATGAAGTCATGTCTTTACCTTCTAGTCCAGACAAGATGGATGAAAGTGAACTTTATAAAGAGTACGATAATGGTGCAATTGAAGAAGAAGCAATACTTAGAGACATAAAAGAGTGCAATGAAGAAGTGGAGCAGATTGAAGCTATGGCAGAAGCCGAAGCAGATACTGACTCTGATTCTGGAACTTATGTTGATGAAGAGATCATGAAAGAATTAATTGAAGCTGAACAAAAAGATCTACCTGATAATCAGTTGGCTGGAAAGTCTGAATCAGTAACACAGGAAGAAGAAAAATCTATACCTGAAGCTTGTGTTCTGAAATCCAACAATGAAGATGGACATCTCTTAGATTCAGAATGTGTTAATCTTGGAGAAGACAATCTGGTTGTAGATGAAGAAGAAAATCTTGCAGAGGTAGAAGAAGCTAACAGAACAGAAGTAACTATAGAAGATAAAGCTGGAATTCAAGGTTTGTATCTGATCAGTAACATGTACATGATATTACAAGACAATTTTGAGTGACAAAGTCTTTGTTCAAAATCTCATTACAAACAACGGATCTAAAATTTGAAAAAAAGAAAAAAGAGAACAGAAATTGAAATGTTCAATTCAGAATCTCTTGGATTATGAAAAAAGCTTGATTTCCAGGATACCAAATTATAAATCCTGACAGATAATTGGTAAATTGTGATTATCAATCAAAGAATCAAACAACCAAAAATTAATTCTTTTAGACCTGAAATGAATTTTGAATTTTGAAAATGGCCTATATTTATGTGAAGCATTTCTGATGGCTTGTTGCAGACAACATATCAACCCATTACCAGATGATGAAATTTTAGACCATTGAAAAAGTTGCAGAGGACATATTACAGTGAGCAAAATCGTATAATATGTGCCGAATGAAATTGAAAAGATTTTTAGAAAAAGAGAAATTGCTTGTTACAAGCAATTTCTCCTTTTCCCAAAACATATTTCGTCAAGATGTAAAAAATGTGTGTTTGGGGGGGGGAGGAGGGGGGTGTTACAGGTTGAATATTCTATCATGTACATGTTTCTTTTAAATTATATTGCTGTATTTCATCTTCCAGAGTACGTTCTAGAGGTATCATTGTAGTTTGCATGGCAATGTTTGTTTTTAATGTTTGTGTCTTTTTGCATTTCTGTGTTGTGTTTTACAATTGGGCATGGGATTTTTTCTAGCATTTATTGTTTTGAATGGGCAAAATGGAAAGAAAGCTTGTGTACTCAATTTATTTAATAGACTCCTAACAACCTTCTCTAAAAAATATTTTAAAAAAGCTTAGATTTAAGTAATTTTTTAATCATCTTTAGGTCAAAAGGTCTACAGTTGAATATTATAATATCAGACTTCAAGCACAACAACCAGCGACGACACATATCTTTTCTGACATTTGTCTCTCACCAATGAGTTAATAATCCTAAACCTAAGCTGGATAGCAGCTAGAGGCTAGGAAAGGATGTAGTGGTAGTACTGGTGCGAGTTATACCAGGAATCCATTGGTAGGTACTCACGCTGCGATATGACTGAAAAATTATTAAAAGTAGTGTTAAACTCCATTCAATCAAACACAAGAAATCTAATCATTTTTTGATGTACACAAATTTTACACAATACTTAACCTATTCCCACACAATGACACCTTTTGACAACTATCTAGAAAAAAAGGAAAACATTGTGAAAAATGAAGAAATTGCTTGCAACAAGCAATTTCTTCATTTTCCAAAATGTTTTCTACCATGAAAGTAGAAATATCTTAAATTTCATAAACGAAGTGCTCATGGTGAGGTAGTTTGATAGTCCTGTGTCTAGCGTGCGATGTATGTCGTGCATCATGTGTCAACAATCTCAAAATGACATCTCCTCTCAAACCTCTGGGTGGATTTCAACCAAATTTGGCAGGAATGTTCCTTGGGTGGTGCCCTTTGCTAAAAGAATTGAAATCTGTTAAAAACTCTGGTTGCCATGGCAACAAAACTGGAATTTTAGTAAAAACTTTAAAATTATCTCCTCCTGACCCAGAAGGTGTAGAGCCTTGATATTTTGCATGAAGCATCAGTGCAATGACCTCTTTTAGAACTGCTAAAATCATCACCCTCGGGTACCATGGGGGGAGCCACAGAGGGGGTGGGGCTTGAAAAGAAATAAAGAAGGATTTTTAAAACAACATCTCCTCCAAAACCACTGGGCGAGTTCAATCAAATTTGGCAGGAATGTTCCTTGGGTGATGCCATATGAAAATTGCTTAAAGAATTGAAATCTGTTTAAAACTCTGCTTGCCATGGCAACAAAACTTTAAAAATTATCTCCTCCTAACCCAGAGGGCCTTGATATTTTGCATGAAGCATCAGTACATTGACCTCTTTCAGAATTGCTAAAATCACCAACCTTGGCCCCCCCAGAGGCAAGCCCCAGGGGGGTGGGGGCTTATATAGAAATAAAAAAGGATTTATAAAACAACATCTCCTCCCAAACCACTGAGCTAATTTCAACCAAAGAATTTAATCAGTTGAAAACTCTGGTTGCTATGACAACAAGAGTAAAATTGAAAGAAAAAAAAATGAAAAAAAAAAACAAAAAAAAACCCATCTTCTTCTGACGCAGAAGTTGAAGAAGCAGAAATTGAAGAATCTTGAATTTTGCAGGTAGAATCAGTACATTGAGTACATTGACCTCTTTCAAAATTGATAAAATTTTAGAGCCACAGGGTCATTTGGCTTAAATAGAAATAAAGAAGGCAACCCTCTCAAAACTATCATGCCAATTTAAACCAAATTGGGCTTGTTGATTTTATTCAAATGTTAAAGGAGGTCTTCTCCCGACCCAGTTTGTATTAGGCCTTGAAGAGAAAAAGAGCCTTATCTCAGGTGAGCACAACTTAAAAATCATAATTACAACTTATTCAAGCTGTAGTTACAACGTTTAAGTCACCAACCAACTACACATGTAAACTACTTTTTTGTTACATGCCAGGCCATAAACTTTTCAACATGATGCAGTTTAAAATCAAAGCTGGACTTCTTGTGTGAGTCATATGTAGGGGCTAACAAAGTTTGGAGTGCCAGTAATTTATATCAATTTCAATCCTTTCTGCATCATATAAGCCTGTGTGTTACATTTCTAACTATTACACATGTATGCCAAGTAAAGACTCGGTTCAGCCTATGCATATGCACAGTCTAATCAGAGTCTTCACTATGCATTCTACAGACATATCCTACTAAAATCTTCTTTATGATATTAACCCATTCCCACACAATGACGCTTTTGGACGCCCCTCAAGAAAAATGCTTAATAAAAAACAGTGGAAAATGAAGAAATTGCTTGTTACAATTTCTTCATTATTCACAATGTTTTCCAATCCAAATAAAAATATTTCGAAAATTTCATCACTAAAAATTGTCTACTTCAACTTCTTTTCCTTTGGTCCAGTCTTAAATTTAGTCGTCTGGTAATGGGTTAATGAACACTAAATGTCCCGAGTAGCTGTCCAGGATGCTAAATGTCTGTTCTTTATGTATAAGTGAAATGGTTGGAAATATGATGCCAAGGTTCATTCCTTTTGTCCTTTTTTTAAATTCTGGTTATTTGTTTGGCTATTTTTCAAATTTCATTTAACAGCTTTTAAAAATTGTGTCGTTTGATAATCTGTCAAAAGAGATAATAGATTGTCTGTTAAGGGTGCTTTGAAAACTTTAAATCTAAGGCAGGGAGTCTGTTGTCAATATCGGTGACATATTCCAAGTTTGGAAGTAGAATTCTGACATGGTTTAATTGAGTACTGGTAAACTTTGGCCCTTGGGCATTTTATATCAACTGCAACTTTTTAAAAGCTTTCTTCTTGTCAGTTGTCATCACTTGAAGAATGATGATTAACAAAAAACTTAGTTTGTGCCTTCATTGTGACCACGAAAAAAATAATGTTTCCAAATAAAAAAATAATTCTCTTTCAAATGCCATTTAGAATACACTAATTATATTTTGCTAGTGCTGTAAAGTTGTCTTCTTTTTTTATCATAATTTGGTAGCTGGTACTTACAAAATAACTTGATGGAATGTTAATGTACTGCTAATTACAAGAATAAGCTAGATTTCTGTTAACATTTTTCAAGTATTCTGTTAAATGGTTTAAGCCATGTTACACAGAAATGGAGTCTGCTCTATCGATAGTATGTCACATAAGAGATTGTTTCTTTAATACATAAAAACTTTTA
This sequence comes from Fragum fragum, assembly GCA_946902895.1. Taxonomy (NCBI): domain Eukaryota; kingdom Metazoa; phylum Mollusca; class Bivalvia; order Cardiida; family Cardiidae; genus Fragum; species Fragum fragum. The sequence continues at coordinate 24,111,974 of OX336368.1, forward strand.
ATCCAAATGAAAAATGAAAACGTGATCGTAAAAAATATTTAACTGGAAAATATTGTATTTTTAGCTCGGCTGTTTTCGGAAAAAAACCAAGGTATTGTCATCCCCTGGGCTTCTTGTGCGTCGGCGTTAACGTGACAAACTTTAATCTTGGTCATATCTCTGTTGCTATTGAAGATATCATTATGAAACTTGGCATGTGTATTGACCATCACAAGTGCTATCTAGACTGTCAAGGGGGATAACTCTAAATGTGTTTTTGTAAGAGTGATGCCCCTTTTTCGACTTAGGATTTTTTCATTATCCAGCACCTGCAGCCGAGCATTGCACCGTGGGCGGTGCTCTTGTTGAGCCATTATATTTCCTGAAATTGAATTTGATCAAAGGATTTATAGGTGATATTTGCCAGTTAAAGGAAAATGCTTCCTTAGCATTTTTTAAAAAAAGAAGATTTGTTTTCAGTATATCACTTTGAAACTAGAAACTACCAGTACTTTGAAACAGCCTTATAAAAAGAGATAAATAAGATCAACAAAAAGTAAAATTTCAGAGCCGTAGATAATAGAAAATGATAAACACATTGATGGTCATATAATAACATTTTGTTGCCAGAAATTGAAAATTTCCCCCTCTATCCAATGACTTTATTTGTTATTTCAGTGGATGAGGTTAGAGATGAGTTGTCAGAGTCTCCATCAAGGTCCAGTAGGAAATGTAAGTACCTGGTACATGGCAAAGGCTTACATGATATTGTGTTATAGCTGTGGTCCCAAATCTTGTATTGAACTGAGCTGCAGAGGATTTTTTTTTAATTTCTATTAGTCGAAAATGGTTTGGGATCATTACTACATCATAGTGCATGTATTCTATTTATTTGTTAAATCTTAGGTTAAATAAATGTTGACAATATATTTCTAAAATTCAATGGATTTACGTTTAGTCTCAGCATGACATCATTTTTACCTCTTACGGACATCATTAGTATCTATAATTTCATTTTACATTATCTGTCTTCTATTTTATAGATGCATCAAAGACGTCATCCAAGGATGGTGAATCAGCAGAAGAGTGAGTAAATTGTGGTCAACTAACAATAATGATTTATTGTACAGTTTGAGGATTTACTATCTACAACGTGACAAATTTTAGACTGGCCCGATTTGAAAGAGGTTTCAAATGAAACTGGAAAAGGCATTTGATTTGAGAAATAAGTGACATATAGAATAGAAAACATTGTGAGAAAGGGAGACAATGCTCATAGCAAACAATTCCTTTTTTTCCATTGATGGTTCTGAAAGCTGTTTTTCTTTTTTTCTTCAGCATATCAAAATGATAATTGTTTAACTACCTTCTGCAAAATTTGTTTACCAGCTAAGATTTTTTTTATTGTCAGTAGCACGGTTTTCAGAAAAATTCAAAATTCCCACACAATGATGCTTTTGAACATCCCTCAAGAAAAAATTGTTGGAAACATTGTGTAAAATGAGGAAATTGCTTGTAACAAGCAATTTCTTAAATTTTCACAATATTTCCACTCAGCATGTTGAAAAATCTAAAATTTCATAAACTTTTATATTTTGTCTACAACTCCTGTGAATTTAGACCAGGTAAATAGATTAACCTATTCCCACTCAATGACGCTTTTAGATGCCCCTCAAGAAAGAATGCTTTAAAAAACATTGTGGAAAACGAAGAAATTGCTTGTGACAGGCAATTTCTTCATTTTACACTATGTTTTCTACCTAGAAAGTTGAAAAAATTTAGAATTTCATTAACTTTAAATTGTCTTCTGCAACTCTTTTCAATTTGGACCAGTCTAAAATTTTGCAGTCTGGGAATTGGTTAAAGCACTAACTGTTTCAGATATCTGGAACACAAAAAGAGTTGTATTTAGGTAAATGCAAGGAAATCGGAAATACACAAGAAAATGTCACAAAACACTATCAATTATTACCTGGCATGTTTATTGCTTTGAAATTTAAGACCAGTCCAAATTGAATGGAGTTGCATACAACAATCTAAAAGTTGTGAAATTTTAGACTTTTTCATCTCTCTGGGTAGAAAATATTTGGTAAAATGAAGAAATTGCTTGCTAAAAGCAATTTCTTCATTTTACACAATGTTTTCTCTATCATTTTTCTTGAGGGGCATTGAAAAAGCGTCACTGTGTTTAATGGGTTAACCATTGTCTGTTATCATTGCATCTCTTTGCATTTGTTTATAGTTTCCTAGCAATGTAGCCTCCAACTTGCGTTAGAAAATAATTCTTTTTACTTCTCTTTGTATCACCATGATTTCTTTATTAATCTCTAGGGGGTCTTCAATATTCTGATTAAAAGACAAATTATTTCATTTGATTTCAGGTATGATAGCTCATCAGAATTTCACAGAGGTAACATTTTCAAATATAGATACAAAATATGAAGAATTTATAGTTAGATAATTTAGTTAGTCTCATGGGAGATAATGCTTTTACAGGCATAAATTAAGTTAGACTTTAGTCTTTAATAATTAAAGAATTAAAAGAACTGATAAATCATTTCACCTGTAAAATTTGAATCAGAAAAAGCCCCAGACTTACAAGCATGCACTTATTGTTAAAGTTTTTATATTAAATTGCATGTTAACCCATTTCATGCTGGTTATGTATAAAGCCATTACATGATGACAAAATTTAGGCTCTTCCAAATTGAAAGAAGTTGCAGACGACAATGTTTTAGTTGATGAAATTCTAAAATTGTGAAATCTTTATCTTTTAGGGTAGAAAACATCGTGGATGATGAAGAAGTTGCTAGTATCGAGCAATTTCATCATTTTAAAAAAATGTATTCTGAACCTATTTTTAAAAAAGGGGATTGTGTAGGAATGATTTAATCCTGCATTGGAAAGCCAGTTTGATATGCAATCCAATACAATACCTCATTTCTATGTGTTATCAAAAAGTATTTGAAGTTGTTGAAATTTGGGAAAGAAAGAAAATGTTTGTAATTAGCAATTTCTCGTTTTACCTCTATTTTTTCTTAGTCATATAACATTTATTTTACAACTGTACATTTTTAACTGTTAGCTGCAATTTTTTTCATATTGGACCTGTCTAAAATTGAGTTTAACAAGTTGAGCGTGACAAGAACACGGTGATGGTGTCACAAAGAATTTGTTAAGATTTCTGCATGCTACTAGTTTACCGACAATTATTTGATACATTTTATTACCTGTAACAACAGGTATTTCATTTTATTTTTTGCTTTACTTGAGAATGACAGTTGTAGTAACTACACTTTGGTGTGTTTCTACAATTATGGATTGATTTAAAATGATTTCATAAAATTGTTCCCCTTAATGAGTAGATGTGTCATTTAAAGGATTTTTTCCGTATCTCAAAGGTCAAGGTCACACTCAAGATTCAATTTTGTCCGGATAATAACTTCTACATTTATTGATGGATTTTAGAATAATCTTGCACAGATATCCTCATCCTGGAGAAGAAATGCCATTTAAATAAGGTTTTAGCTGTAGTCAAAGGTCCAGAATATATTTGAAAGTCAAGCATTCGCCGGGTCAACATTAGTTGCCAACCATTTTAGTTTAAGTCAGATATCTAGAATACAATGTAAAATATTCTAATCAGAGTCAAGTAGGGGAGAAAATCTTGATCTAAAGGTGTCTTCAGCCTGTATTTACATTCTGTTTAATTGCATACTTTTCAACTTTCAAATTTAAAATATGTGTTGTACCAATATGTTTAAAAGGGAAACATTTTGATTTTTGCATCAGGAAAAAAGAAGCTTGAAACTTTCACAAAGCAAAACATCTTTAATTAATTTCTGAGTGTCATTAATTTCAAATAAACTGATAAATTGAGGATGTAAGAAAAAAAGAGCTTGCTTATGCAATCTTTTATGAATAATATGCAATTAATGTCGTCATTAACATTCCAAGTTAAATTTTTCATTCTGTTGTAAACCCAGGACAGTTTTGGACAGTGCCTTGTGAGTTTAGATGTTGTTTTTTTGCATGTTTGAAGAGTAACTTATTAGAGGACCATATTAAAGGCTGAAGTTTAGTTAAGAAAAGGATGCCTTTCACACATTCTTTGGATTACAAATTTGCATGCTATTTCACAACAAGAATTTTGCAAATTTTTCTTTTGGCACTTTACATATGTTAATTTAATTTTTAGAGACAGAAATTTTAGCTAGTTTTGAAAGAATTTGTTAATAAGCAGTCATAATGTTAAAATACAGTTTTTCAAAAAAATATTTAGATAGCAACATGCGTAAATGTAATGAATAGAGTTAAATTTATGATAAATTATCAAAGCATTGTTTATTAGGTGACATTTTACTAGTTTTTAAAGTCCATTCACTTGCATGCCTTTTAAATACCATTTTCACCTCTTCCATCTGAATGAAACAAAAACAATGCTTTCAGCATGTGTATTTTTTGCTTTGTCAGAAAGCTCTTATGAAATATTTAAAAAGTGGGTCAATAGATATTTAGTTGCAGAAGAGTAACATAATATATTTTAACCCATTACCACACATTAAAAATTTCGACTGGTCCAAACAGAAAGAAGTTGCAGACAACATTTTAGAATTTATGAAATTTTCAAATTTTTTCAACTCTTTGGGTAGAAAACATTGCATGTTACAAGCAATTTCTTCATTTTACACAATGTTTTCCGAATTGTTTTTCTTTAGGGGCATCTAAAAGCGTCACTGTGTGGAAATGGGTTAACCCTTTATCACCCTTATCATGTTGACTCTGGAAATTCCTGCAATGACTGTTTGCTGGCCGTGGGCACTGACTCCGACAGGAGTAAACTGCAGAGCTCCATATAAGAGGGACTTTCGATGATCTAAATATGTTGTTTCTCATCCAGAGTAGAAGGTCATTGTCTTGACAATATGATTAGCCCATTTATGTTTTAAATTTTTTGATTTGTTGAAAATCACAAGGGTAGCAGACAACATTATTAGATAAGAACTACTGGTAAAAAATGTTATGGAAAAAGAAGAAATTGCTTGTTAGAAGCAATTTCAACTTTTGCCACAAAATTTCTCAAGAACAATATTACAGGGACATTAAAATCAGAGAATGTATTATTTAGCAGCTTAGACAGCCACTTGGGGCATTTGGAATATTTGCTTGTCTTCTGAGGAAGCTTTTAGCAAGTTTCTATCTATAGAGAGTATAGTGAAGACTCTGATTAGACTGTTAGGATGCAAAGGCTAGTCTGAGTCTATACTTGACATACATGACTTTTGGAAGTAATTGGAAATGTCAGGACAAGTTCAATTTTTTATTCTAAAAGTGATCATGTCACTCCCTCTCCCTGGAGCTCTAAAAAATCAGTCTGTTTTTATTTGCCTTCTGATCTAAACTTTCCTCACTGCCTGTAATTACACTCAACATGACAAGGGTTAAAACAAGGCTTTTTTTTTTTACCAGCTAGTTTAGTGCTTTTTTCTGTTTGAACAGTTGGTTTGACTGGTGAAGGGTATATTTTGGGGGTTTACACTTTAGATACAGCAGAACCTGGTGTTGCACTCGACATGCCAGACAACCAGATTGAGCCAGTTAGCTCAGAACTTGATGATGCCACTCAGCATAAAGATATAGCAGATGCACAGACAGAGCAATTTGATACAGCTGATGCTTCAGAAAGTCATGATGATAAGTTAAAGCACGCAGATGACACAATTGAAGGAGAAGTTTTAACCAATAGCTTTAGTGGTAATGATGTTTTAGGGGATGATCTTAATACAGAAACCAAAGAAACAATTGGCAATGAATGTACAGCAAAAGCTGGAGAAGAAGACAATACCAATGATCTACCTCTTGATGATACTGATAATCAAAAAGACGATGGTGATGCTGAAAACGATGTTGAGATAAAAGTTGTCATTACTGATAAAAATGGTGATACTGAAAATATGCCTACCAACCAAACTGAAATAGATGACCATGAGGATGTTAATGCAGATGAACATGAAACCATTGATACCTCAGATAATACTTCAAAAGTAGATGTTGAGGCAGAAGGAGGTGAACAAGACTTAAGTCAAATAGAAAGTACTGAAACAAAAGGAACAAGTCAAGTCAATAAACAAAGTGTTCAATATTCTAAAATACCTCCAAGAGCACCTCCAAAAGCATTACAAAAACAGGCAGAGTCAAAAACAACTAGAAACAATTTAAGGAAGCCATTTGGTGCTAAATTAGATAGAAGCAAGCCTCAACTAAAACATGCTAAAACAGTTGCAGCTTTAGATACTAGTAGAGTAGGAGGTTCAGATTTAGAAGACAAGGCAGGGGCTTTTAGTAGCTTAGCTGAGGTTGGTGAAGGTGGTATAGATGATGATCAGGATGCACTTAATGAGGGCACTGAACCAGGTAAATCTAACAGTATGGAATATACTATTAACCCTTTTCAAACTGACTAAAAGTTGGACTGGACAATATTGAAAGAAGTTGCATATGATAATCTAAAGTTTGAGTGATCTGGATACAGATGATTAGAAATAAAAAGGGTGGAAAAAAAAAAAAACACTGTTAGAAAAGATTTAAATGCAAATGCTACAAGCATTTGATTTAATGACTTAGGTTTGCAGAATTGCAGGATGTCCAAGAAAGGGTTAATATTATTAGTTGTTGGGATTTCTGAATATCAGGGTAATTATTTACTAATGAATGCAAAAAATAAAACTTTTGTACATCATAAACGAGAGAAAAATTCCGGATTAATTATGTGTGTACAAGAATTTTTGAAAATCTAAAGACAAAAGCTCTCTTTGAAATTTTTAGGTCAAAGTTCAATCAATTGAGAACAATCAATTTAACTCATTTCCAGACAATAAAACTTTAGATTCGTCAAAATTCAAAGATGTTGCAAAGCACAATTTTTAGTTGAAATTTTGAAATGTTGCTAGAAAACATTGTGGATAATCAAGAAATTGCTTGAAACAAGCAATTTCTTCATTTTCTACAATCTTTTCCAAAGCTTTGCTTCTTGAAGGTATCAAGAAGCATGATAGGGTGGGAACGGGTTAAACTAGATTCCACTCAACTGAAAAAAAAACTAGACACAAGTTATTCGAAAACTAATGATTTCATGAATAGATGTTAGCATAATACAAGAAATTGATTATTACTAGCCTGATATTTCACCCTTTTGTGCTTTTAAGTTTTGAAAGGAGATATTGAAAACATCTTAACAGTTTATTGCTTTTAAATGATTTTTCTAAAGTTTTTTCTTTCATTGTTCTCACTGCATGTCACAGAATAATTTTGGAGAAGGTTTAGCACTGCATGATTCCTTACAGACAACAGAATGTTTGCACATTATGCACAAATTAGTTTGTTTTTTAATTATTTTTGCTTGTTAAAAAAGAATAGTTACAAATTTTATGAGCAGTCTTTCGGTTATATCATGGCAAAGTTCTTTTATGTACTAGTACATCAAAATTGTACACTGTAGAGGTTGGGGACGGGAATTTCAATTGATAAAATGTCTCTAGGGTTATAAAACATGGTGGAAATTAAGAAAATTTTTGTAGCAAGTAATTTATACATTAACCGAAATGCTTTCCAAAGCTTTTTTCTTGGGAGTGTCAGAAGCTGTATTGTCTTGGAATAGGCTGACCAATTAACCCTGTCCTGTTCAATTACGGGATTTTACGACCCTGTGTTTCTATACTTGACAAAAAATTGTGGAAAATGAAGAAATTGCTTGTAACAAGAAATTTCTTCTTTTTCCAGAATTTTTTCTACCCTATTGAATGATTATTTTTCAAATAAAATTGAATTTATATTGGCATCTGCAAACTCTTTGAATTTAGGCAGGTCTAATATTTTGAAAAACAGGAAAGGGTTAACACACAAAGATGTTTTCTGACACCATGAAGTAATAGAATCATAGAGAAACCTGTGGGAAATGGAGAAATTGCTTGTAACAAGGGCTTTCTCCTTTTATTATAATGTTTTCTTCCCTATTTGGCACTTATATTCCAATTTTAATGCAATTTTAACAGTCATCTGCAACTTTTTTTCCAGTTTGGATCAGTTTAAAATGGTGTATGGTAATGGGTAAAACCATTGCCACACAGGGACGCTTTTGGACGCCTCCAAGGAAAACAATTGAAAGAATTTTCAAACAAAAATAGAGACACCCCCCCAAAAAAGACATTAGCTAAAATTTGATTGTTTGGAATATTTTTGTTCTGACTGGTTGTTATTTGAAACTTGGTATGCATGTTTGTTTAAAATAATAAATCAACCACTTAAGTATGTTGATGCTAGAGTTTAATACATGTAGTACATTTTATTGTCCAAAGTCCAACAACAGACTGGTGTATGGGAAGAGCTATATGCAGGTAGAAATGTGAAAATCTTTTACATGCTGTCATTAATTACAAATTAATCTATTTGATTATTTGGTTAGGTACATCATCGTCGATTACTGATGAACTGGATGCTCTTGGACTCCGAGCTGCAGGGAAGGTAAGATAACTCATTACCAGAGGACAAAATATTAGACTGGTCCAACTTCAAAGAATTTGTTTTTGTGAAAGTTTAAAAGATTCTGTCTTTTAGAGAAGGAAATGTTAATTTAAAATTCTAGATTGTGAGGAAATTGCTGTAATAAGCCATATCTCCATTTTTCACAATATTTTCTCATACATTTTACTTGACATGTCTAAAAAAGTAGAATTGTGTGGAAATGGGATAGCTGTTATTGATATTTATTAACGCATTAATGAAAGATTGCCCACATTGCTAGTAGTTGCAGAGAACATTTTTATTGTTGTCTATTTTATTATCTTTGAAAACTCTATCACATAGTGTAGAAAATGTGGGAAAGATGAAAATGCTGGTTAACAGCTATTTCTTCTTTTCAACAATGTTTCCCTAGTTATTTTCTTTAGAGTGTAAAAACAAGGGATTTTGTGGCAATGGACTAACCCTTTACTGTACAAACCCAGGATTTTACGTCACTGTGATTTTATACTTGAGAAAAGATTGTGGAAAAAGGAGAAATTGCTTGTAACAAGCAATTTCTCCTTTTCCCACAATATTTTATGCCACATTGGATGGTTTGATTTCAAATTGCATCAAATTTTCTTTGTCGTCTGTAGCCTCTTTCAATTTGGACCAGTCAAGAATTTCTAAAAACAGGAAAGGGTTAATTATTTCTCAAATTGATGAATTCTGAAAAGAAACTGATATCAGTTCATCATACTATGAACAGGAGGAAAAGTCAAAGTAGTTTTAAAACATTCATTACCTGACAGTGACTATGAAAAGTCATGCCTCTTAACTCATTACCAGACGGCAAAATTTTAGACAGGTCCAAATTAAAAGGAGTTGCAGACGACAATTTAAAGTTTATAAAATTTCAGATTTTTTTCAATTTTCTGGCTAGAAAATATTGTGTTAAATGAAGAAATTGCTTGTTACAAGCAATTTCTTCATTTTACACAATGTTTTATAAAATACTTTTCTAAAGGGGCATCTAAAAGCGTCACTGTGTGGGAATGGGTTAACCAATTCCCACTCAATATCTTATTTTCATGGCTGCCAAGAAATAAACTTTTGAAAACATTTTGCAAATTGATGAAATTGCTTGTAACATGAAATTTCTTAATTTTTTAGGATGTTTTCTACCAAGAAATATAAAGATCTTTAAAACTGCATTAACTAGAAATTTTCTCTTGCCAGGTCTTTGAATTTTGAACCATATAGGCAATAGGTTAAAGGAGTATTATATTGAAAAAATAATAACATTATGAAAAAGGTGGTTTCTATTTTGTTGAATTAGACCAAAACTGTAGAAAGCTACTAAATAAATATATTTAATGCATTTAACCCTTTCCTGTTTTTAAAATTTTTAGACCAGTCCAATTTGAAAGGAGTTGCAGACAACAAGCAAAAGTAGGTGCAATTTGAAATGTAACAAACCTACAGGTTAGAAAATATTGTGGGAAAAGAAGAAATTGCTTGTGACAAGCAATTTCTTCTTTTCCCACAATATTTTCTCGGGTCTAAATTCATGGGGACGTGAAAACAAGGGATTGTACAGGAAAGGGTTAAGACAGCTTTGCACTAAGTTTGATTTGCATCTCCTGGAGTAGAACAAATATATAACATTCCATTCGGTTTGTCCTTAACCCTTTCTTGTACAAACCCGGGATTTTACGTCGCTGTAATTTATACTTGAGAAAATATTGTGACAATAGAAAAAATTTCTTGCTACAAACAATTTCTTCTTTTCCCACAATAATTTCTACCACATAGGATAGTTTCATTTTAAATTGCATCCAATTCTCATTGTCATCTGGGCCTCTTTCATTTTGGACCGGTCTAAAATTTAAAAAAACGGGAAAGGGTTATCCCATTCCAACACTACAACATTTTAGACACGTCCATATTGAAGGAAGCTGCAGAGGGAAATTTCAAGTTGATGAATTTTAATTTTTTTCATCTTTTTGGATAGAAAAAATTGTGGATAATGAAGAAATTGCTTGATACAAGCAATTTCTTTATTTTCCACAATGTTTTTCAAAGCTTTTTTCTTGAGGGGCGTAAAAAGGAAGAACTGTATGGGGAATTGTTAAATAATGAAGTACAAGGTTGTCTTGTCTTGCTCCCTTGTATAACTTCTACAAAAAAAAGGCAGTATATGATATTCATCAAACATTCAGCCTCTTTAAATAAATGTATTATAATAATACTCTTTTGCATTTTTTTTTCAGAAAAAAGGCAAGAAGGTGAGTCTTTCAATTACTTGAATGAAATTTATGATTTTCAATTACTTTTGCAAGACTGCTAACTTTCAACTGTCCTCAGAAATATATATATATTTATAGATAGCTTGAGTTAGAGCTCATGCAACTAGCAAAATGTTAACCATTTATTCATTTAGACAGGAAGTGAACTTTGAACTCGGACATTTTTGTGAAGTGTTTTGGTAGGTTTGGCGACTTTAAATGTCATAACTACAGCTTATTCAAGCTGTAGTTATGACATTTAGGTAGCCAACCAACCAATTTTTCCTTTTTCTTACAAGGTTATTGACCATAAATTGTGAAAACTGGTAACACTGATTAACCCTTTCCTGTACAAACCAAGGATTTTACGTTGTGGTTTTATACTAGAGAAAACATTGTGGAAAAAGAAGAAATTGCTTGTGACAAGCAATTTCTTCTTTTCCTACAATATTTTCCACCACATCGCATGATTTCATTTGAAATTGTATCCAATTGTCATTGTTGTCTGCAACCTCTGTCGATTTGGACTAGTCTAAAATTTTGAAAAACAGGAAAGGGTTAATATCTAAGTCAAACTTCCTATCAGAGCTCAGTGGGTGTGGTCAGAGGTGTGTTTATTAGCTTGCAGAGTGAAGGCTGTATGGCCAGCAATGATACTGTTCGTTATCTTCCGATAGGTGGCATTTTTCAAATACTGATCTATCTAGCATTCTGGGTAGTGTCATTCTTGACAACTCGGCCAATTCCGTAGAACTACATTCAAAATGTCAGCGCCCATGAAAAGCACGCTTCGAATTATTGATGCCTCTTCTTGGAGCACAGGTAAAACATAAATGGTTTTGCAATTTAAAATAATTATTTTTCTAATTAATTTGGGGCAACAGTTAAGTTTGATTTCTCCATAATTATAGTTTTTATTGCAATTATCCACTTGCTACTTTTTGGCGATATAATATGGAGTTGTGCGTACGACATAGAAATATTTATCCCAATCTGGATAAGTGATACTGCCCCGAAGACAGGTAAATCTTCGGAGAATATGACATGATACTGTTTGCACTCATTTGATGGTGTCCCCTTTTGCAGACTGAGTATGCATTATTACCACCTGGAAAGAGACCCAAAGCTCCACCAGAGAAGACCAAGATCCCAGACCATATCAAGGAGGCTATGGACAGAAAAACTATGGAGTCTTATGAGAACCTTGAAAAAGACTTGGAAAGAAGTAGGTTCATCTTTGTAATTGCTCCTAATGTTTGATGGCTTTTATTAACCCTTGTCATGCTGAACCCGGAATATTCCTACTTTGGTAGGAGGTTTAGACTAAGATCAGCCTGCACATAATTCTACACTGCCTGTTTGTCTCCTTCAACCCAGAGTTATTTATAAAATTAATTTCAAAAATAACTCTTGATCCTGAACTTGTTCTCCCAGTGCTTTCAGGATTTTGATTTTATTGTAAATTTAGATAAAAAAGATATTCATCATGACAAGGGTTAACAACTAAATCATGATTAAAAGATACTATTTTCTTTTATGCCCTTGCATTAAAAGCTTGCATTAAAAAATTGATACAAGCAATTTCATCGTTTTCCAAAATTTTTCCAAAGCTTTTGTCTTTAGACGCGTAAAAAGGAGGGATTGTGTGGCAGATTGTTAAAGGTAGAACATTTGAGTTTTAATTTTTTTGTGTGTTTGTGTTCACAAGTAATTCATAAGGTAATTTTTTTTAAGTATGCTATTAAATGAATTAATGAAAATCAGAATTTGAATATTCCTAATTGAAAATTATACTCATTGATTGAAATTTCAGGAGGTTTCCTAAAAGATGGCAAAGGTAGATTCAGCACATATTTGATATTCTTTGTTCATTGATTTAATATTTAAATGTTGTTGAAATGGTGTTGTTTAATTTAATTCTTAATTGTGGTATATTGGGTAGATTTAATTTTTTCCATGTATAGTATGGTATTAATTGGATCAGCTTTTTTTGTGTGTGTGAGGTTTTTTTGTCAGCAATCTTCATCTGCGAGCAAAAAATTCGACATTTTGTATTAACTGTTTTATTATCAAATGTATTCATCTGATATCTATGTTCACTATGGAAGAGCAATCTGTATCATCATTTGGTAACTCTAAATTCATTTTCATGCTTTTTCCACTTAACCCATACCCACACGTTGAGCCAGTCCAAATTGAAAGAAGTTGCAGATGACAATTTAAAGTTTATGAAATGTTTTATTTTTTCAATTTTCTGAGTAGAAGACAAGCAATTTCTTCATTTTTCACATTGTTTTTTCAAAGCTTTTTTCCTTTGGGGCATCTATAAGCGTTACTTTCCAGCACCCAAGAGCTGAGGAAGAGGCATCTACATGTGATATTCTTTATTTCTTTTCCTGGTGTGTTTTTAAAAATGTTCTGGGGTGAAATAGATACTTTGATTTTTTGGAAAAGGGTAGAAACTGTGATAGAAACCTAGATTTTGAGATATCCTTTGTAATGAGTGCAAAATTGTGCAATGGTGGATGGTACTAATTTGTTCGTCCAAAATCATTTTCTGAGCAGTAAATATGATTTCAATAGTGTTTACTATTGGTATTAATCTTACTGTTAACCAATATTCAGACAACAAATTTTAGACTGGTCCAAATTCAAAGAAGTTGCAGACGACTTTTTTAAGTTGATGGCATTTCAAAGTTCTTTTACTTTTGGAAAGAAAACATCGTGGATAATGAAGAAGTTGCTTTTTACAAGCAATTTCTTCATTGTCCACAATGTTTTCCAAAGCTTTTTACCCAGAAGGCGTAAAAAGGAGGCCTGGGATTGTGTGGGATTGCGTTAATGTAAAATTGCATAAAGATAGTGTTTAATATTGTGAAAGTAACATTAACATACAGGATTAGAAAATTACTCTAATATAATGATGTTTTGTAATTTGTTTAAATGTTGTAAGGCTAACCTTGATATAAAGTGGAATCCTCTTAATTGTTACCCTGATAATAGCAATTTGCTGCTTAATAGCAACTGTCTTTATTCACAAACATTACATTAGAATATTCCTTTTAATTGTAACTTCTGGTTATTTGCAACTTAAATTTTTAAAAATTGGTGTTGCACTTTGAAAAAAGGATTCCACTGTATTTAATGATTTTGAATACTCTTTAATGCAAAGTGGTATTTTAACCCTTTCATGCTTAACCCGGAGTATTCTAGTTTTGGCAAGAGGTGTAGAACAAGATCAGCCTGAACATCGGTTGCTAATATAATTACATACAGTTAACTTTGAAAATTGTAAGCTGATATAATCATGTAAAGTTAACTTTGAACATTGTTAGCTAATATAATTATGTACAGTTAACTTTGAACATTGTTCAGCTAATATAATTATGAAAAGTATCATTCAATTTATGTAAACATGTCTTTAACCAGCATTGTTTCAAGAAAATTTCTATCAGACTACTTTTGGTGCCTTCTTTAAGTTGAAATTATACTGAAAATCAAAAAGCATTGCTCAAATTAAAAAATAATTCAGAATTCTTTCATGTTTTGCCATGTGATGAAAAAGTTATTCTGTTTTTAAAAAGATAGTCAAATCTTGATGAACCCAATTGCAAGCCTTTACTCATTATCACATAATTCTGCCTTTTGAAGTAACTTTTCCATTTGGACACATCTAAAATTTTGTCATCTGTTAATAGGTTAGAAAAAGATTAACCCATTCCCACACTGTGACGCTTTTAGACGCGTCCCCCCCCCCCAAGAAAAAAAGTTGTAGAAAACATTGTGGAAAATGAGGAAATTGCTTGTCACAAGCAATTTCTTAATTTCCCACAATGTTTTCTACCCAGAAAGTTGAAAAAAATCCAAAATTTCATTAACTTTGAATTTTCATCTGCAACTTCTTTCAATTTGGACCAGTCTAAAATTTTCCAGTGTGGTAATGGGTTAAATTGAAAAGAATCAAGATCAAGAATCAAGATTCCAATTCAACTGAGAAGTAAACCGAAGTTACAGCAACATCTCTTTTTCATTTAACTCGTAAGAAAATGTAACCCCATGATCCCCCTTTGGTTAACCATTTCCCGTTCAAATACGGGATTTTACATTCCTGTAATTTTATACTTGAGAAAACATTATGGTTACAAATTGTAACAAGCAATTTCTCCTTTTTCCACAATATTTTCTTCCACATATGATGGTTTCATTTCAAATGGCATCCAGTTGTCATTGTCTTCTGCAACCTCCTTCAATTTGGACCAGTCTAAAATTTCCAATAAAGATACAAAAATCCTTATATTTGATTAAATTCGTTTCTTTTTTATTGGTCATCTTCATAATTTCAAGTCATGTTATCCTATCTTGCAGTGACCGCTCTTGTAGATCAGTCCCTTTCTGGCCCCACAATAGAGGCCGTAGGTGAAGGACTTACAGAGGAGGAGTTTGAAATGGCTAAACTGTTACTTCAGGTAAAATTTTGTTGACCTTTGTCATGCTTAATCCTTTCCCACACGATAAAATTTCAGACCTGTCCAAATTCAAAGAAGTTGCAGACAATAAGTTAAAGTTGATGAAATCTCTAGAATCTTTGTCTATTGTGGTAGAAAACATTGTGGAGAATGAAGAAATTGCTTGTGACAAGCAATTTCTTCATTTTCCACAATGTTTTCCAAAACTTTTTTATTGAGAGGCGTTTAAAAGCATCACTGTGTGGGAATCCTGTACAAACCCGAGTTTTTACATCCCTGTGACCATATACTTGAGAAAACAATGTGGAAAAAGAAGAAATTGCTTGTAACAAACAATTTCTTCTTTTCCCACAATATTTTCTACCAAAAAAGATGGTTTATTTTCTAATTGCATCCAGTTTTCATTGATGTCTGCAACCTCTTTCAACTTGGACCAGTCCAGAATATCAAAAAACAGGGAAAGGTTAATAGAATGGTTTTTAAAATTGCATGCCAAATCAAAGGGCTGAAAGTACTAGTTGTGGATCAATATTTATCTGAAATTTAAATTCTATGATCAACTCCAACTGAAAAGGCCCAAACAGGTGAAGTAGACTAAGGTAAGCCTAAGTTTATGTGCAGGCTGATCTTTTGTCTATACCTCCTGCCAAAGCAGAAATATTCTGGGTTCAGCATGATAAGAGTTAACAGTAGCTTCACATACAATGGATGACTTTAATTTCAACTTAAACATTTCCAACATTTAAAGACCTTCAATATGAGAATTCATTGATATTGTCTATTAGGACAGTTTTAATAAGTACCCACAATATAGAGTTATAAAGAATATTATTATACTAAGGCTGTCATAAGCCTCATGGGACGTCATGGGTTCGATCCCCGGCGGCGACACACATTCTCTCTAACATTTGTCTCTCACTAATATCATAAACCTAAGTGGGAAAGCAGCTGGAGGCTAGGAAAGGATGTAGTGGTAGTAGTGGTGTGAGAAATACCTCAAATCCATTGTTAGCTGCTCCAGCCGCCACGATATGACTGAAATACTGTTTAAAGCAGCGTTAAACCCGATTCAATCAATCAATCTGTCAAAAGCCATGCTTATAGCTTTGCATAATAATTGCAGCATATGAAAAAGATAACAGGCCCTAGATGAGATTGAGTGGCTGGTTTTTTTTATTCCTTTGTCAAGGCTTTTTAGAGTCAAGCTTAATAGGGTTTTTCCCTTGGACAATGTGATTTAGAGAAAAACCTGATTTTGTCTTGTAATGGTCATTCTATGTGAAGTATGGTATTTTAGAGCCAAGCTTAGTTTAGTTCTGTTATCAGTTTCTAGAGCTATGCCAGGTGGGGTTTTTTTGTCCTTACCAGTGGTCCAATCCATTTAACCCTTTCCTGTTTTAAATTTTTTTAGACCTGTCCAAATTCATAGGTTTTGCAGACGAAAATTTATAGTCGATTTAATTAGAAAAATAATCATTCATTCGAGAAGAAAATATTGTGGAAAAAGAAGAAATTGCTTGTTACAAGCAATTTCTTCTTTTCCCACAATGTTTTCTCAAGTATAAAATTAAAAGGACGTAAAAACCAGTTATGTACAGGAAAGGGTTAAAGCAGAGTGTATATAGTATGGCTTTGTCCTTAGGAAATGAAATATAAAACTAGATACTGTAAGGGTTTGTTGATTGGCAAGGAAACTTTAGAGCTAGGCCTAGTGGTGGTAAAAAAAGGGAAAATAAGAAAATCATTATCATATTTTAACCATAAAATATATTTATGAAACACTGATGTAATCAACAACCATAATGAAACAAACTCATATATTTCATTATTTTGTATTATAGAAAAAGATAGAAGAAGCCAAGTTGCAATTAGATGGTAAAGAGGGTAGAAGTAGGGGACAGAAGAAAAAGGCCCAGAGTAAGGGACAAAAAAAGGGCAAAAAGAAGAAAGATGGAGAGGAGAAATCAGAAGAAGAGCTACAAAGGGAAGAAATCAGAGAAAAGCAGGTGGCAGAGCAGGCTGTAAATAATATTGATTCATACGATGAAATAAACATATGCTTTAATTATGGATTAATTAGTGGAATAAAGTTCCTAGGAAGAATTCTTGAGAATGCAAAACTACTTCTTGATAGAAAAAAGATACAAATATAGGTTTTCAAATAACAGCAATAAATAGAATTTTGTATTTTTATTTTCATACAGTGATACTTTTGGATGCCTCTCAAGAAAAACAATTGGGAAAACATTGTGTTAAATGAAGAAATTGCTTGTAACAAGCTATGTCTTCATCTTACACAAAGTTTTTACCCAGAAAGCTCACCAAATCTAAAATTTCATAAACATTAAATTGCTCTCTGCAACTCCTTTTTATTCAGACTAGTTTCAAATTTTGTCATTTGGTAATGGGTTAAGGGAGAAACAAAACGGGACTGTAAGTACAAATAACCCATTAAAAAAACCAATATTTTAAAATGGAGAATTTTGATATACACATAACATTGTTTTAAACACAGAGAAGAGATGAAGAGAAACAAGAATTACAGAGAAAGATTGCAGAAAGAAGAAAGTTATTACAGGCTCAAGATGATGCTGCTAGTGCCAAGGCAAAGGTGTGTACTGGATATATATTATCTGTACTAGTTGAAGATTAGTACCGGAAATATTATCAGAGCCAGTCATAGGTTACTGCTGGAAATATTAACTTTACCAGCCAAATATTAGTACTAGAAATATAATCTGTACCAGTCAAAGTTGAGTACAGGAAATATTATCTGTATCAGTCAAAGTTGGATACTGAAAATATTACCAGTCGCAGGTGGGTACAGGAAATATTTGTACTTGTCAAAGGCAGGTACTCAAAATATCTGAAACCAGTCAAAGATGGGTACTGGAAATATTATCTGTACCAGTCAAAGGTGAATACTGGAAATATTTGTACCTGTCAAAGGCATGTACTCAAAATATCTGTATCCAGTCAAATGTGAGTACTTAAGATATCTGTACCAGTTAGAGTTGGGTATTCAAAATATCTGTACTTGACAATCAATCTGAGAATGTTAAGTAGAAAAATAAGTGGCAATGAAATTAAAAACATCGCAATAAAAGGAAAATGAAAAATTTCTTGTCACAAGCAATTCCTCCTGTTTCAGAAAGTGTTTTCTAACGCTATTTTCCAAAGGGTATTGAAATGTTGGATTTTGTGATAATAGGCTGAAGTAGGTGTAGGCTTGATCCATAATGTTTTCTACCTCAAAGACAAGAAAAATAAAATAAAATTTCATCCAATTAAATTAGTGATCTGCTACTTCTTTCAAGTTGAACCAGTCTGAAATTTTGTCATCTGGTAATGAGTGTAATCATATTCAACATGATATAGAACCCCATGAAACCAGTCATTTAACCAAAATTTTTCTATAGGAACTAAGAGAACAGATGGAGAAACTAGAACAAGAAGCAGAAGATCTCCAGAGAGCAGAGGATGAGGCTAGAGATATTCTACAAGAAGTGAGGAAAAAACAAAGGGAGGAAAGAGATGCTAGACGTAAAGCTGATCTTGGTGAGTAGACTAGAACCGTTGATCCTTTCCGATTTTTATCTCCTAGCAATTTGTGGATAATTTTACACCAAAGTTGGATGAGCAGCTGGATGCTCGGAAAGGATGTAGTGGTAGTAATGGTATGAGAAATACTAGGAAATTTATAGTTAGGTGCTCAAGCTGCGGCGATATGAAATAGCATTATATGTGGTATTAAACCCTGTTCAAATAAATTAGAACTGGTGAAAATTTTAGATAAACTTTTTCCCTCAATCTTAGATGGAATGTCACAATATTCAGTATGGTTTATCCTTATGTTAGAATACTCTCAGAAATGTTCAACAAGTTTTTATTTTTAGTATTTTAACATCTCGCACAACTTGACAAATATTCAACAATCATAAAAGATCACCATGCATTATGTTCATACTAGCAGAAAAGTAACAAGCTTTGTTCTTCAATTTCTTTAGAACGAAGAAAGCAAGAAGCTCTGGAGAGGAGAGAAAGAGAGAAGAAAGAATTGGAAGACAAAAAGCGGAAAGAATTAGAGATGATGGAAAAGATAGCTGACGCCGAGATGAGACGTCGGCTTAGGGAGGAGGAGGAACGAAGATTGTATGAAGAAGAACGATTGGCTCAGGAACGATACGAGGTAGGTTGTAAAATTCAGCCTATTTTACATGTTATGTTGTAGGAACATTTATTATTCCCAAATAATCCATTTTGTAACACCCCTCAACCATAAAGCTTATGACAACATTTAGGAAAATAATGAAATTGCTAATGTCAAGCAATTTCTTCATTATCTACACATTTTTAAATGTCATCAACTCAAAAGTGTCATCTACAGCTTCTTTCAATTTGGATCAGTCTAAATTGTCTTTGCAATGGGTTGCTATCCTTTCGACCAAGAAACACTAATGATCAGAGGAAATAATTTTTATTTTTGGATAACATAGGTCTATTGTCAAGTTAACTCACTTCTTCAGCTTCTCATACAATATACTGCATTCACTAGTAAATCTTTTTTAACCCATTCCCACTCAATCCCTCCTTTTTACGCCCATCAACAAAAAAGCTTTGGAAAACATTGTGGAAAATGAAGAAATTGCTTGGATCAAGCAATTTCTTCATTATCCACAACGTTTTCTATCCACAAAGACGAAAAAATTAAAAATTCCATCAACTTGAAATTGTCGTCTGCAGCTCCTTTCAATTTGGACAGGTCTAAAATTCCACTGTGTTGGAATGAGTTAAGTAAAGGTACAATTAATGGTGCTCTAGATGAGTCTATCTAGTAAATTGATCCCCATAATTTCATTTTTCATTTAGTTCATTTCATTCATTTCTGAATTGATTCATTAATTCTTTTATTATTCATTCATTGACTTACTATTGCAGGAGGAATTAAGAGAAGCTCAAAGACTGGAAGAGGAGGAAGAAGAGAGAATGAGAGAGTTGGAGAGACAAGCTGAGGAAGAGGCCATGCAGAGATTGATAGAAGAGAGGGAGGCAGCAGAGAGACAGAAGAGAAGACTTGTAGAGGAAGAAGAAAAAATGCAAGAAGCTGAACGGTTAAAGAGGTGAGAAGTTGAGAACAGACTGTCTAGTACCTTTAAATACACTTTGGGTTAACAAAATTCATCCATTACCATACAATTTTTTAAGATTGGTCCAAATTGAAAGAAGATGCAGACAACATTTGTAAAAAAAAAAAACAAAAAAAACTTTGTATTCTTAGGTAGAAAACATTGTGGATGATGAAAAAATTGCTTGTTACAAGCAATTTCTGCATCTTCAACAATGTTTTATAAATCCTTTTTTCTAGAGGGGCATCAAAAAGCATGATTATGTGGGAATGGATTAAGTGCTCGATCTTTACCAGATGACAAAATCTCTAACTTGCCTAGATTAAAGGAGGTTCAAAAATTGTACTAAATTGTATCATCATATAGATTTGGGAGAAAAAAAGAAAATCCCTTTTCTCACAATGTACATATATTGATAACATACTGAAGTTTTGCAAGATACTTTATAAAACCCTAAACTCCCACTGGCAGATATTATCTTCCCTTCAAATTACACACTTTTTCATAAACAAGGCTCTGGTTGAGGTATCAAGTCACCTACTGTAACAAGTTCTAGTTCATTGCTGTAATTATTTTCTTTTGATCACCAAGACATTGTAACTGCAGCTCGAATAAAGCTGTAGTTACCAAATTTTGGTTGCCAACCAGCGATATCATTTGCAGTCTGGTTGCTTTCAATTTTAACTTAACTAAGTTTTTCTTATTTTGATATTTATGCATACTGATGGAGGATATTGAGATTTCACGGAGTACCAAATTTATTAACTCTTTCCTGTTTTTCAAATCTTTAGACCTGTCCAAAATCAAAGGTTTTGCAGACAAAAATTGAAAGAAGATTTAATTTAAAGAAATAGATAATTTTTATGTAGTAGGGTAGAAAATACTGTGGAAAAGAAGAAATTGCTTGTTACAAGCAATTTCTTCTTTTTCTTTAATGTTTTCTTAATTATAAATTTACAGGGACACAAAAAGTAGGTTTGTTTTTTATTGAATTGGGTTTTACGCCGCTTTCAACATTCTTTCAGTTATATCGCGGCAACTGGAGCACCTTACAATGGAATCCTGGTATTTCTCACACCAGTACTACCATTACATCCTTTCCTAGTCTCCAGCTGCTATCCCACATAGGTCTACGATTATCGACCCATTGGTGAGAGACAAATAGTCAGAAAGGATGAGTGCCGCTGTCGGGGATCGAACCCGGGACCCATAAAAAGTAGGGATTAAACAGGAAAGGGTTAAAAGAGTTTAATAGAATTCATCAATATATAATATTCTGTGAAACATAAAATGCCATCATTACAAGCATTTTGATGTTTAATTCATTTACAATTATTACACAAGTGTAATGTCGCCTGTGTAACATGAAAAATATTCATCTCAAATTTTGATTTTTTTCAAAGAGAGATGATGCTACTTGAAGAACAAAAACTTGCTGAAGAAAGAAGAAAGATAGAGGAAGAAGAACAAAGAAAGAGACAGAGGGAGATAGACAGACTAATGGAGGTAAATTTTCCATAAACCTAACTTCACTCTCTTTATTCTTCAAGTCAGTGATGGTGAAAAATGAAAACTGTTATCCCATTCCTACACAATACTCCAAGAAAAGACTTGAAAAAAAAACAAGGTTGAAAATGAAGAAATTGCTTTTTGCAAGCAATTTCTTCATTTTTCAACCTTGTTTTCTATCCAATTAGACTGAGATAATCATAATTCTATCAACTTTGTCAATTTCATTGATTTTGCACCAGTCTGAATTTTGCCATTTGGTAATGGGTTAATGTTTCACCACATAATCATGCTTTTGTTACTCCTGAGAAGTTTTGGTTATTGAAAACTAGATGGAAAAAGGAGAAATAGCATATTGATTTCATTCAATTTCACACACAAAATCTGTATCAAACAAAGATGTGTGCTGTAACAGTGTATGATTGATTAGATGATTTTTTCCCTTTAATCTTCAGCTACGCAGAGCAGAAGAGGAAGCCAGGCACAAACTACAAGAAGAGGTAGAGAAACGCAGATCTGAGGCCTTGGCAAGACGGGACTTTAATCTTGAAAATAAACAGAATGTTGACAAACTCCGACACTATCAGGGCATCACCAGAGCCTGGACCTTCTCTTACTTTGTGAAATGGCCTAGAGAAACTTATGAAAAGTAAGTAATTTTAACTAGTAGAAAAATATAAATTGTTGAAGTTCTCTCTGTGTTTGAGGAGTTTCCATTTCTTCTTTGTTTCATTTGATTCTGATCTATTCATAACGACATATAGATCAAAGTGTAGTTTATTAGTACATATTTTTATCATAGAGGTGAAATATAATTTCTTAGAGCTAGATACTGTTTTAATTTATCAATTTCATTCAAGGTAATTATTTTTCTTACAAACTGATACTCAACTCTTGTCTCTCAATGAAACAGATGTGCATCGTTATTGATTCTTTGATGCTTGCATTATTATTGACAAATTTATGACATTCTGAAACTATTTTGTGTGTTTACCCTTGTTGTGCTGAACCTGGAATATTCCTGCAGGTATAGACAAAGATGAATCCACATCACCTGCTGTTCTGTTTAAACCAGAGTTGTCTTTAAAATCAATTTTAAAAACAATCATAACACGATTGGTTCTTCACTGCTTTCAGTCCTGTAGCAATCCTATAGAGGATGCATTATTCAGCATGACAAGGGTCGATTAAGAAGCATTTTGAAGAAACTTGGATTGAAATCAAAATTTGATCTGGCCACTCACTTAGTTTTAACTCAAAAGTTAAGCCATTTATCAACTAGATTTTGTCGAGCCTGCTTGCGGTGAGCAAGATATAGTTGTCACTATGACAAGTCAGTGTATGTGCGTTAGAGCATTTGTCTGTTAGTCTGTCCGTCCATCTGTATTTGTTCGGCCAATTACACCTACATTATGGATGGATTTCAAAATAACTTGGCACAATTATTCTCCGTCATGAGTAGATGTGCCATTTGAAAGAATTTTTGGGATAGATCTAATGTCAAGTTCACAGCTCAAGGTCAAACACTAAAAATGTGATTGTCAAGAGCATTTCTCCTACAATTGTGGATGGATTTCAAAATAAGTTGGCACAATTATTCTCCATCATGAATAGATGTGCCATTGGAAAGAATTTTTTGGATAGCTTCAAGTTAAGTTCAAAGCTCAAGGTCAAACACTAAAATTGATGGTCATGGTCAAGTTGATGGTTAAAACTTTGCGAGCTCGACAGCAGTTGACCTTGGACAACCATCTAGTTATCTTGGAAGAATTCTTGCACAAACCTTTGATAATGCTCTTATTATTTTAAAAAAATGTTATTCAAAAAAGATAAATAGAAATCCCACTTATACAATTCCATCACAATCCTGGTTTATTGTACTCCAAAGCAAATTGCTTTGGAAAACATTGTGGAAAACAAAGGAAAGCTTTTTACAAGCAATTTCTTCCTTCTGCACAGTGTTTTCTACCCCAATAAACAAATATTTTTAAAATTTCATTGACAATAAATCGTAGTCTGTAATTTCATTAAATTTGGATCACTCATAAAATGTTCCTGTCTGGTGGTGGATTAATTGCCTGCAGCTTTGCTAGAGACGTACTAGGTCAAATATATTTAATTCCATAAGTTCTGTAGTCAAATTTCTTATTTGAACATTTTCTGTTTATTAGCCAAAGTAGACGCTCTTTAAGAGACAGGAGGTAAATTAAATACCCTAAACCTTGTACCGTTTTGTGTTGGTATTATGCCTTTATAACTGCTATGTTTTGTTATTCTTAACCTTTATGCAAAAAGAGACCATCTTGAAAATCTAAAAAATGATTAGTTTGAAAAGAAATTAAATGCAGCACAATCTTTGATGATATAAAAACAAAAAACATGTTTAACCCTTTCCCGCTTTGGAAATTTAGACTGGTCCATATTGAGAGAAGTTGTAGATGGATACAATTTGAAATTAAACGGTCACATGTGGTAGAAAACAAGCAATTTCTTCTTTTTCTACAATGTTTTCTCAAGTATAAAATCACAGTGACATAAAATCCCGGTTTGAACAGGAAAGGGTTACTTTTTTGTTAATTCAAACATGAAAAGTTTAACCCTGGTCAGGCTGCCCTTTCTGTACAATCTGACCAGGGTTGATTCTTTTCGCATATCCCAGATGGTCCTTTTTCATGTGATGCATCAGAATTGTAAATTCCCTGCATTAACAAATTTATATTTTGTCACTTTTACCTTACCTTGTACATAAATCCTTGTTATGATATTAACCCTTGTCATGCTGAACCCGTAATATTTTGGTTTTAGCAGGAGGTATAGACAAAGATCAGACTGCACATAAGTGCAGTCTGATCTTAGTCTACACCCCCTGTCTGTCCTTTTGAAACCATAGTTGTTTATGAAATTAATTTTCAAAAGAAGTATTGACAACTGAACAGCAAGTACTACCATTTCTTTCAGCCCTTTGATTTCATACAATTCTAAAAAGAATTTATTCAGCAGGACAAGGGTTAATGATTTCCTTCAACCATAATCATCTCATAAGAGCATGAAGTTGTGTGCTGCAATGAAATAAAGCAGTGGCTTGAGAATAACCCTAATGAATATTTCAAAACTATTGTGAAAGTATGAATTCTCAAACCCTTCTAGGCCCAAGGAAGTTGTTTAGAAGAGCAATATGGAAAATGGAGAAATTGCTAGTTACAAGCTAGTTACAATCAATCTCTCTTTTTGCATTGTTTTATAACCTGAAAAACAGTGATTTTTAAAATTCTATGTACATGAAATCGTCCTCTACAACTTCTTTGAATTTTGATAAGTCTAAAATTTGTGCCTGATAATTGATTAATTATCACCAACCCTTGTTGAAAGTTCCCAGAAACTAAATAACCCATTCCCACACAATCTCGCTTTGGAAAGCATTGTGAAGAATGTGGACATTTTTTTCCACCTAAAAAGGCGGATTAATTTTTTCAACTAAAATTGTTGTCTGCAACATTTTTGAACTCTGATCAGTGTAAAATTTTGATGTCTGGTAAGGAGTTAACTGGTTTCTGGGTCTGGTAATTTTATACTGAGCAAATGGAATTTTGTTTTTGCTCATTAGTGAGAGCATAAGTCTATGAAACCTCTTAACCTACCGGTATTCCCATGCAATCCTTACTTTTTACACCCTCAAGAAAAAAGTAATAAAAAAATTGTGGAAAGTGAAGAAATTGCTTGAAACAAGCATTTTTTTTATTCACCTTGTTTTCTACCTTAAACTTAAAAGGTAAAGATTTCTCAAATTCTTACAACTTGAAAATGATATCTTAATGTTCTTTCAATTTTGACCAGTCTAAAATTTTGCACTTTGTGTTAAAAGACAAGAAAATCTGGACATGCTTTTGATTCCCAGCCTTTGCAGAATTGTGTTAGCCTTGTTACTTAACATATCCTTTGATATTCTGAATCAACAAACAAAGTTAAAAAGATTAGAGAGAAAAAGCCTACAAAACATTGTGGGAAAGGCAAAATTACTTGCAACCAGATGTTGTTCTTTGAATACTAGTATATGGCAATGACCGTAAAACTTAGTGAACCAATGTTTCCACCTTGTCCAGCTGAACCTGAAATATGTCTGCTTTTGCAGGCAGTGCAGACTAAGATTAGCCTGTATATACATGTATCGCAGTCTACAACATCTATCTCACATTTTAAGCCAGAGTATTTTATATAGAATCTATTGAGAAAAGAAATACTGATTTGCAATTAGGAACTTCTAGTGGATTTATTGCAGTTCTAAAGAAGGATTTTATTCAGCATGACAAAGTTAAGTTGATTTGCAATAGATAAAGCCAAACTGATGTTATCACTTGCATGCTTTTGTATAATATATTGAAGAAGTGTGATATGCTTGCTTTCAAAATAGTAATGCTTGAATTTCTA
Source organism: Fragum fragum (assembly GCA_946902895.1). Classification (NCBI taxonomy): domain Eukaryota; kingdom Metazoa; phylum Mollusca; class Bivalvia; order Cardiida; family Cardiidae; genus Fragum; species Fragum fragum. The sequence goes on from OX336368.1 coordinate 24,138,266, forward strand.
CAGTAATAAATCTGTATTGTATACAAAACTTTATCAAATTTGATTCTAAGTGAAGAAAAAATTCATTTGAACATCCAATGGTATGATTATAGATCAAGATCCTCAAATGCTGGAGTTACCATATAATATCCAATATTTTCAATGTTTATAAAATTATGAAATCCCATACCAATGAAAATTTTATCTTTTAATCAAAGTTAAGTCAATACAGTGGAATTCTCCTAATTAAAACCCTGATAATAGCAATTCACTGCTTAATTGCAACAAACATCGTATTTTAAGATCAAGTAGCTCCTTTTAATAGCAACTTCTGATTAATTGCAATTCTACTGTATGACAAAGTGCAACAGTCTATTGTTCATTGAGAAACATCCTTTAATAGGATGGGTCTACATGTACCTGTATGAAGTGCAAACTTTAAAAATCGTCTTATCTCAAACCTGACATTTGATTTCATTGTTCTTTTGCTGGGATGTTCCTTGCATGAAGGTCTACAGAATTTTTGAGAAAAAATTGTTCCCTTTAAAATATGGCTTTTGGGGGCAAAGCTCATTTTCCATTGTATGTTATAAATGACACTCTTCTTCAAACCTAATTATTTGATTTAATTGTTGTTCAGCTGGAATATGTCATGGTTAGATGTCTATTGAAAAGTTTTTCATGATATAATCTTTTTGTTATCCTTGCTGTCTGGTTTGATCCCAGGCCGCAGCAAATATCCTGTCTGACATTTGTCTCCAACTAATGGATGGATACCATAAACCTATGTGGGATAAGCAGCTGGGGGCTCAGAAAGGACATAGTTGTAGTACTGGTGTGAGAAATAGTAGGATTCCATAGTTAGGTGCTCCAGGATAAAATTTAGACTGGCCCAAATAGAAAGGAGTTGAGTAGACAATTTCAAATAAATGAAATTATTTTTTTGTCTTTCACGGAAAAAAACATGGTAGAAAATGAAGAAATTGCGCGTCGGCGTTGGCATTGGTGTGACAAACTGTAACCTTTGTCATATCTCAGTTGTTTTTGAAGATATCCTCATGAAACTTGGAATGTGTAATGACCTTCACAAGAGCTATCAAAACCATCAAGGGGGATAACTCTAATAATGTTTTTGTAAGAGTTATGTCCCTTTTTAGACTTAGAACTTTTGCAATATCCAGCACCTGCAGCTGAGCGTTGGCACCTATGGGCAGTGCTCTTTTTTTTTTATACCCCCGTAAAATGAATGTTTTCAGGGGTATGCTGGATTCAGCCTGTCTGTACGTGTGTCTGTGAGTCCGTGTGTCCTTCTATGTACAAAATACTACCAATTCTGTGTCGCTAACTCCTCCTCCAGTTTTGCTTCAATACCATTGAAACTTTATACAAACATTAAGCATATGCTGAAGTTTTGCAAGACACTTTTGAAGTCTTAATTCCCTCAGGTTAAAGAATTATCTCCCCTTGAACTTAGATATCATTTATGCTTTGTAGACATATACAGCTAATTATACTACCAATTTTGTGGCGCCAACTCCTCCTTTCTAGAAAAGCAAAGTCAGTAGCTATGTCCTTGTATTGTTAAAGCTCTCATTACACTGAAAGCACTTGTGGGGTTTTTAAGTCACATACTGCACAAGTTCTAGTTTTTACAAAATTATCATACTTACCTATGGAAAGCATTTTAGATGACAAATAACAGATAGTGATAATTATTTGGAAAAATCTTACACAGTATTTTCAACATTATTCGAAAAGAAGAAATTGATTATACCCACATCTACAAAGCAGAGGTTTCACAATATTTTTCTGTCTGTCCATCCCTCTTTTCGTAAAGATTTCGTGTTGTGCACTAACTCTAAAATCAATTGACCTACAACCATGCAACATCATACAGTTGTTGCCAATGATCCAAGGAAGTGCCATACTGCCCCACGTAAAAGGTCAAGGTCACAAATGAACAATGATTAAAAATCATTTCCATATTCTAACTCACAAGCCATTTGACCTAGGACCTTGGTACAAATATTATCTATGATTTTTTGACTTATAATCTATGATATTTAGACTTATATGATGATTGTGATAAGAGTTGAGCTTGATTCTTTCCTTGTGTGTTTCAGACCAATAGGTGAAGATTCCAGGAAAAAAGTAAAGATCAACAATCCTCCACCCAAGAAAGCTGATCCTCCTGCTGAAGGAGCACCAGTAGAAGCTCCTGCCCAATAGACATCTATTGAAAGTCATTTATAATTCATTGATAGCTTACCATGCCAACTGATCTCCAACATTGACAATTTGTAAGAGATAAATGTGTTTTTGTAACATGCGACCTCTGACATTCCTCTAACTTTTTTTAAAACATATAGTCTGGGTATAAAGGAAAATGGTTGGTAAACTTTTCATGGTAACTATAGCATGATTAAGTTACAGGTACGAGGTACGAGGTTTTAGTCACCAAACGAACAAAAATGCTGAACATAAACGCAAGAGTTCAAAGACCGTTTCTTATCTACATGAATGATTTGATAGGTCAATCAATCTTTTATTGTTAGCAGCAATCCTTTTTTTCTGGAAAAGTCTTTTAATTTTATGATCTGACAGTCATTTAAGATCTTGTTAAATTACAAAATATTATTAACAATCCTCCACTCAATAAAGCTGATGCTCCAGCTATTAGAGCATTAGTAAAATCTCCCGTGCAATAGTCATTTATCAAAAGTCATTTACAACTCTGGAAAAGTAAATTATTGTCTGAAAACAGTTATTTAACCCTTTCCTGGATAATTCCGGGTTTTTACGTCAATGTGATTTTATACTTGAGAAAACATTGTGGAAAAAGGAGAAATTGCTTATAATAAGCAATTTCTCCTTTTCCAACAGTGTTTTCTATCACATAGGATGGCTTTGTTTTGAATTGCATCCAATTTTCATTGTCGTCTGCATCCTCTTTCAATTTGGACAAGTCTGAAATTTCAAAAACCAGGAAAGGGTTAAGGGCAGGTTAAATTGTTTTTGTAACCCTTAGGGGTTACATATGTCCTGTCACAATTTCTCATCTAGATGGAGCAAAAGGTTTTGATCAGTCAGATTGTGCAGGCATTCTATTGTCATAACTTTTCACTTTTGCAGACTGGTTCAAATTCTAAAAAATTGGTTATGACTGTTATGTTGATTGAATTTAAAAAAAAAATCCTTAACTTTCCAAAATGTTTTCTTCAGCTTTTTCTTTAGGATGTAAAAACTGTGATTGTATGAGAATGGGTTAAGAAATCCAGCTATCATATAGAGAAAGTGAACTGATATTTTTCTTAAGAAATTAATGTGAAAGCTCTTATAAGACTGCCCAGATACCTTGAAAGACAATTAGAGGATGAGAGAAGGAAACATTGTGAACAAGGAAATCAGTGGAAAAAACACAAGTTTTCTGTTTATTCAGAAATTCAACAATTACCACTGCAGACAACAAAATTTCATTTTAGTCCAGATGCTTTGAAAAACATTGTGGAAAATGAAGAAATTACTTATTCCAAGCATTCCTTCTCCTTGTTTTAGAATTCCATCAATACGTATTGTTGTCTGCCACATCTTTAAATTTGTATTTGTCCTAAAAAAAAAAATTGTCTGGTAATTGATTAACCCTTGTCATGCTGGACCCGGAATATTAAGGTTTTGGCCGGAGGTGTAGACCAAGATCAGCCTGCACATAAGTGCAGTCTGATCTTGGTCTACACCTCCTGCTTGTATTTTTCCTGCTAGAGTTGTTTATGAAGTTGATTTCTAAAAACAATAATGCTTTTTTTATAACAAATTCTATCAGTGCTTTCAGCCCTTTGATTTTACAGCAATTCAATAAGGTAATTTATGCAGCATGACAAGGGTTAATAATGGCTCTTGTTAATACTTTCAAAATTTATTATCTTTATGTAGAACTAAATTATTATTATTGTTTTTTTTTTTTTGCTCATTCTCTTTTGTAACATAAATTTATGGCCTTATTTATATAAAATACAGCAGCTTAATATATGGTATTTATTATATTTTTCAAAATATTGTTCACTTGTTACTTAATCCCTACTTTAACCCATTCCCACACAAGCCCTCCTTTTAACGCCCCTTAAGGAAAAAAACTTTGGAAAACATTGTGGAACATGAAGGAATTACTTGTCACAAGCAATTTCATCATTTTCCACAATGATTGCTATCAAAAAGATCAAAGAAATTAACATTCCATTAACTTGAAAATGCCGTCTGCAGCTTCTTTCGTTGTTAGGGAATGGGTTAAGTTTCATAGCTTGAACCCATAATAATACAAAGCAATATCAGACTGGTCAAAATTGAGCCATGATTGAAAAATAGGTTCTGTATGGAAAATAATTATTGTTGGAAAAGAGGAATTATAAGTAATTTCTTCTTTTCAAATAATGTTTTCTAGAGCAGGATTTTAAGTTTTGCTAGCCAGAGACCCCACCATTGTCCCCTAAACTATTGATTGAATTTCATTAAAATTTCATACAAGCACTCCATATCAAGCAAAGAGGAGCACACACTGTTTGGGTTGTGTTCCATCCATTTTCAGCTCGGATGTTTTCAGAGAAAATCTGAAGTGTTGTCTGCAAAATTTGACATTTTGTAGTATCTGAAAACTACCAGTTGAAATTTATGTTCACCATCAACAGAGCCAAAATATACCAACAAGGGGGATAACTCCAATGCATTTTTGAACAAATTATGCCCTGTTTAGACTTGGAACATTTACCCACTATCAAGCACTTGAACAGCCAAGCCGTTGCATCCACATGCAGTGCTCTTGTTCTGGGAGTTATGGCCCTTTATTTAAAATCTCTTTGCTCATTTTCTCATCTACTATTCAATGGATTTAATGTGCACATGTGCACTCTGTACCAACCAAAGTTGTGAATAAATCATCTTGGTAAGGTCCACTTATTTTTCTTGGAATTATGGCCCTTTATTGAAAATCTTACACCACTGACAAATCTTTTTTACTTCGACATGGAACATTACAGGGGTATAAATCATATTAGTCTCGTTTTCATAGCAGGTATATAACAAAAACTTATATCATGTATGGTTAAAACTTGACAACCTTCTCAAAAGCTACAGTTTGGATTTCAATTTAATTTCAAAGATATGAACAATAGTTCTTGATTCATTCTTTCAGTGTCGCAGAATTTGTTTACTTTACCCAGGTCCCTGAAAACTACATGTAGTAATAGGGAAAACCTTGCACATGCCAAACTTTAACCCATTACAAGACTGCAAAATTTTAGACTGGTCCAAATTGAAAAGGGTTGTAGACAACCATTTAAAGTCTATAAAAGCCTCAATCATGAGGTCTCGGGTTTGATCCCCCGTCGCAGCAAATATCCTTTCCAAAATTTGTCTCCCACCAATGGGTGGATAATCGTTAACCTATGTGGGATGAGCAGCTGGTGACTTGGAAAGATTGTAGTGGAAGTACTGGTGTGAAAAATACTCAGAAACTATGGTTAGGTGCTGCAGCCACCGCATTATAATTCAAATACTGCTGAAAGTGGTGTTGAACCCCATTCAATCAATCAACAAAACTGAAAGATGCTGCAGGAGACTCAGTGATTATAATCTAAAAATACTGACCATTAAAGGTAGAGAGCATTGTGAAGAAAGAATGTAGTTTTAATAGTTTTATCCTTTACTCACAATATTTTCTTCAGCTATATTTCTTCAGTGCTTCAGAATTAGGGATTGCATAATGGTTTAACCCATCCCCCAACTATCCCTCCTTTTTATAACCCTCAAGAAAAAAGTTAGGAATACATCATGGAAATGAAGAAATTGCTTGTATCAAACAATTTCTTTTTTATCCACAATGTTGTCTGCAGCCTCTTTCAATTTTGATCAGTCTAAAATTTTCCTGTGCAGGAATGGTTTAAATTTATTGGATAAGCTTGTCATTAGTAAGAATCTTGTCATTAGTTGATTCTTGCTAGTGTGAGGTACCTTTAAAACCCATTCTCACATAATTTTGCTTTTTTCATACCCCTCAAGAAAAAACCTTTGAAAACATAGAGGAGAAGTAAAAAAATTGCTTGTTAAAAGCACTTTCTTCATTATCCACAATTTTTTCTTCTCTAAAAGTTAAAGGAAAAGACTTATCTACCATCAGTAGACAAGCTTTTCAATAGCTTTTTTCTTGAGGGTTGTAAAATGCCCAATTGTGTGAAAATGGGTTACTATAGAAGATAATGGTTTGGAAAGAAAGATGGAGACAGATGGATAGATATTTGTAAAGCACTATACTGTAAACCTATAGATGAGAGGACGTAAAAATTGGGCCATGGCACTGAGATACTGATGTCGAAAATAACAATTGTTCTAAAATTTAATCAACAACAACTTAAAATACAAATCACAACAAAATAGCTTTACTATAAATAGCTTTACTAAATAAAAACATGATACGTACATGTAAAACGAATAATGTTGCCAAGCAATAAATTTTGGAATGTTTAACTAAAATAATTTTCTAATAACCCTAGTAAAGCTAAACTGGATAAGAGTTGTCCATGAAAATCAATTTTCAAAAGAAATAATGACCTACTCTTAGTGCCTGCAGTGCTTTCAACACTTTGACTTTGATGCAACCCAGGTTAAGCTTATCATGAAAGTTAACCCTTGTCATGCTGTATAAATTAAATTTCTGAAATGCTGTCAGATCAAAGTGCATAGAGCACTGATAGAACTTGTTTTCAATATTTCTTTAAGAAATCAACTTCATAAACAACTCTGGCAGGCAAAGTACAAGCAGGAGGTGTAGACTAAGATCAGCCTGCACGTAAGTGCAGTCTGATCTTAGTCAACACCTCCTTTCAAAACCGGAATATTCCGGGTTCAGCATGACAAGGGTTAAGATTGTCATGAAAGTTTTTCAAATGTGATCCAAATGCAAAGTTCAGGTAATGAGGAAATTAGAGAATGTGGAATTTAAACATTTTAATGTAAGACAGAATGACTGTTTTAAAAAATTAAATCTCAATGATTTAGCAATCTTGGTAAGCTTTTGTAGCTATCACAGTCTGACCAGGGTAAATATTCTCTAGATGTGCACTGTTTGAACTAAAAACTAGACACAATACTAAATAAAGACACATATCTAAGACATCAAGGGAATTCTTGGTTTCATTAAGATATGAAACTAAATCTAAAAAATAATTCATCCTGTAAGAAACTGCAAATTCCAATTAGAATTTTTGCTTTTATGTACCTTAACCCATTTCCACACTATGAGGCTTTCTGACACCCCTATGCAGAAAAGGTTTCTGAAAAATTTGTGAAAAATGAAGTTACTTGCTATAAGAAATTTCTTCATTAAACACACTGTTTTCTTCCCAAAAAGACAAAAAAAAGGAATTAAAAAAATGTCTCCAACATCTTCGAATTTGGACCAGTCAAATCAAATATTGTCTAGTAATAGGTTAAGACAACACTAACAACAAAAAATAGAGCATCACTGTATGTGATTAATACCCCCTATGGCTCCATTTCACACAAACAATGATTTTTTACTGGAATAAAGCCTATTTTCAACAAAGAGCCATAAACACCAAGAGAAGTAATCATAACAGAATATGCACATCTTTGGTCAATACTAAGCACACAAATTCAAATCAAATCGCTTTGGCAGTTAAGAAATTGAGCAAACAAAAATATTCAGCAAGGAGCCATATCTCTAAGAAAAATTAATGGAATGTAATCAAAATTGCATGCTTGATAGCAAGTGCATGTGTGAAATTTGAGTCAAATCCAACCAACAGCTTAGGAGAAAATGGGCAGACAAGAAAATGCTTCTGACCGACCAATCTGCTGACCGATAAGCTGTCTCTTATATACAACTCTAAAAATATAAATATAGTTTTGGGGGGATATACTAATATTCTCTCCATTTCTAACGATTGAATGTCAGTAAGTCATATATCTCTAAAATAGGCCAATTAGGCAAAGATTGTATCAGTTTACAGATTTTTTAGAACTGCTTTGTGCACTAGTTTAAAACGTTACCAGATGACAGAATTTAGACAAGTCCGAATTCAAAGAAGTTGCAGACAACAATTTCAAGTTGCTGAAATTTTGAAAACCTATTTCCTTTTGAGTAATAAACATTGTGGATAATGAAGAAAGTGCTTGCGATAAGAAAAAGAAAATTCTTCATTTTCAAAAAGTTGTTCAAAGCTTTTCTCTTGAAGGGCAAACAAAGCTGGATTGTGTTGGAATGGGTTAACAATCCCTTCTTTTTACACCCCTCTAAAAAAAAGCTTTGGTAAACATTGTAGATAATGAAGAAATCGCTTATAAAAAATATTTTTTTCATCATCCACGGTGTTTTCTTCCCCAGAAGATAAAGAGCTTTAAAATTTCATCAACTTAAAATTGTAGTCTGCAGCTTCTCTGAATTTGGACCAGTCTAAAATTGTGTCATGTGGGAATGGGTTAAGCAAAAAAGGGTATATGGAGACTACCACAGTATTAAATTCCCCCGAGCAAGTATTGGAAATCTTACAGATCGAAATATAAGAGAACTTGTAATTAGATTTAAAAATCTTATTAAATGAGATGAAGGCATTTGTGGTAAAATTACTTCATGCATAAAAATCTCGTTTCATTACAATGTTACAAAACAATAAAAAAACGTATGTTTAGAGGCATTCTCAATCTTTTGCAACTGTACATCTGTATATATAATCATTGAATGATAAATTATGAGAGAAAAGGAGAAAGTGCATGTTATATGTAATTTCTCCTTTTCTCAAAGAGTTTTATATGCCACTAATTTTTATGCCCCCACATCGATAAGATCGGGGGCATATTGTTTTACTGGTGTCCGTCTGTCTGTCTGTCTGCAAAACTTAACCTGCCAACTAAACATTTTTCTATAACTTCAACCCTGATTAAGTTACAATGCTAATATTTGGTATGTAGATAGGTCTCAACAAGGCGCAACTGGGGAAGGTCATTTCATCAAGGTCAAGGTCAAAATTTTAACCCTTTACCCGTTTCTAAAGAATTCCCGTTTCAGGGGCATAGTGTTTCACAAACGCATCTTGTTCAATTTCAAGTCACTTTGAAATATTGTACGTAATTTATTTGGAAAATGGCCCAGTCTTAAATTTCGTTGTCTGGTAATTGGTTAAACTAGCTAAAATTTTCAAAGAACAACTCAGAATTACAATGTAACATGAATTAAGCTATCTATATTGTCCAAGTATTTCTAAGAACACTGAAAAAGTCTTCATCATCCTCTATACTAAGACTCAATCCCTCGTAATATTCCTCAAATTCCACATATGATAATTCTTCTTGGTTCTTGTTAGGTAATACAGCATCAAGGAATGCTTGAAGGGGTCCAACTTCTAAATCACCTTTAGGCTCTGAAAATCAATGGATTTTATAGAGTACATAACCCATTCCAACTCAACAAAATTTTTGAATGGTCCAAATTCAAAGAAGTTGCAGACAACAATTTTAAATAGGTGAAATTTCAATGATATCTGTCTTTTATGGTTGAATGATTTAATTTTCAGTTTCATCTATCAAAAACGGGCATTCTGATTGGTCAAAAATTTTATTCATAACTCCATGAACAAAATTTTGATCACACAGCGATTTTGCATGCTTCCACACAAAATAGTCCCATACAAAAAGGTATCAGAATTTGTAAAATATTTGCTTTTGTCGCTCGATGCTATAGAATTATAAGAAATGCAGAGAATATTCTTGTTTTCATGGAGGTATGGACCAAAAAACCTAATCACACTTATGTATGAATCCGCTTTGCATATTCATACAGTGTGAATAGTTATTTTGGTTCATACCTCCATGAAAACAAAATATATTCTCTTCATCTCTTAAAAACATTGTGGATAATGAAGAAATTGCTTGTAACAATTTGCTCAAGCTTTTTACTAGGGTGCATCAGAAAGCGTCACTATGTGGGAATGGGTTAATCACTCGTCAGATGAGACAACTTTCAAGTATGTAAAGTTTTTAGGCTTTTAATGGACACAGGTTTAGTGAGTGAGTTTGATTTGTTTGTTTGAATGGGGTTTTACGCTGCTTTCAACAATCTCTCAGTCATATCGCAGCGGCTGGAGCACCTAACAATGTATTCCTGGTATTTCTCACACCAGTACTACCATTACATCCCTTCCTAGCCTCCAGCTGCTATCCGACATAGGTCTACGATTATCGACCCATTGGTGAAAGACAAATAGTCGGAAAGGATGAGTGCCGCCATCAGGGATTGAACCCGGGACCTCTAGATTGACAGTCCGACGCACTACCAACTGCGCTATGACGGCGGCTTTTAGTGAGTGAGACCTGTCAATAAGAAGCCAAGACGCTCAAATAGTCTGATGTGGGTTGATTGTCTTCAATTAATTTCTAAAGTTGAGCCCAAAAGGTTTATAGCTGTGTTTACCTATAAGTATGATAGTTATAATATATGTACTAATATTCATCAAAGAAAAAAAAAAAATGAAAGTAGATAGGAAAAAAAGCCAATGTTAAACCCATTCCCACACCGTGATGCTTTTGCCCACCCCACAAAAAAGACAATTGGGAAAACATTGTGTAAAATATTTTAAACAATGTTTTCTACCCTGAAAATTAAAAACATCTAAAATTTCCTGAACTTTGAATTATCATCTCAACACCTTTGAATTTTGACCAGTCATGCGCTAGCCCGGTCTGATCAGAGCTGTCTGAATTGGGTCTGTAGATAGGTACTAACTGAAAGCATCTTATGTTTACCAGTAAATTTATTCAATGCAATGAAGATATAACATTGTAGATAATGAAGAAATTGCTTGCAACAAGCATTTTCTTTTTTTCCATGTTTTCCATTTTTTTTCCTATAGGAGAGTCTTGAAAAAGCAGGATTGGGGTAGGTATGGGTTAATACACATAGGCTCAACTTTTGCCATACAAAATCCTTGAAGTTCTTTCCTTTTTTTCCAGAAAAAAGAAAAAAAAGTATACATATTCATTTTTACCTTTTCCTGGATGAAACTTTGAGTTGAAGAATTTATGGATGTCACTCAGGGTTATATAGCCTTTCTTACCAGCATCTATCTTTCTAAAAGCCTACAAAATATCAGTTTGTTTGTGAAACAAATGTTTCAAATTAACCCTTTTCTGTTTTTTGAAATTTTAGACTGGTTCAAATTGAAAGAGGTTGCAGATGACATTGAAAATTGGATGTAATTTGAAATGAAACCGACCTATCTGGTAGAAAATATTGTTGGAAAAGGAGAAATCAGCATCTTTCTGGATTAAAAAAAAATCAATGTGGAATTCGAAGACGTTTCTAGAAAAAGACATTTTTTTCTTTTTCCACATTGTCCTCTTGACCACTATTCATGAGAGTCCTAAAAGTTGTGGGAATGGAATGGGATTTTGTGTAGAACCGTGTCAAATATGTAAATTTGTCAAAACCTTTTGTCATTTGCAAATGCCTATATTTTAAAGGTTTGTATACCTACCGAGCACAATTGAACTTTGTAACAATAATTTAACCCTTTCCTGTTTTTCAAAATCTTAGACCTGTCCAAATTCAAAGGATGTGCGGACAAAAATTTAAAGTCGGTTTAATTTAAAAAAAAAAACACATTTAGTAGGGTAGAAAATATTGTGGAAAAAGAAGAAATTGCTTGTTACAAGCAATTTCTTCTTTTTTTCTACAATGTTTTCACAATCATAAAATCCCAGGGACATAAAAACCAGCAACTGAATAGGAAAGGATTCAGTTTCAAAGTTCAGCATGATCATTTTGGAGTTAAAATTTGACTTTTACCTAAAGGTACATGTAATTATAAATCATAGTAAAAGAATGAAAGAATATCTTAAGAAGGAAAATCATGAACAACTCCAATTTCCAGTCTAATTCAAAACACCTTACAAGTTATTTGATTTAATAGATTTTAACACATTATAAAAGTAAATCTTACATAGAATTATCTTTAATTTCACAAACACTGGGCAAATCATAGCTGCTTCAGTATAGAGGTACATTTATGTAACACCACTTGTAGGTGACCAAACATTATAACTAAAGCCTATTTAAGCTATAGTTATGTTGTTTAGGATTTAGTTTGCCAAGTTTATGGTCTAACACATTAAAAAAACCAATGTAGTTGGTTGTTACTCTAAACATCGTAACTTCAGCTGGCCAAACCAACAAAAATGCCCAAGATAAATGTCAGAGTTAAAAATTCACTTCTATTCTAAATCAATAATTTGATTGGTCAATATACTTTTTGATTGACAGCCGCCATCATTTGAGCCTGTGTGCAAATTTCCAACAGCTTCACGGGAGCGTGAAGTGTAGACATTCAGTAGCCTGGGCAGCCAGAATGCACATGCAGATAAACACATTCCCACACAATCCTGCTTTTATTACGCATCTCAAGCAAAATGCTTTGAAAACATTCTGGAAAAAGAAGCAATTTCTTCTTTTCCTACCAAGTTTTCTACCCAGAAAGACAAAGATTTTTGATATTCCACCAACTTAAGATTATTGTCAGTCTGCAACTTCTTTCAATTTGGATCAGTCTAAAATTTTGTTATGTGTAATGGGTTAAAATTTACTTGGTGCACATTTGCAATTTTTGAAAATTTAAGCACTAGCTTAAGTTTTGTATTGAACATATTCTGTTGTTTCAGTATCAAAAATTCATCCTTTCTGTTTTTTAGATTTTAGACTAGTCCAAATTGAAACAGGTTGTAAAAGCCAATGAAAATTGAATGCAATCTGAAATGAAACCATCCTCTGTGGTAGGAAATTTAAGGGAAAGGAAAAATTGCTTATTTCTTCTTTTTCCACTATATTTTCTTAAGTATAAAATCAGAGCGACATAAAATTTCAGGTTTGTACAGGAATTGGTTCATCCATTACCATATAAGCAAATGCTACACTGGTCCGAATTGCAAAAAGTAGCAGATGAAAATTGCTAGTAGATGAAATTTCAAAAATCTAGGTTTTTTTCAGGTTGAACATTTTTTCGATAATAAAGAAACTGCTTGTAATAAGCAATTTCTTCATTTGCCTCAATGTTTTCAAAAGCTTTTTTTTCAGGGGTGTCAAAAAGCGGTATTGTGTTGGAATGGGTTTAACGGTTCCTGTCTAATCAAATCGAATAAAGCAGGTCATCAACAACTTACTTTTCTAACAAGTGATTTTCTTGCCTCTATCATGTTTCCTAACACTGCCCTCATGTACACACCATAGTCTATTTCTCCTTTTTCTTCTGGGTCAAGTATCTCAAATAAGGCATCTAATGTCTGGAAAAAAAGGACAAATGATTAGGTCATAAGCTGGCTAAAGCAGCTTTGCTTTTTTTCTTTCTTCATAAACTTAACACACTCTGGGAGTTTTGTGTCATTAACTACAGGTAGCCAATTTGGGTGGGGATAGTATAATATTTCCAAAAGTGAACACCTAAAAATGTTATCTGTAAACATTTTTGGGCGTTAATGTTTTTTATTTTACCTATTACTTGATAAACTTTTTTCTTAGATAGATATCAATTGAAAAAGGCAGCAGAGGACAATATACCATGTCATCAAATATGTTTTATCACAAAGGGTAGCAAACACTGTGAGAAAAAAGAATAAATATTGATGTTTTAGTTTCTTTTCAGTCAATGTTCCCATTGTCTATATTCCTTCATCATAAGAAAGGGTTGGAATGTGTACCAGTGGTATAAGTGTTTTTCTTTGAGTCTTTACACCTAAGGAGAGCATTACAAACTTTAAACCCACTACCACAAACTGAAATTTTAAACTATTCAAAATTGAAAAAAGTTGTAGATGAAATTTTTAAAATATTGGTCTTTTGGGGGTCGAAAACATAATGGAAAATAAAGAAATCGCTCTTTTTCTTGAGGAGTGTAGAAAAGTGGCAATGGGTTAAACAATCCCAAACTTACATCAGGAGGTAGGTCTATTTTATAATCAAACAATCCTTTCTCCAGCTCAAATCTGTACAAGACTCCATTCCCTGAACTATCTGCTTTTCTGTAAAATCTCCCTAAACCAGTAAACGCTCTAATGGCCCTTTTGCATATTTTCTTGTGAACATTACCTGAAAATGAAAACAAGAAATGTGTCACTTCACAAGAGCCATATTAACCTATTACCAGACAACAAAATTCTATACTGGTCAAAAATCAACATGTTGCAGACAACAATTTTAAGTTGTTGAAATTTAAAACTCTTTGTCTTCTGGAGAAAAAATCATTGTGGTTAATAAGCAATTTCTCCTTCCTTTACAGTGTTTTTCAAAATACAAATCCTTGGGGAGCTATTCAATTCCTTGGGGGCATTATAAGATGTGATTGTGTGGTGATGGGATAACAGATTCCCAGATGGTCCTGTTTTGAATGACAGGATACTTATTGTAAAAAAGAGAGGTAATATTTTTGAGACTTACTGTGTATACTTTTAAGCACCATTTTCTCTGTGTGTTCTTGTTTATTGGGAATGTGTAATCTGGCGTAAGTATCTTCTAATAAATGGGACGGAACATCTCTTAACCTGGAAAAGTTACATTAATTATTTGTAAGACAAAATTATTTTACAGCTGAAAAAAACGTATTAAAGGTATGTTTTAGAGCACATTGAAAGTATAACGAATGTAAAATGATATCAAATGCATAACCCTTTCTTTTCAAATCCCCTGTTTTTTCTTCTCTGTATTTTCATACTATGAAAATCATTCTGCAAAAAGAAGAATTTATTCTTTTTCCTCTATATTGTTTACCCTACTGAATGATTATTTTTCAAATCAAATCAACTTGTGTCGTCTTCAAAACCTTTGAGTCTGGACAGGTCTAAAATTTTGCAAAACAGTAAAGGTTTGATAGAGCAAATCTGATGATATCAAGCTCCTTGTAGCAAAAATGGTCTATAATACAGATTGCAAGGAGAAATGACTTACAACATGCCATTTCTCCCTTTTCCACAATGTTTCTACAATATTCAGTCATTATTTTTCAAATTACACAGATTTTGAAATGTCATCTGCAACTTCTTTCAATTTGGACCAAGCCAAAATTGTTTTGTTTGGAAATGGGTAAATATTGAAGAGGAACTTTCTGATAAGTCAGTTTCCTCCTAACTTACAGAATTTTTCTTTTTTCCTCCTCATCTACGTCTGTTACCCTGAATGTTACTTCTGGTAACCGTTTTAATGTCTCGGGAAGGGACTGTTGTCTTGCTGTTGATATTACCAGGTCATTTCCCTGTGTGATTATAGAATTGAAACGAAAAAGGTATCAATCACACAATTTGATGAAAAAAAACACCCTAATCTGTAGAGAAGCATTGAACTTATTGAATGTCAAAGGACTTATTGAATTGCAGATATTTTCTCAGCTATCTTGGAATTTGAAATCAGAAAAGTTTCAAATCCATACTCCTCTCAGACATTGATATGAAAATTTGAAGAAAAAAAAGGAAAATAAACAAGAGATTAAATCATCACAAAAACAAGTTTTCAATGGGGTTATCATAATCCATTAAGAATTATGGTAGTTTTGCATATAAGAATTTTGACTATAAGTCTCCTTTTTCGTAGAATGCATCACTGAATCACAAAGCGCTGATATTATGCGCTGGGTCATGTATTTTCCAAAGCTTTTTTCCCTTGAGTGGAGTGGCAATAATCAGACAATTATGTTATCATCAAAACATTGGAAATTTGCAAAGGATTCTCTGGTAAATTAAAGCTTTGTAGAACTTTTTCAACATACCGCGCAAATGTCTGGTAGAATGTATGGTTCCCCTTCTCTTGGACCTCGTAAGTGAAGAAAGTGACCACGGTTGATAAATGGCAAGGCCTTTGCACTAGAATAGATTAAATAAACTAACAGTTTAGAGGTTTCTTGAGAGAAAATAAATTATATGTAGTCTGGATGCTTAAAAAATTGCGCATTAAAGTGTGTTTTGGAATCTTGAAATAAAAAATCGTTATATAAGTGAATGAACAAAATAAATCTTCGCAAATTTTCAACAAATACACAATGATAAGATTCTATTGATTAACCCTTGTCATGCTGTATAAATTACCTTACTGAATTGCTGTCAAATCAAAGGGCTGAGAGTACTGATAGATATTTTTGTCCAAAAATCAATATTTCTTTTAGAAATCAACCTCATAAACAACTCGAGATGGAAAATAATGGGCAGGAGGTGTATACTAAGATCACCTCCGGGTTCAGCATGACAAGGGTTAATACTGCTTGGTGGTTGTCATATTCTTAGTATAGTCCATTTGAAGTGAATGAAAGAAAAACTTGTGTTATTTTCCCAAATATTTTTTATATATAGACTCGAACTATAAATGTACTAGTGTACTACCTCCTTCCTAGCATTCTGCCTAGAGCTTTTTATTTTTGGTATGTAAACCAGTAATATTTTTATTTATGTGAAAGACATAAATTTATATCTACCAGCAGTAAATCAAGCTAACACTTGTTTTATTTCCGACAGCTATATTATTGTATCTTTCTAGACATGAATTGGTTTTAAGGTTTTTTAACAGAATTAATGCAGGTTTTTATGTTTCTATTCAACAATTTCCTGTACAAACCCTGGTTTATATGTTTCTGTGATTTTATACTTAGGTAAACATTTTGGAAAAAACAATTGCTTTTAACAAGCAATTTCTCCTTTTTCCACAATATTTTCTACCACAAAGGATGGTTTTATTTCAAATTACATCCGATTTCTATTGTTGTCTTCAGCTTCTTTCAATTTGGACCAGTCTAAAATTTCAAGAAATGTGAATTGATTAAAGGAATTTATGCAGTTTTTAGGGGTTTTATAATGCAAGGACCAAATTCAAGGGTTTATCATTTTAAAAAATTCGGGAATTATGATTATCACATACATGTATTATAATATTGTTCATCTTAAAGGGATATCTCATGCAAAACAGAGATTATGTCAACTTTGGACTACTATGCCTACCTCTTTCCAAATTGTCTGAACTCATATATGGTGAATGTGTTGTCAACACTAAAGAAAAATCCTGTCAATTCCCGGATAGCATCATGACCATTCCTGTAGAATATTAAAATAATACCTTCTGAAGTATGCATGTCTCACATGACTCTATCCTAGAGTTCAAGACATCGGCTTGTTCAAATTGGAAGGACTTACAAATTATCATTCAAGATTAACATAAATCAAAGTACGATGGCATTTAGTTTGTTTGAATGGGGTTTTACGCCGCTTTGAGTTCATCGCGGCGGTTGGAGCACCATTACAATGGAATCCTGGTATTTCTCACGCCAGTACTACCATTACATTCTTTCCTAGCCTCCACCTGCTATCCCACAAAGGTCTATGATTATCGACCTATTGGTGAGAGATAAATAGTCAGAAAGGATGAGTGCCGCCATTGGGGATTGAACCCGGGACCTCTAGATTGACAGTCCGACGCGCTACTAACTGCGCTATGACGGTGGCACGATGGCATTTAGAGAAGAAAACACAGATACAATCGAAAAGAGGAAATTATTTCTACAGTTTTAATAATGCTGTGTTTGCGACATTTTGCTCGCACCTCAACAATTCATGGGAAGCAATTTTGTCTCCCAATCTGAGGCAAAAGCTCCTCATCTAAATTAGAACTAGGAATATGCCATAAAATGATGCTGTGGCAAACACTGCCTTTTGTCCATAGTATGTAAGATAAAGTGACATAAAACTTGAGATAACTTGTGGGTTTAGAAAGCCTGTTTCGAATAAAAGTAAATAAGAATTCATAAATATACCTTGTGAGAACTCTTGCACCAAACCTCACTCTTTGTGACAGCAAGTTTTCTGTGGCACTGGCTGCAGTCCTAACTCTTTAAAAGATATAAAAATTCTTTGCCTTTTTATCACATTACCAGATGACAAACTTTCAGACTGATCCAAATAAAAAGAGGTTGCAGACATTTCTGTTAAGAAATGGAATTGAATAAAATGTGCCTGACACAATTTTACACAGTAAATTCAACAAATTAAATTTTAATGATTGAATGGGGTTTAACGCCCCTTTTAACAGTATTTCAGTCATATTGCGGCAGCTGGAGCACCTAACAATGGATTCCTGATATTTCTCACACCAGTATTACCACCAGGGCTCCGGAAATCCGATAAATTGCTGGTCTGGACCGAATTTTGAATTGCCAGACCGATTGGAATCCCAAAAATTAACACCAAAATCGGTCCGAAATTTTCATTGAAATTTTGGTAAACTCGCTCATTATCTATCAAAATCAACTTTAAAACCGAAACAAGGGTTTCACACCTTATCTGCAGATAAAGAGATTAACAAAAGTGCCAAAAATCGATAATTAATTTACCCGCCGGCCAGTCAAGTGCCCATCCGCACTTGTACCTAATTGGCAGTTAGCCAGTTTCGCGCTTGACCGAACTTTGGGTATCGAGTTCGAGGTCTTATCAAAATGCTCATCTAAAACTGCGTCAATTTAAATTGCAATTACTGATGAAACAAATTTCTTTTACTATAATACGAGACATGAAAAAGGCTTCAGTTGCTGTTCGTTTGAATTTGGAAAAGCTCAGCATAACGCTTTTATGAAATTAATTTATCACAAGTAAGCGCGTAAGACCTAGTTTGAAGTTTGTATAAAAAAGCGATGTCGTTAATATTTGTTATATTAATTTTCATTCGCGGTAAGAAACGTAACCTTTGGAATTCAAACAATTGGTTTGCAAAATGCCGATAATTTGAATAAAAACAAAAAAGGTCCTTTAATATTATCGCTAGTTCCGTCAATAAAATTAAAGAAACAACGAATCATGAAATCTTACTTCAGGGGTGGAAAACGTCCGAATTATAAATCGCAAATTAACGACAATTAATAAAATGACCGAGATTTGTGCACAAATTCTACTCTGAGAAAATAGTGCAACACGTGGGCGACCCACTCGAGTTTGTCTCGTCGGTCTTTTTGATGTACGTCACATTTCTGCGATCCCATGGGATAGAATAGACTGACCCAACATTTTTGTGACGTCAGCTGTGTTTTTCCATCATCAGATGCTCGTGTTGAGATAAAATTGCTATGACTGTGTTAAATTTACAGAACTTTGGATAACTAGCTTACGAAAAAGTACATCATTACTATAATGAAATCGGCGGTACTCCGGGGGGGGGGATGCATACGTCACGGGAATGAATTTTGATAATATAATTTATTTGTCTATCTAATTTTACAATTAATTGGAATTTCGTGGACTGTCGTACATTGCCGGAATTGCAATTTATATACAGCCGAATTTTCAAAAATAAAATGAAAGTAGGATTGCCAGTTGTTTCATCTAACTTCCAATCGTTTAAGATTATAATCATCTTCGGAAAATTTGAAAAAGAATGCAACTACCGCATGAATGATCAACCCTTTTACATACGAGAAAAATGAAAAAAAGGCGGGGTATTAGTTTTTGCCGGGTGGGGGGGGGGCATTTGTTTTTGCCGACCGGGGGGGGGGGGGGGTATCGTTTTGTCGGCGCGGGGGGGGGGTGTGTGTAATCGTTTTGTCGGCGGGGGGGGGGGGGGGGGCATTGTCCCGGACCCATTTTAATTTCCAAATTTCCGGAGCCCTGATTACCACTACATCCTTTCCTAGCCTCAAGCTGCTATCCCACTTAGGTTAACGATTATCCACCCATTTGTGAAATGTTAGAGAGAATATGTGCTGCTGCAGGGGATCGAACCCATAATACCCATGATTGGAGATTAGGAGTCAGACAAGCTACTGACTGCGCTATGACAGCGGCTAAATTAAATTTTAAATTCTTTTGTATACTTTGTAGGGGGGAAGGGGGGGGAGGGGGCTAATAGTTCTTACCAAACATATCCAATTTGAAATAAGATCCATATTTCTCACAAATAACATAACTTTTGAAGTATTTTTGCTGAGCTCAATAAAGAAAGATCACTTTTGGAGGCCAAATTCATTTTATCCTTTCAAAGGTTTTAAGTTATCAGTAATAAATAGGTCAATTTGAAAGACCTTACAAGCTTTTACAAACAAAACATGACAGTTTCCACTTACTTTGAGTCATGAAGTGCCCTGTTGCTGCCCCTTGGACGTCTTCCTACAGCCTCCACCTGACCCTTGGTGTTCTGCTCTGGATCACTGATCACTGCCCTAAAGCCGAAGGAACAGTAAATTCAAATATGCATATTTATTATATACCTGCTGTGAAATCTTGGGATTTCTCAGTGTAATAAATATTGATATCGTCACTGGAGTGACAATAACACTTTTCAGTTGCACTCTCTGTGATAAATCTTTAATCATGTATTCATCCCCACTTTTTTCAATAGACCTTCTCTCTATGAAAAAGATTGGTTTCGATATGTTAATAAAAAAAAATAGAATAATAAGGTATATAATAAATAGAATAATCAGCTTGTCATTCCAGATATGAAAAAATATTTTATTGGGATGTGTTGTTAGGCGTTAAAAAAACTCATGCTGCGCAATCGTTTTTCAATGCCTTACAACGCATCCTCATGAAATATTATTCATGACCGGTCACTGGCAATGCCCACTGACCATGACAAGAAGTTTGTCATAGATAATAAACAATGATATTTCACAAATCTATGGTCAGTAACATCAAACAAAAAAAAAAATGCTGATTTGCAACATAAGCTGAAGTTATGAAGTTTAAGACACCAAACAAACAAAACATAATAATCAGAATTCAATCTTCACTTCCTGTCTTTATTGATTTAATTGTTCAATCGATTTTTGATTGACAGCAGCAATGCAGAAAGATACCCCAATTAGTATGCTGTAAATATATAAATGCTATCAAAGAACCAGGCTTTTCCTCAGATAAAGTTCATTTATGACCTTAATCTTTGACCTTTGCATCCCAAAATCAATAATATCACTCCTTGGGTCATATATGCAACACTTGCATAAAAATTAACCCTTTCCTGTTTCTCAAAATTTTAGACTGGCCCAATTTGAAACATGTTGCAGATGACAATGAAAAGTGATTGCAATTTGAGACGGAATCATTGTATGTGGTAGAAAATATTGTAATAAAAGAAGAAATTGCTTGTATCAAGCAAGCAATTTCTTCTTTTATCACAATATTTTCTCAAGTATAAAATTGCATCGCCGTAAAAACCATTGATAATACAGTTAACCCTTTCCTGTTTTTTGAAATTTTAGACTGGTCCAATTTGAAAGAGGTTGCAGACGACAATGAAATATGCATGCAATTTGAAATCTGACCATCCTATGTGGTAGAAAACATTGTGGAAAAAGGAAAAATTGCTTGTTACAAGCAATTTCTCCTTTTTCCACAATGTTTTCTCAAGTACGAAATCATAGTGACGTAAAATCCTGAGTTTGTCCAGGAAAGGGTTAAGAGTTAAATTGTCCTGGTTTAAATTGTTTTTGAGTTTATGTGCGGACATGAAAAAGTTGTCAAGGTTAGATAGGTAGATGGAATAATTGATAATAGACAGACAGACAGACATGGTAAAAGGAGTACATTCTACACAAACATACCTTGCAGGAGTGGAGTATGAACAAGAGGCCCATGAGGGCCTGAGACGCTCTACTGGTTATCAAGTTTTCCGTTAAAGAAATCTGATATTTAAGGAAGTTAATTGCTCAAAGAAGAATACATACAGAAAAAAAAGGGGCTTTATCCCCTTTATCATTTTAAGCAACAATCCTCAAAGCCCCTTTTCCCATGTTTCATGACGGATCCACTCCATTTCCATAAGAAAGTTACCTTATGACCCTACAATCATTCTGTGAATATTTCATCAGAATCTGACAATAATTGTGGACTTAATCACATAAACAGGATTGTTTTGAATGAAAATCAATAAGGCCCCTTTTCCTGTGTTTTCTGATGGATCAATTTCATTCCAAAAGGAACTTTCCTTACAACCCGACAATTGTCCTGTGAAATTTAAAAGATAACTTGATAATGATTCTGATCTTCATCACATACACAAGAATGTTTTGAATGATAATCTGTAAGGCCCCTTTTCCTGTGTTTCGAATGCCACAATTATTCCATGCATCTTTGAAGAGAATCCAATAAAACTGTTGACTTTATTGTGTTAACAAAGATATTAAATTCAAGTTCTCATAAGGCCCCTTTTCCCGTGATATTTTACTGTTGGTTTTATCATTCTATGAAAGTTAAAAGTAAATCCGATGAAATATTGGGAATTCATTATGTTTACTAGAATATTTTACAAAAAATCATATGTCCCCTTTTTACATGATACTTGATGGATTGTACCCAGTTCTGAAAAGAACCATCTAGGTATTTGTACATTCATTCTGTGAAATTTTGAAGTGAATCCGGTGAAATCAAGGGATATCATTGTGTTAACCAGAATATTAAGAGAGTTTTCCATAAGGCCCCTTTTTATGTGACCCTTGCTATAATCAGATCCGCTATCAAAATCAACAATTGGAATGATGGTACAATCAATCTGTTTAATCTGTGGAATTTATTGTGTTAATGAGTTTATAGTGAAATATTATTAGGGCCCCTTTTCTCGTGATACTTTACAGACCAAACCAAATTTCAAAAGGAACAATTCTAATGAAGGTAGAATCATTCTTTAAAAGTTAAAGAGAATCAATGAAATCAGTGGACTGAATTGTGTCAAGAATTTTTGTAACTAAATTTTCATAAGGCCCCTTTTTCCGTGAAACTTAACAAATCAGACCCAATGTACAAAGGAACAATCCTAATGATAGTTTGAAGAAAATGATAAAGACTGAGGTCTTTATTGTAATAATGATGTTTTGTAATAAAATTTTTATAAGGTCCCTTTTCTTGTGTCACTTAACCAATCAGACCTAATTTACAAAGGAACAATCCAAATGATGGTACAATCATTCCATTAAAGTTTGAAGAGATTCTGATAAAGACAGGGCATTGTTGTGTTTATGAGGATTTGGTAATAATTTTTCATACAGCCCCTTTTCCTATGATACTAGACAGATCAGGCCCAATTTGGAAAGAAACAATCCTTATGATGTTTCAAACATTCTGTGAAAGTTTGAACAGAATCTGATGAAAACTGCAGACTTTATCTTGGTGTCAAATTTTCAAAATAAAATTTTCATAAGGCTCCTTTTCCTGTGATACTTGAAGGATCAGGTCTCATGTCAGCATCAACAATCGTGATTATTGTACAATGATTCTGTGAAGGTTTGAATAAAATCCAATGAAAGCTCTGGACTTGGTTACAAGGATTATAGATAAAATTCTCTAAAGGCCCATTTTCCCATGATACTAGACAGATCACGCCTAATTTGAAAAGAAAGAATCCTCATGATGGAATAATCATTCTGTGAAAAATTTAACAGAATCTGATGAAAACTGTTGACTTCATTGTGGTACAAGGATTTTAAAATTAAATTTCATAATGCTCCTTTTCCTGTGATACTTGACGGATCAGGTCTAATGCAAACATCAACAATCATTATTATTGTGCAATGTTCTGTGAATGTTTGAAGAAAATCCGATGAAAGCTCTGGACTTGGTAACAAGGATTTATAATTGAAATTTTCATAAGGCCCCTTTTCCTGTGCTTCTTGACAGTTCAAGCCCTGTTATGAAACGAATGATAGTTATGACCTTCCAATCATTCTGTGAAAGTTTCAACAAAATCTGATCAAAGCTGTGGGCTTTATTGTGTTAACAGGGTTTTATTAATTGAATTTTCATATAGCCCCTTTTCCCATGTTTCTTGATGGATCTGAACCAATTCCAAAGGGAACTCTTCTTACAAAAGTATAATTATTCTGTTTGAGTATAAAGACAACCCCATCTCATCTGTGGACTTACAAGCATTAATTAAGATTTTTTTAATTGAATTTTCCTAAGGCCCCTTTTCCTATGTTTCTCAATGGATCAGACCCAATTTGAAAGGAACAATCCTTATGATGGTACAATCATTATGTGAAATTTTGAAGTCAATCAGGTGAAATCTAGGGCCATTACTTGTTAACTAAGATTTTTTTTATTAAATTTTCATAGGGCCCCTTTTCCCATGAAACTTGATGGATCAAACCTACTTCCGAAAGGAACAATCCATTTAATGTAATAATCATTCTGGGAATGTTTGAAGAGAATTAGTTGAAAATTATCGACTCTATTGTGTTTACGAGGACTTTTTCAATCCAGTTTTAATCGAGCCCCTTTTTCTCGTGGTCCTTGACTGATTATACCAAATTTTGAAAGAAACAATTCTTATGATGGTACAATCATTCTGTGAAAGTTTGAAGTCAATCAGATGAAAACTGTGGACTCTAGAGTGTTAACAAAGATCTTTGAATTAAATTTTTATAAGGCCCCTTTTCCTATGTTTCTTGAGGAATCATATCCGATTCCAAAAGGTACAATCCTTATGATGGTACAATCATTCTGTGAAAGTTTGAAGAGAATCAGTTGTAAATTGTTGGCTCTAGATTATTAATGAGAATTTTTATTAAACATTTCATAAGGCACCTTTTTCCTGTGTTTCTTGAAGGATCATACCAAATTTCAAAAGGAATAATCCTTATGATAGTACAATCATTCTGTGAAAGTTTGAAGGGAATCCGATGAAAAATATTGACTCCAGAGTGTTAAAGAGTATTTCTTAAAAGATTTTTCGATTAAATTTTCATAAGGCCCCTTTTCCCGTGTTTCCTGATGGAACTGACCAAATTCCCAAAGGAACAATCCTTATGATGGTACAATCATTCTGTGAAAGTTTAAATACAATCTGATGAAAACTGTGGACTCTAGAGTGTTAACAAGAATTTTTTAATTAAATTTTCATAAGGCCCCTTTTCCCCTGTTTCATGACAGATCAGACCCATTTTCGAAAGGAACAATCCTCATGATTGTACAATCATTCTGAGAAAGTTTGAAGAGAATGCGATGAAAACTGTGGACTCTATCGCGTAAACAAGGATTTTTAATGGAATTTTAATTAAATTTTCATAAGGCCCCTTTTCCCATGTTTCTTGGCGGATCATACCAAATTTCCAAAGGAACGATCCTTATGTTGGTACAATCATTCTGAGAAAGTTTGAAGAGAATCTGATGAAAACTGTGGACTCTATCTCTTAAACGAGGATTTTTTAATTAAATTTTCATAAGGCCCCTTTTCCCGTGTTTCTTGATGGATCATACCCATTTTCGAAAGGAACCATCCTTATGTTGGTACAATCATTAAGAGAAAGTTTGAAGAGAATCCAATGAAAACTGTGGACTGTATCGCGTAAACGAGGATTTTTAATTGAATTTTAAATGAATTTTCATAAGGCCCCTTTTCCCATGTTTCTTGACGGATCATACCAAATTTCCAAAGGAACGATCCTTATGTTGGTACAATCATTCTGAGAAAGTTTGAAGAGAATCCGATGAAAACTGTGGACTCTTTCTCTTAAACGAGGATTTTTTAATTAAATTTTCATAAGGCCCCTTTTCCCGTGTTTCTTGATGGATCATACCCATTTTCGAAAGGAACCATCCTTATGTTGGTACAATCATTAAGAGAAAGTTTGAAGAGAATCCAATGAAAACTGTGGACTGTATCGCGTAAACGAGGATTTTTAATTGAATTTTAAATGAATTTTCATAAGGCCCCTTTTCCCATGTTTCTTGACAGATCATACCCATTTTTGAAAGGAACGATCCTTATGATGGTACAATCATTCTGTGAAAGTTTGAAGAGAATCCAATGAAAACTGTGGACTCTATCGCGTAAACGAGGATTTTTTAATTAAATTTTCATAAGGCCCCTTTTCCCGTGTTTCTTGACGGATCATACCCATTTTCAAAAGGAACGATCCTTATGATGGTACAATCATTCTGAGAAAGTTTGAAGAGAATCAGATGAAAACTGTGGACTCTATCGCGTAAACAAGGATTTTTAATTGAATTTTAAATGAATTTTCATAAGGCCCCTTTTCCCATGTTTCTTGACGGATCATACCCATTTTCGAAAGGAACGATCATTATGATTGTACAATCATTCTGTGAAAGTTTGAAGAGAATCCGATGAAAACTGTGGACTGTATAGCGTAAACAAGGAAAAGTTTAACGGACGGACGACAGATGGACGCACGCACGCACGGACGACGGACGGGAAAAAGCCATCGCTATAGCTCTAGTGGCCTTCGGCCAGTAAAGCTAAAAACAACTTATTTCATTTGAAAGACAATTCAATCTTCAAGTACACATTGTAGTTCTTGTTTGTACAAATGACAATGAGGCAGTTTTACAGAGATATCAAACACCTCTTGCTTGCAAAAAAATGGTCAGGGGCGTTATACAAAATATATATTTTCGCTTTGTGACCTAAATGTTGTAACAACAGCTTTAATAAGCTGTAGTTGTGACGATTAACCCATTCCTACACAATCCTGCTTTTTCACATCTCTAGAAAAAAGCTTTGGAAAACATTGTGGACAATGAAGAAAATGCTTACAACAAGCGATTTCTTCATTCTCCACAATGTTTTCTACCCTAAAAGACCAAGGTTTTCTAAATTCCAGCAACTTGAAATTGTCATCTGCAACCTCTTTCAATTCAGACCTGGCCAAGACTTTGTCGTGTGGGAATGGGTTAAGTCAACAAACCAATTATATAAATGTGGTATTTTATTTATACATATTATCATACAACCTAGAGAGTTGATCCACCATCACAGTTTCTACCATCTTGAGTTTCTTATTCTGCTCCAATAGCTCCTCCTAAAATTGGGAAAATAGAATAAAAATATCTTGCACCATAAGTCTAGATATACTATTGGAAAATGAATTAAACTTGCACCAATGCACTTAACCCATTCCCACAAAATGACGCATTTGATGCCCCCTAAAGAGAAAAAATTGAGAAAATATTGTGGTAAATGCAGAAATTACTTGAATCAAGCAATTTCTTGATTTTCCACAATGTTTTATACCCAGAAAGTTGACCAAATATAACATTTCATAACCTTTAAGTTGTCTTCTGCAACTTTTTTGAATTTGGACTGATCTAAAATTTCATTGTGTGGGAATGGGTTAATTATTACTTTGCGTTTTCTCTATACAGGAACACATTTCACTGACAAGAGCACCTTTTGTAGTGATTCATAGTGGGTAAAACTAATAAGTCAAAAAATGGGCACAATATTAAAAAAAGCATATAGAGTTATCCCCCTTGTTGGTAGAGACTGCTATTTTGATAGTGAGTATATATTCTGAGTTTGAAGTAAATGTGTTTAGTAATACCACAGATATTACAAAATGTCAAAAATTTTGGATGCAGATGAGGATGCTGATGACATCAGGGCCACAGCAATACCTCAGTTTTCTCCAAAAACAGCTGAGCTTTACCCTTTCCAACTTTTTTTATATTTTAGACTGGTCCAAATTGAAAGAGGTTGCAGACAACAATGAAAATTGTTTGCAATCCGATATGAAACCATTCTATGTGGTAGAAAACATTGTGGGAAAGGCAGAAATTGCTTGTTACAAGCACTTTCTTTTTTTTCTACAATATTTTCTCAGATATGAAGTCTCAGTAATGTAAAATTCTGGGTTTGTGTAGGAAAGTGTTAAATGATATCATATCTTTTTTACGATTTTGTTTTATGTTAGGGCATATACAACTTGTGCAGCATACAAACACCTATATCTTACCTGTTGATGAGATATTCCTTCAAAAACTCTAGCATAATAGCATAAGCAAGATGAAAGCAAAACTATCATTCAAAATACATAGGCACTTATAAAAGCTTTGCACTGAGACTTGCCAATTCAGTTTTCTCACATGACGAATGAAACAAACAAACTTACAGCATCCATTTTCCTAAGGTAGTGTTTCTCAGCTTGATTTTGACGTTTAGTCCAACCCTTCTCAATAATGTCCTCTGCATTAAAGTCTAACTCAGGAAGACGTTCTCTCACCTCTTCTATGGCAAGATTTATCTCATCCTGGAATTCATGATTAATTTCTATCTCTATCCAATAAGCAAATGAAGCCATTTAACTTAACCCATTCCCACACAATCCGGCTTTATGATGCCCCTCAAGAAAATAGCTATAGAAAAAATTGTGGAAAATGAAGAAATTGCTTGTAATAAGCAATTTCTTCATTATTTACAATAGTTTCTACCCTAGGGACCACAATGTTTTGAAATTTCATCAACTAAAATTTGTCATCTGCAACTTCTTGAAATATGAACCAGTCTAAAATTTTACAATCTGATAATGGGATAGATTATTTCTCGGACAAAACTTCACACTAGTCTGAAATGAAAGAAGATAATTCACAGTGCTGGCCTGAGTTTTAACTTGAAACTTTAACCCATTCCCACTTGACAAAATTTTAGACTGGTCCAAATTGAAAGAAGATGCAGACGACGATTTCAAGATGATGGAATTATAAATTTGTTCATCTTTTTAGATAGAAAACATTGTGGATAATGAAGAAATTGCTTGATACAAGCAATTTCTTCATTTTCTACAATGTTTTCCAAAGCTTTTTTTCTTGAGAGGCGTAAAAAGTA
The DNA here is from genome assembly GCA_946902895.1 of Fragum fragum. NCBI lineage: Eukaryota > Metazoa > Mollusca > Bivalvia > Cardiida > Cardiidae > Fragum > Fragum fragum. The sequence goes on from OX336368.1 coordinate 24,166,869, forward strand.
GGGATTGAGTTTGAATGGGTTAACAATATAGAGAAGAACAACTTTTGAGGAAAGCAGAAATTGCTTGCTTCAATTGTTTGATTGCTCAAGATGAGAATAAGTGCCAGAATAAAGTGTAAACATCAAACATCATGACTTCGAACATCAGATTAAAAAGATAAGGGATGAGAACTAAGACTTTAGAATAATCAAGTAAACAATCTTACTTATTGTTATTTGAAAAAATATTCATTCAGTAGAACAGAAAATATTTGTAGAAAAAGAAGAAATTGCTTGTTGCCATAGTTATAAGATTTTATCACCTTCGTATTGTGGTCTGCAAGGTTTTTGTTTTATTCAGACAAGGTTATTTTTTTGTGTATCTTACCTCTGTAAAGTCATGTTTGTCTTTATTTCTATATGATGACTTCATATCCTCCTCATAATCTTTATACATCTGTTTATGTGTATGTGAGGGTGGGGGGCAGCTGTCTGGATCAGGAATGGCTGGTTGATCCCATACTGTTGCCTGTAAATAAATACAGTAACATTTATGACTTATTTCTATGTGATGACTTTATATCCCCTCATAATCTTTATACACCTGTTTATGTCTATGTGAGGGTGGGGGACAGCTGTCTAGATCAGGAATTGCTGGCTTATCCCATACCATTGCCTGTAATAGATACAGTTACATTTAGAACTTATTTCTAAAGGATGATTTCATATCCTTATTGTATTCTTTATACATCTGTTTATGTTTATGTTTTTAATTAACTGTTGTCATGCTGAACATAAAATATCCCTGTTCTGGTAGGAGGTATAGACAAAGAGCAGCCTGCAAATAAGTGCAGTTTGATCTTAGTCTACTCGACCTGTTTAGTATTTTTTTTATATTTTTAGTAGGAGTTGTATATAGAATTATTCAACAGAAAAATTGTCCATATAGTTCCATTCTCTGCTTTCAGCCTGTTTGATTGTGGCTAAAGAAGTAAGTGGGGGGGGGGGTTCAGCAATTGGTCAATTTTGATAAGGAATATATTCAGCATGACAAAGGTTAATCTATCTCTATGTGAGATTGGGGGACATGGACAATGACGCTGACAAAAACCTGGCCATAGCAACACATTAACCCATTCCAACACAGCAAAATTTTAGACTGGTCCAAATTGAAAGAAGCTGCAGACGACAATTTCAAGTTGATGGAATTTTGAATTTTTTCGTCTCTTTGGATAGAAAACATTGTGGATAATTAAGAAATTGCTTGATACAAGCAATTTCTTCATTTACCACAATGTTTTCCAAAGTTTTTTTTCTTGATGGGCGTAAAAAGGAGGGATTGAGTTGGAATGTGTTAACTTTTCTTCGATAACAGATGAGTCAAAAAGGATAATTTCCTCCTTTTTCACAATGTCCTTCATAATTTATCTTGGGTGCATGAAAATGCAGGACAGTAAGGTGATGGGTTAAGACAGATTTTTCATCTTATCCTGAAGAAATTGTCATGCTTTCAATTTCAAAATACTATTGGAAAAGTAAGTAATGTTAAAATACACTACTTGTTTAGTTCTGGGTGTAGTGGGTTTCTTGTTGTAACTTTCTATGCTATCATCACCATTGTTCAAACTCAGGCTAGGCATTCCATCTGGTCTATTTGTATATCTGTCTTGTCTCTGAAATTAAAATTTAATTGCTTTTATTTGTCAAAATTTTACTGGATAGTTAACCCATTATCAGACAACAAAATTTTAGATGGGTCATAATTAAAAGATGTTGCAGAAATTAAATTTTAGTTATAAAATTTTGGATATTACTTTATGGGTAGTAATTGTGATAAATGAAGAAATTGCAATGAAAATATTGATTGATTAAGTGATTGAATGGGGTTAAACGCCACTTTTAATAGTATTTCAGTCATATCATGGCGGCTGGAGCACCTAACTATAGATTCTGTGTATTTCTCACAACAGTACTACCACTACATCCTTTCCTAGCCTGCAGCCTTTCCCACTTAGGTTTACAATTATCAACCCATTAGTGGAAAATATTGATAACAAATGGACAAACAGACAAAAGGACAGACAAAGGTAAACCATTATACCCTCTCCTCTTTGAAGCTTGGGGGTATTATATGAATCAACAACCTTAGAAAATGGTGAAAGCAGTTCTTGTCTTGCAGGAAGATTAGAGAAAAAAGACTACTCAGCCTTTGCGCAAAATTTAACTCATTGTTCCTTTTTTGCATGAAACCAACCTTTTAACCTATTCCCACACAAGTCTGCTTTTTTACACCTTTCTCTAAAAAAACTTTGAAAAATATTGTGTAAAATGAACAAATTGCTTGCTACAAGGTTTTTTACCAAAAGATGAAGAGTTTTAAAATTCCATCAACTATATATTGTTGTTTGCATCTTCTTTCAATTTGGACCAGTATATAAAATTGCTGTTTGGTAATGGGACTACCCAAAAATAGCTCTCTTACACAGGAGGCTGTCTTATCCAAGTGTCAGATGTGCCATTTTGTCTGTAATATTTCTTATCCATCTTATCGTAATTCGCTCTGGTTTAAGCCATTTCCACACAATGACCCTCTCCCAGTAAGAAAAACAATTGGGAAAACATTGTGGAAAATGATGACATTTCTTGCGAAAGCAATTTCTTCTTATCCACAATATTTCATATCCAGAAAATTGAAAATATCTAAAATTTCATAAACTATAATTTCTTGTTGGCAACTCCTTTAAATTCGGACTAGTATAACGTTTTGCCATGTAGTAATGGGTTAAAAAGGATAAACTGAAGGCCAAGCAGCACATTTGTGCAGGATGATCTTTGTCTACAACTCCTGCATTAATACTTTAGTTCAAGATTACAAATGGTTCTTTGAAATAGAAGTGTTGACTAAGATCAGACTGTTCATATTTTGTCAATTTATGCTTATGGGAATCAGGAATCTGCAGAAGGGGAAATGTTAATTCACTTACTGAAGTATTTTGTCGTAAAGAAAATCTTCCACTTCTTGCAGTAGAGGGAGCTGTTCCCCAGCTGAAACAGAAATAATGTGGTATCACTTCCAATGTTTTATTTTATAAAGGAACAAACAATCCATTGTTTCCCAAATGCTTTTAACACATTTCCAGACAACAAAATTCTACACTTGTCCAAATTCAAAGAAGTTGCAGATAACGTTTCAGAGGCTAAAACTTGAAAAATAAGTGTTACATAGGGTAAAAAACATTGTGAGAAAAGAATAAACTTCTTAAAACAAGTATTACCTCCTTTTCCCAAAATATTTATCCTCAATATAAATCTTCAGGTGCGTAAAAGAGGGATATTGGGTGATAACTAGTTAACCCATTCTAACTCAACAAAATTTTAGACTGCTCCAAATTGAAAAAAGCTACAGATGATATTTTCAAGTTGGTGGAATTCAAATTTTCTTTGTCTTTTTGGATAGAAAACATTATGGATAATGAAGAAATTGCTTGATACAAGCAATTTTTTCATTTTCCACAATGTTTTCCAAAAATTTCTTGAGGGGCGTAAAAAGGAGGGCTTGAGTGGGAATGGGTTAAGAGCCAGGAAAAACATTCAGGGAACAGAAAACAAGCAATTTGTATCTTTTCTCAAAATGTTTATAAACATGTGTAAAATAAACATTCATATCCGTCATCTAAAACCTTTTTGCTGTTGACAAAGCTAAAAATAATATTGTTATATACTGTTCACCTTTTTGAGCAACCACCTCTGTTCAGTGTTGACTTTTATAAACCCTTGTCATGCCGTGCCTGGAATATTTCTGTTTAGGCAGGAGGCATAGACTAGGATCAGCCTGCAGTCTGATCTTAGACTAAACCACCTGTTTAACATTTTTTTATCATTTTTAGTAGGAGTTGTACATAGTATCACTCAACAGAAAAATTGTCCCACTATATCATGGCCATTGTCTGCTTTCAGCCTGTTTGATTCTGATTTCTGAATTCCATTTTTGCCCTAACCAAAATATAAAATCAATTATGTTACCTGACATCTGTTCTGGCTGATTCATTCGGAGATTGTAGTGGATAATTCCCAATCTCAACTGGTTTGTACACATAGTCTTCTGTTTCTTTAAGATACTTTAGATCTAATCCTGGAATACTGTAAGAAGAGTTTTATTGAATAGTTTTGTATCTAAAGATTCTACTTTTTAACCCATTACCAGATTGTAAAATTTTAGACTAGTCCATATTGAATGGAGCTGCAAATGGCAATTTTCTCCGTTGAAAACATTGTGTTAAATGAAGAAATTGCTTGGTCAAGCAATTTCTTCATTGTTTACAATGTTTTCCTAAATGCTTTTCTTAAGAGATGTCAAAAAGGGTCCATGTGTTGGAATAGATTAATTATATCTTTAAGTCTGATGTATAAAAAAGGCTGTTTGGAAACAAGATGTGAAATGCAAATCCCCCTGCAACAGCAATTTTTCATAAATATGACTGCTTCACCTCTCAGCATTCAAAATTATTGCTAATTTCAAAGTTTTCATTCAGATAAAAAGTTTTGAAGAGAGATCCTGACTTATGGCATTAGCTTTCATACCAACTTCTTGGCCTTGTCACAAACTGCACACATGAAATATTAAGATTCTTTCATTTACTGATAAAAAGGTATTGTCAATGTTTGTTCAGGGGTGTGGAATTTCTCTACCTGACTTGTCAGACATGGGCTTTTCTACTTGTGGACAAGTATATAATTGGAGGCCACTTGTCTGTGGATAAGGAAATGTCTTGGCAAATCTTAGAATGTCATGAACTAGATCTCAAATCAACTCATTATGTATTGTAAAATAATCATACTTTTTATATTGAAGGGTAGAAAATATTTTTAAAGAAAAAGCTGGGTATTTAAACTTTTTTACGTCCTGATTCAAAAGGCTTAGAAAAAATCATTGTGGATAAAGAAATTGCTTTAAACATGCAATTTCTTCGTTATCAGCATTGTTATCTCTCTGAAAAGACAAAGAATGTTTAAATATCACCAACTGAAATTGTCTGTGACTTCTTTCAATTAAAGCCAGTCTAAAATTTTGTCATCTGGTAATGTCACAATGATTTCAAGAGATATGTTTCTTCAGGTTACCATATCATAGGATTTTTAGGTGAAGGGTTATTGTAAATACTTAATGAAATAGTCCAGTGGAATCTTATTCATTGCAACCCTGATAATAGCAAATCACTGCTAAATTGAAACTGAATTTATGCACAAACATTAGATTTAAAGAACAAATAGCTCATTTCAACTCATTCCCACACAGTGATGCTCAATCAGGACTCCTCGTTCAATTCTACCAATCAAACCTCGGATGTACATTGTAGGACTATTTTAGAAATTCATGTAACAAACTACCTAAATGGTGCTATCCGTTATGCAAAGCAACTCCAGTAAAATGTATCTCAAAAATTTCTGCAAGAAGTCTGTATGGTCTTCAAAGGAGAATTAATATCAGAGCAAAATAGGGAAAAACATAAAACAGCAAACGGAAATTTAAGTTTTTCAACAATTTTGAGACTTTTAAAACCATCCGGGTTTACCGAGATAACGTGCTATGTTTTCTTATACTATTTCCAGCTAACAAAATGCACCATTTTGTCAAATAATGCTCCACCTTATATACATCTGAGGTTGGATTCGTAGAATTGAACAATGAGTTCCGATTGAGAGATGCTTTTAGACGCCCCTCAAGAAAAACAACAGGGAAAACATTGTGCAAAATGAAGAAATTGCTTGTAAAAAGCAGTCTGTTCATTTTACACAATATTTTCTATCCAGAAAGTTGAAAAGATCTAAAATTTCATAGACTTTAAACTTTCATCTGCAACTCCTTTCAATTTAGGACCAGTCTAAAATTTGCAATCTGGTAATGGTTTAATAGCACCTTCTGGTTAATTGCAACAAGAGTGTTGACAAATTGGTATTGCAATTATCAGGAATCCGATGTATTGTTTTCTGTAAATAACATACCAATCAGGTTTTCTTGATGCTCTTGACGGTGGGTTATCTAGCCTTGACTGTGTTCCTATTGGTGTTTCTGCACCCTGTATGAAATAAAAGAAATATGGTTATCAGGGGGAAAATCCACCGATATATCTGACCCCTAACTTTCTATCTCCTGTTTTAAAGATTTTCTACAAATCTCAGGTCAAATATTAGTTTCAAGACTATTGTTTTATCATAATATTCTGTATGTATTGATACATTTGTATAGAGGGTCTGGACATTGGCAAATAACTGTCAATGTGAGTGCAAAATGTTTAAGAAAGACAATTTACAAACTCCCAAACCTGCAAAATTCCTCTTCTTCCATGTATAAACAAATCACAAAACAATTCAAAGGTATGACACCAGTGAAAACTAATCTATCTCTCTTTATAACATGATCTATCACTCTGGAGTGAAATAAACATGTCAAATATTTTTGATATTGCGTGGGTGATATTATTGATTGATTGATTGAATGGGGTTTAACGCCACTTTTAATAGTATTTCAGTCATATTGCGGCAACTGGAGCATCAACAATGGATTCCTGGTATTTCTTACAATAGTACTACCATTACATCCCTTCCTAGCCTCCAGCTGCTATCCCACATAGGTCTACGATTATAGACCCATTAGTGAGAGACAAATAGTCGGAAAGGATGAGTGTCGCCGTCGGGGATCAAACCTGGGACCTCTAGATTGACAGTCTGACACACTACCAACTGCGCTATGACGGCGGCCAGGCCCAGTTTGGAAAGAAAAAATCCTAATGATGGTACAAACATTCTGTGAAACTTTGAACAGAATCTGATGAAAACTGAGGACATTATCTTGGTCAAAAGATTTAAAATAAAATTTTCATAAGGCTCCTTTTCCTGTGATACTTGAAAGATCAGATCTAATGTCAGCATCAACAATTGTAATTATTGTACAATGATTCTGTGAAGATTTGAAGAAAATCAAATGAAAGCTCTGGACTTGGTTACAAGGATTATAGATAAAATTCCAAAAGGCCCTTTTTCCCATGATACTTGACAGATCAGGCCTAATGTGAAAAGAAAGAATCCTCATGATGGAACGAGCATTCTGTGAAAGTTTAAACAGAATCTGATGAAGACTGTTGACTTAATTGTGGTAAAAGGATCTTAAAATTAAATTTCATAGTGCTCCTTTTTACTTGATGGATCAGGTCCAATGTCAACATCAACTATCAAAATTATTGTACAATTATTCTGTGATTGTTTGAAGAAAATCCAATGAAAGCTCTGGACTTGGTAACAAGGATTTCTGAATGAACTTTTCATAAGGCCCCTCTTCCCGTGTTTCTTGACAGTAAAAACCCTGTTATGAAAAGAAAGATTGTTATGACCTTAGAATAATTCTGTGAAAGTTTCAACAAAATCTGATCAAAGTTGTGGGCTTCATTGTGTTAACAGGGATTTTTTAATTGAATTTTCATATAGCCAGTTTTCCCATGTTACTTGATGGATCTGAACCAATTCAAAAGGGAATTATACTTACAAAAGTATAATTATTCTATTTGAGTATAAAGACAACCCCATGAAATCTGTGGACTTTAAAGCATTAATTAAGATTTTTTTAATTGAATTTTCCCAAGGCCCCTTTTCCTATGTTTCTCAATGGATCAGACCCAATTTGAAAGGAACAACCCATTACGATTGTACAATCATTCTGTGAAAGTTTGAAATGAATCCGATGAAAACAAGGGCCATGATGTGTTAACTAAAATTTTTTCATTAAACTTCCATCGGGCCCCTTTTCCAATAAAACTTGATAGATCGTACCCAATTTTAAAGGAACAATCCATTTAATGTAATAATCATTCTATGAATATTTGAGGAGAATTTGTTGAAAACTGTGGAGTCTATTGTGTTAACGAGGATTTTTATAATTAAACTATCTAAGGCCCCTTTTTCCCGTCGTCCTTGACTGATCATATCCAATTTTGAAAGGAACAATTTTTATGATCGTACAATCATTCTGTGAAAGTTTGAAATGAATCCGATGAAAACTGTGGACTCTAGAGTGTTAACAAAGATCTTAAAATTAAATTTTAATTACGCCCCTTTTCCCATGTTTCTTGAGGGATCTGACCCAATTTTGAAAGGAGTGATCGTTATGATGGTACAATCATTCTGTGAAAGTTTGAAGAGAATCCGATGAAAACTGTGGAGTCTAGAGTGTTTACATGGATTTCTTAATAGTTTTTTTCCATAAAATTTCAACAATGCCCCTTTTCCTGTGTTTCTTGACAGATCATACCCAATTCGGACAAGAACAATCCTTATGATTGTACAATCATTCTGTGAAAGTTTGAGGAGAATCAAATGAAAGTTCTGGACTCTAGGAGTTAACGAGGATTTTTTGATAAAATTTTAATATGGCCCCTTTTCCCGTGTTTCTTGATGGATCAGACCCATTTTCAAAAGGAACGAGCCGTATGATGGTACAATCATTCTGTTATATTTGAAGAGAATCTGATGAAAACTGTGGACTCTAGGATGTTAACGGAGATTTTTTGATTAAATTTTCAAAAGGCCCCTTTTCCCTATTTCTTGATGGATCTAATCCAATTTCAAAAGGAACTATCCTTATGATGGTACAATCATTCTGAGAAAGTTTGAAGAGAATCCAATGAAAACTAAGGACTCTAGATTGTTAATGAGGATTTTTAATGGAATTTTCAATTTAATTTTCATAAGGCCCCTTTTCCCATGTTTCTTGATGGATCATACCCAATTTCGAAAGGAACAATCCTTATAATAGTACAATCATTTCTCTGAAAGTTTGAAGAGAATCTGATTAAAACTATGGACTCTAGAGTGTTAACAAGGATTTTTTAATTATGTTTTAATTAGGCCCCTTTTCCCATGTTTCTTGAGGGATCTGACCCAATTTCGAAAGGAACCATCTTTATGATGGTACAATCATTCTGTGAAGGTTTGAAGGGAATACGATGAAAACCGTGGACTCTAGAGTGTTAACAAGGGAAAGTTAATGGACAGACGCCAGGCGGACAGACGGACGGACAGACACGGGAAGGGAAAAAGCCATCGCCCTTTGGTCAGTAGAGCTAAAAACTAGAGACAGGGTAAAAACAATGTGTTAACATAGAAAAGGTACTGATCTCCACCCTTTCTTACAGGTACAGATACTTGAGTAACAATATAATATTGGACCTAACTGTAGAAAATGTAGAAAAACCCTTGTTATGCTGACTTAAAATTCTATACAGAATTGCATTAAAATCAAAGTGCTGAGAGCACTGAAAATTTTAAATGAGGGTTATTATTTCTCTTGAAAATTGATTATTAAAGTAACTCTGGCTGAAAGGGAACAAGCAGGAGGTGTTGATCAAGATCAGACTGCACTTATCTTTGTCTATACCTCATGCCAAAACAGGAGTATTCCTGGTTCCGCATGACAAGGGTTATTAAATCTAGAAAAGTGGGTAAGTTTTCAAGAGTTCTAACAAGCCCACTTGCTTTAGAAGAATCAAAGATAATGCATTCAGATTATTTTGACAGTTGAAAACTTGATAGTAAACTTCTTGGATATTTTGTATTTGTGTTGACTTCTTAACCTATTCCCACACAACAAAATTTTAGACTTGTCCAAATTGAAAGAAACTGCAGACGAAAATTTCAAGTTGATTGAATTTTAAATTCTTTTGTCTTTTTGGAAAGGAAATATTGTGGATAACGAAGAAATTGCTTGTTACAAGCAATTTCTTCTTTTTCCACAATGTTTTCCCAATTGTTTTTCTTGACAGGCGTCCAAAAGCGTCATTGTGTAGGATGGGTTAATTCTATCCTAAGCCACATTACCAGTTTAAACAAACTTGTGATGAAGTTTCACAAAGTTAACTTTATGATAAAACACTTGAAAGAAAAATATTTCTTTACTGCTTGATAATCGGTTGCTATACTAAGCAGTACTTAAACCCATTTCCAGACAACAAAATATTGGACAGGTCTATACTGAAAGGAGATGCAGACCACAATTTAAAGTTTATGAAGATTTAGACTTTTCAACTTTCAGGATAGAAACATTGTGTAAAATGAAGAAATTGCTTGTTTTCCCAATTGCTTTACTTGAAGGGCATCAAAAAAGTTCCACTGTGTGGAAAAGGGTTAATTTTGGCGCTAGCATGCACTCATGTTAAGTCTCAAACAGCAATAAATATTTACACCATAAAGGTGAATTTTACCAAATAAATTACCTAATGGAATTTATTACATTTTCATACAAATGCCTGTAGTTACCATGGCAACATCTGTACACTATGTTATTATGATATAGATTATTTTGTTGTAATGCAGAATAAAGTTTTATGACTGAAAATGAAAAACATGTACCAAAAACTATTTTATATCAAATATAGCTGAAATGGGTAATTTTGTATTGTCATGGTTTGTAGTTGCCATGACAAAGCATGGAAAATAAGTTGTGTTATTGACTTGGATTTTTTCATTGTATAGTCCTAGTACATGTATAATCATATAAAAATAATTTTATAAAAATTAGTCACAGGGCATAAACACAAGTTTGTGAACCTATTCTTTTGGTTGAAGTCATTCAACTGGTTATTGAGAAGGAGATTTTCAAAGCTATCTCTATATATCATATATGTAAGTTAGCCCCACCCTTTTCAGTCATGTTATTCCCGTGACCAAAATTCTTTGAAGGATGATCTTAAAAAGGGTCACAAAAGGATCATAAAGTTAAGTTGAAATCTATGCAGTACTTTCTAAGCAGAAAATATTTAATGTAAAAGTTTACTGACAGACATATGGACACACATACTGATGCACAATGGACTGAGATGTTAATGGAACCCAGTCTTTTACAGTTTTGAAAAAAAGTGTCAGGTGGGCATCACCTGCGAGTGTTCAAAGGTTCTCCAAACAGGCTATTCAATCATGACTGCATTGCTTGACTTACAGCAAAAATTATAGGGATATCATAATATCATTTAACCTTTTAAACCATTCCCACACAATGACACTGATTGGCGCCCCTCAAGAAAAATATTTTGGAAAACATTGTGTAAAATGAAGGAATTCCTTGCAGCAAGCAATTTCTTCATTTCCACATTTTTTTCCTATCCAGAAAGCGGATAAAAATCTTCAATTCCTAAACTGTCATCTGCAACTTCTTTCAATTTGGACCAGACCTACAACCACATTTAACCCTGGTCATGCTGAACATGGTTTGTGGCAGGAAGTACAGACACATATGTGCAGTCTGATCTTAGTCTTCAACCTCTGTTAGACCTTTCACAATCATATTTGTTTAAAACATCAATTTTTATAAGAAATACTGAACATCTACATATAGTCGTTTAATTTCAAGACATTGTGATGAAAGGACTTTAAGGATTAACCCTTGTCATGCTGTATAAATTACCTTACTGAATTGCTGTAAAGTCAAAAAACTGAAAGAACTGATAGAACTTGTTGAAAAATCAATATTTCTTTTAGAAATCAATTTCATAAACAACTCTGGCAGGTAAAGCACAAGCAGGCGGTGTAGATCAAAATCAGACTGCTAAATGTTCATAATGTTATAAACTGTATGTGGCAATAATTTTCAGATTTTAGAGCAATTTGAAATGTCATCTGCAACTTCTTCCAGTTTGGACCAGTCTAAAACTTTGTTGTCTGATAATGGGTTTACTTACTGTGATTGGATTCCTGGTGGTTTGTGGTTTGGCACTCCCTGGTCTTCCACTGGCTGGTCGGTTATATCTGGGAGTTGGACTCCCAACAACAGAGAAGTTCATCTCAACAGTCTGGAAATAATTGCAATGGGCTAATCAGGGTCTAACACACTCTAACTACTTGGTATAGTTCCAAGCTGCTGTCATAGCCCAGTCGGTAGCACATCAGACTCCTAATCTTCAATTATGGGATGTCATGGGTTCAATCCCTGGCAGCTGCACATATTCTTTCCGACATGGGTGGATAATTGTAAATCTAAGTGGTATAGCAGCTGGAGGCTAGGAAAGCATGTAGTGGTAGTACTGGTGTGAGAAATACCAGGAATCCATTGTTAGGTGCTCCAGCCGCCACAATATGACTGAATACTGTTAACAGCGGCGTTAAACCCCATTCAATCAATCAAATGACTCATTCCAACACTGTTTTCCTTTTACGCCCCTCAACAAAAAAGGCTTGGAAAACATTGTGGAAAATGAAGAAATTGCTTGTATCAAATCTATCCCAAAAGATGTAAAAACTTAGAATTCCATCAAGTTGAAATTGCAGCTTCTTTGCACCAATCTAAAATTTTGTTGTGTACAGATAGACTGAATTTCCAAAGGCCAAGAAACTGTGTATTTTCAAAGAAAATATTCCGAACTAACAAAATAAATTAACCCTTGTCATGCCTCTTCAGAATTGCATTAAAATCAAAGGGCTGGCAGTACCTGATGCAAACATTGTGGGTGAACAATATTTTTGAAAGTTTATATTATAAAACAACTCTGGCTTAAAAGGGACAGGCAGTGTGCGTAAACTAAGATCAGACTGCACATATGCAGGCTGATCTTTGTCTACATCTCCTGCCAAAACAGGAATATTCCAGGTTCTACGTGGCAAGAGTTAAGTGTAACTCATTACCATATGATATTTTACACTGAGTCAAATCAACAGAAGTTTCATATGATATTTCATGCTGGTAAGTTTGTGAAAATTTTGTCATTCACAGATTGAATAAAACAATAAAATATAGAAATTTCTTTATTTTCTACAATATTTTCTCAGGTTGTTCTCTTGGGTGTCATAAAAAGCCAGGTCTTTCGTTCTAAACCCAAAAGTTAATCACAAAGTTTGATTGGTTGAAGGCATTGCACACACTTCAAAGACATTATCATTTGTTACCATTCAAAATTCTATTTACTTTAATTACCACTAAACCCATTTCAAAACCAAACACTTTTGACACCCATAAGAAAACAAAAGCAAAAAATTATCGCAAGATACGCCTGTCACACTACAATTTCTAAAAGGGAGCCCTTCAAATTTCAAGTATCAAAAGAATGAAAAGGGTAACTCAAAAATAAAACAAAGAAGGGTTATGAAAGTTTATGAAAAACAACCAAGGTAATTTAATTGAAAATTTAAGTTTAGAAGAGTTGTGTTTCTAACTTTACAACCATTAAATTTCATTATTACAGGTACTATATTTGCAAAAAAAAAAAATGCTCTAGACAAAATTTAAGTCTAAAATAACAAAGGGCAACAACTTAAGACCTATGCATTGCAGTTATGGTTTGTGTGCACTACAAATATAAAAGAAAAAAAAAACAACAGCAAAAAAAACAGTATTAACTAAAAAGAATATATGGCAGGGTTAAAGTTCTTGTGCACTGCAATTTCCCTTAAAAAGATCTATTAACATATCATAGGTATTCTACTTTCACAGATATGCTACTGACAAAATCTTAAGATGAACAAAAAACAGCAAAAGGCATTAATTAAAAAATCAAGCAAAGTAGAATTATGTTTCTTGTGCACTGCATTTTCCATTAATAAGATTTATACACCCATGAAATATCAAAATAATAGGTATAATACATTTTGTACTTTCAGAGAATTGCTCTGGGTAAAATATAGGTCTGAAAAAGAACAAAGGGCAATAACTTAAGTTTCACAATCATGTAGCAAAAACTTTCAGAGATATACAATCCTACAATCTTCCTTTGAAACTTTAAAGACAATCTGATAACAATTGTGGATGCCACGCATAAACAAGAATGTTTTGAATGATAACCTGTAAGGCCCCTTTACCCGTGTTTCCTATGCCTCAACTATTCCATGCATCTTTGCAGACAATCCTATAAAACCTGGACATAATTGTGTTAACAAGGATCATTTTATCAAGGTCTTGTAAGGCCCCTTTTCCCATGATACTTAATTGACCTTACTCATTTTAATCAATTCTTAGGATTATACAATCATTTTGGGACAGTTTGAAGAGAATTTGATGAACACTGTGAACTTGATTGTGTTAACAAGGATTTTGTAACAAAATTTCCATAAGGACCCTTTTTCCCATGTCCCTTCACTGATCAGACCCAATTTCAAAAATAAACATACTAATGATGGTAAAATCATTCTGTGAAAGTATAAGGTGAACCCAATGACATATGGGGACTTCATTGCGTTTACTAGAATATCTAAATAAAAATTTTCATAAAGCCCCTTTTTTACATGATACTTGACAGATTGTACTCAGTTTCAAACAGAACCATCCTTATGATGGTACAATCATTCTGAGAAAGTTTAAAGTGAATCCAATGAATCTGGGGACATCATTTTTTTAACTACAATACCTAGATAATATGTTTATAATGCCTAGTATAGACTACCAGCTATACATGTTACATTTGGTGGTAGCAGTAATATGACGACAACTGCCAGACCAGAGATACCTTACCTACAGATTTCAAAGGCCAAGACTTCTTAAGAGTTTTCCTGGAAGGAGGAATTACGACATTTTCAGGGGAGGTAATTTGTAACGGTATGCAAATTAGGAAACATCCAGAGAGACAAGTAACTATTTGTAGTTACATATAGAGTGGATTATCTCTGAATGCATTAGCTTTGTCTGCTAGCCCGGCACGCTACACAAAGCCTGATAAACTTGAAAAATTTGTAAAGAGTTGAAGTAACCATCATCTGTGTACAGAGCCTTGCTAGTGAAATGTAAAGACCTCCGCCTACAACATTACCAAGAAATTCCTCTGAGCAAAGGTATGAGGGAAAAAAGCAATCTAAACAATCTCTTTAGCAAATTGCAAACTATGAAATTTATTTAAGGACATAAAGAAATAGCCAAAAGTGAAGTAAATCCCTAATGCTCAAGCTGATCTGAATTTATACTGGGTTAACTTCACCTGTTTGCCTCTAAAGAGAACAAACTTCTTTGAGACCAATTACCTGTGGTTAGCTGTACAACCAACAACAATCAACATACAGATATATCTCACAGTAGTCAAAGAATATCATTTAAAAAAAAAAAGCAAAAAGCAAATGTTGATAGAAAATTGTCTTAAAATCACATAAAATAACGAATTACATGTATGTAAAATTTTAGTTGCTCCTGTAAACAAAGCCAGATTTCCAAAAGTAAAGTTAACCTGCTGATCTGAATTTATGCTTGCTTAAATTCAGTAGCTTTCTTTGCATCTGGATATATTTACCTGTTTGCCGCTTGAGAGAACTAGTAAGGTTACGAGCTCCCGTGGGACCGAATACCAGTGCTTACCTGTGCAACAGACTACAATCAACATACAACGTATATCCAATACTAGTCAATGAATATCATTTTTAATAGATAATAAATGTTGATTGAAAGTTGTCTTAAAATTTCATTAAATAACGAAATTACCTGTAGAATTTTAGTTGCCTGTGTAAACAAAGTCAACGTCAAATAAACGCTTGCGAATTCCAACCAACATTAGGATTATTTTACGGTTCTTTGAGCCAATGTTATAACCAGAAATATAGAATGCTGCATAAGCATAACTTTTCTTTTCGTGTTGAAATAATACAATATAAAGTAGAAGTACAAAAGAAAGTATCTTCTACTCTCCGTAATATTGTAACAGGCCTTAAATTAACAATTTTAAGATAACATATTTCATTGGAGCCGTATAGTAAACGAAATCCTTTGGCAGGTAAAGGTAAGAGAGACTAAATTTTTGTTACAGAATTGTTTTAAACGTGTTTCTTGAATGATAGCAACGAATTCCCGACAGAAATAATCACTATATACCTAATCATGTTGCCTTAATAGATTTGACCATTGTTCATTTCAATTCAATTACTTGAAAGGTTTAAAAGTACATGACCCCCAAATTACAAAGCATTTTCTAGAGCTTAGCATATTTTTCCTTATTAACTTTGGAAAATAATTGTGGAAGTTTTTTCTAAGGTGGGGCGTTATCTTACTATACATAGGCCATATAAAAGCCTTCAGCTTTTTTGGACATCTGCTATCGTTATTCTCTCATCCCAGAAGGAAAATTGAACTGGTACATGTAAAGTACTGTATCTGTTGTAGATGAAACTTTTAAGTAGGTGAAGCGTTAAAATTATTTGTTGTTTTGGTAACAAACATAGCGGATAATGAAGAAATTGGTTGTAACAAGCCGTTTCTTCATTTTCAAAATATTTTCCCAAGATTTTTTCAGGATGCGTGAAAAGGTTTGATTGAGTTTCTTTCTGTGGGGGAATAAAAATGTGGGATTCTGTTGGAGGAAAAATAGGGAAAAATAGACATTTAACTATCTCTTATAATATACCGCTTTTTTAACCCTTTCTCGTTAAAAAATGGGATTTTACGATCCTTTGATTTTATACTAGAGAAAACATTGTGGAAAAAGAAGAAATTGCTTGTAATAAAAGCAATTTCTTTTTTTTAAAATGTTTTCAAAGTTTTTTTCTAAAGGGGTGTCAAAAAGCGTCATTTCGTGGGAAAGGGTCAAAACTACAGAACTGTACTCAACTCTTTGCATAACAAAGATTGAAAATATATAGATTTATTCTTTTCCAATTTTTTGAAATTTTAGATCATCCTATGTGGTAGAAAATATTGTGTGAAAGGAGATATTGTTACAAGCGATTTCTCATTTTTCCACAATTTTTTCTCAAGTATAATATCGCAGCAACATAAGACACAGGTTTGTAGAGGAAATGGTTAAGTATATTTTGCTTTCTTCTGAAAATTTCTTGGAAAGAAAACTATTGCTTGGAAAAAAAAATGTCAATATTGTCAATGTTTGTGGAACAGAAGTGTAACAATGTTAACTAGGAATCCTAACACAGGACATGAAAATTCTTCTTGTCCTGCTTTATTTCTTCCTCCTTCGTCTATGATATGAAGGGCAAGTGGAGTTTGAAAGATTTGGATACTTAAATTAAGGTAATGCTATATACCAGAACATGTATTCTTATTTTGCAGGATGAGTAAAAAAATTAGGAATTTTCTAGCCCTGCAACATTAAGTCAACTTCAAAATTGAGCATTACATACTACATGTACCTTAACCCATTCCCGTAAAGTGACTCCTTTGGATGCTCCCCCAAGAAAAAGAAAATGAAAACATTGTGTAAAATGAAGAAATTGCTTGTAACAAGCAATTTCTTCATTTTACACAATATTTCCTATCAAGAAAGTTGAAAAAATCTAAAATTTCATTAACTTTAAATTGTCATCTGCAACTCCTTTCAATTTGGACCAGTCTAAAAAGTTACTGTCTGGTAATGGGTTAACATAGGACTGTCACAGCATTGATTAAATGGCGCTCAAGTACATGAGTTTTGGAAATGGTGACATCAGTATCTAGGGGGGAAATCCAATACCAAATTACATTATAAAATGTAATTAAAACATGTGATTCCCCCATAATGATGCCTCTTGAAGCCCCTCAGAAAACATTGAGGAAAAGGAAAAAAAAAATGCTTGTTATAGGCAATCATTTCATTATCCACAATGCTTTCTACCCAAAAGGTAAAAGGTTTTAAGATCTTATCAAATGAATATTATTGTCTGCAAATTCTTTGAATTTGGACTTGTCTAAAGTTTTGGGTTAAGCATAGCTGGAATTTTGAGGTAATAATAGACTTGATTTCAATTAGGATTCCTACTAAAAAGCATGCTTCAATTTTATAATCATAATATTATAGTAAGAATCTAGGTGTATACTAATTGAAAAATGTTTGGGAAGTTCTGAAAAGCTTCTTGCTATGTGAAATGTGAACCAAATCTCTAAATCCAAATTGGGGGATTCAATTTTCTATTTAGCCCATTCCCAAATAACAAAATTTTAGACCAGTCCAAATTGAAAGGAGTTGCAGACTACAATTTAAATTTTATGAAATTTTAGATTTTTCAACTTTTTGGTAGAAAATATTGTTGAAAATAAAGAAATTGCAAATTCCTCATTTTCCTCAATGTTTTCTTAATCTTTTTTCTTGAGGGGTCATTGTGTCGGAATTGGTTAAACTTGTAAAATTTGTTCAATGACCTGAAATAAGACAGGGGTGGGTTGTTGAAAATCAACTTAATTTCAGTATGAGAATATGTCTAGTAGCTAAGAAGCCCATTTTTGAAAGTCCTGCCATATTCCCAGTATCCCATTCCAACACGATAAAATTCTAAATTCAAAGAAGTTGCAGAAAATAATTTCGAGTATATGGATTTTTTTTTACGTATGAAAACATTATGGATGAGGAAGAAATTGCTTGTTACAGGCTGTTTCTTTATTTCCACAATGTTTTCCCAAACTTTTTTTTGAGGGGCATAAAAGGTGTGAATGTGTTGGAATGGGTTAGAGACATGAATCCAGAAAGATTTTTCTTTCTTTCAAACCGTCTTAACAATTTAAAAGTAATTGAAATATTTCTATCGATAGGCTGCAAGTTTTTAGACAAGGCCTATTAAGCTCAGTATCTAAGAAATCCTACATGCCATCTCTCTTATTAGGTATAAGGTATACTCCTTTGTTAGCTAAGTTTTAGAGGCATACGCTTGTAAGAGATGCACCACCCAGAGGCAACACTTTTTTAACCTATTCCCAGATGACAAAATTTTAGACTGCCCCAAATTCAAAGAAGTTACAGACAACAATTTCAAGCATTTTCCAAAATATTTTCCAAATCTTTCCTATTGGGGGCATTTAAAAGAGTCATTGTGTTGGAATGGGTTAAATCAAGGGATATACAATTTACTTATGAATTTGATCTATGATCATTTTTTTTTTGTGGAAATGGATGTGAAACCTAACCAATATGTATAGCATTTAGTCATACATTGGAACTGAGCTGGTTAGCTCAGTTGGTAATGCGCTTTGCTCCCAATCTGTGGTAGCGAGTTCATACCCCAGCTTGGCCAGCATTCTTTCCAACAATTGACAAAAGTCATTTTGCAACATGCATCATTTGTCTCTCACTTTTGGACTTGTAGAGTGTCAAAGTGGGATGATCAGCTGGTGGCTCAGACTGTTGTTGTTGTTGTACTGGTTTAAGATGGGACAGGAAGCCATGGTTAACCCATTCCCACACTGTCATGCTTTTTGACGCTCCTCAAGAAAAAAATTTGGGAAAACATGGTGTAAAATAGAGAAATTGCTAGTAACAAGCAATTTCTTCATTTTACACCATGTTTTTTACCAAGAAAGTTAAAAATATAAAAATTTCATACACTGTAAATTGTCATCTGCAACTCCTTTCAATTTTGACCAGTCTAAAAATTCTGTTGTCTGGTAATGAGTTAAGGGCACCAGCCACTGTGATATAACTGAAATATTGCTGAAAATAGCCTTAAACTCCAGTCAAACAACCAATCAATAATATATACATGTACTTGTAAAAAATAATGAAGAGCCTAGATAGGTCTTTTAACCCTTTCCTGTTTTTTAAAATTTTAGACCGGTCAAATTCAAAGATGCAGACTACAATTAAAATTGTGTGCAATTTGAAAGGAAGTCATCCTATGGGGTAGAAATAATGTGGTAAAAGAAGAAATTGCTTCTTTTTCCACAGTGTTTTCTCAAGTATAAAATAACAGGGCCCTTAAATCCAGGGTTTGTACAGGAAAGGGTTAACCCATTGAATCATTAACTCGTGTCATGTTGAACCCTGTATAGACAAAGATCAGACTGCACATAAGCCAGTCTGATCTTAATCTACACCTACTGTCTGTCCTTTTGAAACCAGAGTTGTTTATGAAATAAATTTTCAAAAGAAGTATTGACAACTGATCAACAAGTACTACCAGTGCTTTCAGCCTTTTGATTTTTATAATTATGAAAAGGATTTTATTTAGCATGACAAGGGTTAATATCCAATTTCTTACTACATTATATTACATTAGTGTAAGTTATTAGATCCCTAATTTAGACATTGTAATATATTGTGATCTTCAAAGTTGCTTCAGTAAATAATGGAAAATGGACCAAACCTACATGACCAGGTGTGCACAATATAAGCAATCTTGAGAAAGTAAGGACAACCCAGAGCTTAACCCTTGTCATGCTGTATAAAACCCATTTTGGAATGGCATTAAAATCAAAGGGCTGAAAGCTCTTTTAGTAATTGTTGTTTAATAATCAAAATTTCTTTTGAAAATTAATTTCATTAACAACTCCTGCAGGAAGAGTTCCAGCAGGAGGTGTAGACAAAGATCAGACTGCACTTATGTGAAGGCTGATCTTTGTCTACAACCCCTGCTAAAACCGGAATATTCAGGGTTCAGCATGACAAGTTTAAGGTAAAACAACTCAGGGTATTTGAAAAAGAGATTTGGTGTGGTACAGGTCAATCAGGTTATAGTGTTATAGTGATGGATAATCTTGATATGGTAAAGTTTAGTAAAGAAGAATGATATTCTACATTCAGTAAATATGGGAAGATTCAAGAGTGAAAGTTTTAGCCCTAGTTTGTAAGCCATGCCCATTTGGCCTTATAACGACAGATACTTTTTCATTTTCTAGCTGGTCCCTTTTACATGACGAGTTAGAATTTTAATGTCAAGTGTTATTTACGTAAGACTAGTCCGAATTGGAAGGAGATAGATTTTCAAGTTACCAATTATTTGAAAAACATGTGCCATACAGTCTACAAAATTTTGTGACAGAACAAGCTGTTTCTCCTTTTCCTAACATTTTTCCAAGGTATTTTTCTTCAGTGCACAGTAGCACAAGATTGCATGGTGATGAGTCTTTAGTGTTGCACAGCAATTAACCCATTCCCACACAATGACTCTTTTTGATGCCCTTCAAAAAACAAACAATTTCGAAAACATTGTTTAAAGTGTAAAAAATGCTTGTACATTTAATTGCAATATTTTCTACCTAGACAGTTGGAAAAAAATCTTATTTTTCATAAACTTTCAATTGTCGCCTGACACTCCTTTTAATTAGGACCAGTCTAAAAATTTATTGTCTAATAATGGGTTAATGTCTAAGCTCATATAAAACTGTTCTAGATAGGTGGGCGATAAGGTATTTGTAAACTTTGGATAAAAAGCAGAAAATAATCTTTCCCATTTGAAACACAATACTATATAAATGTGCAATTCTTATATTTAAAAAATATGTGATAAGAACTGTTTAGTTTTCAAGCATACTGAATAAGTTAAAGAAATAAATTTGTGGTAAATTATACTCAAAAGTTTAAGAGAATGTTCAACACTAATTCATTTCCAAAGCATTGTAACTACAGTTTGAGTCAAGCTGTAGTTACAGGATAAATAGAAGTGTTCATAAATGTGAAGTGAACTGTGTCACAAAATATAGGTAGCTGTAGGCTTACATCCTTGAATGGATCACGGTTAACTCTTTTGTGTGGGTAAACTTTAATCTATTCCCAAATGGCAAAATTATAGACTGGTCTAAAGTATAGTAGAAAACAATAATTTAAAGACAATAAAATTATAGATTTTTATTTTTTTTTTGGTAGAAAACAATATGTAAAATGAAGAAATTGCTTGGTTCAAGCACTTTCTTTTTTTTTCATAATGTTTTCCTAATTGCTTTTCTTGAGGGGCGTCAAAAAGGGTCATTTTGTGGAAATGGGTTAACGCATTTTGAGACAATGCAACTTTTTAAGCCCTCAAGGCAAAGGTTTTAAAGTTGGAATGTGAAGCAATTCCAACTTAGATTTAACAAAACCTCAAAAGAACACAAGACAATTTCATTTCGGGTTTCTTGATAACACATATCTCGTGATCTCTTTGATATGAATACACCTCGGGTTACTTCTCATCTCAACTTGCTAGGACAATCAGTTAGTTTTAGCCGAAAACAATAATATGGCACATGTAAAGAATAATATAAAATTTGTTTAGAGACTTCTAAACATGCTTTAGTTTGCTTTAGATTATTGAAAAATAAGGTAATAATCAGCGCAGTAATTTGTTTTTTGTGATTCGCCGTCCCATTTTTGGTATTCGCATGATCTCAGGTGACATGTGGTAGTCATGTGACCACAGATAGGCAATGTTTACATATATGGTTCAGGTCGCAAATGCATTTTTATGTCACCTGACCGAAGGTCATGGGAAGGTCATGGTGACCTATTGCGATCGTGTTTTGTCCGTCGTTGTGCATCGTGTGTTAACTTTTTACATTTTCGACTTCTTCATAAGAATCCTTAGATGGATTTCAACCAAACTTGGCAGGAAGCATCCTTATGAGAAGGCGCTTCAGATTTGTACACATCATTGTGTTATCTCCGCTTGGGGCTCCATAAGGGGCCAAAAAGGGTACATCTTTAAAAATCTTCTTGTCATAAACCAGCTGTCAGATTAGATTCACATTTGGTATTTAGAGTCTTTAGGGTAAGGACTATCAAGTTTGTACAAGAAAAAGGGGGGGAGGGGGGGGGGCAAAGGTGGATTGGGTACATAAACTTACATTGAGACAACTTTGAAAATCTTTTTCTACCAACCAAAAGACCTACAGCTCTGATATTTGGTATGTGGCATCATCTAGAGGACCTCTATCAATATTGTATAAATTATAACCCCAAATTAGCCCATTCCCAGACCTCACAAGTTTAACATAGGCTTATATAGTGAACATTTCAAAAATCTTCTTCTCCCAAACTAGAGGGCCTAGAGCTTTTACATTTGGTATGTAGCATCATCTGGTGAATTTCTATCAAGATCGTATAAAACAATGCCCCAGAGACAGAATTAGCCCATTCCCGGACGTCACAAGTTTTACAAAGGGCTTATATAGTGAAATTTGTAAATATCTTCTTCTCCCAAACAGGAGGGCCTAGAACTTTGATATTTGGTATACAGTATCCTCATATAAACATCTATCAAGATTGTCTCATTATTGCCTCAGGATTAAAATTAGCCCATTCCCGGATGTCACAAATTTAACACAGGCTTATATAGTGAAACCTTTTAAAATCTTCTCTCAAACAGATCGGCCTAGAGCTTTGATATTTGGTATGTAGCATCATCTGGTGGATCTCTGTCAATATTGTACGAATTATGGCCCTAGGGTCATAATTAGCCCATTCCAGGATGTCACAAATTTTGCATAGGGCTTATATAGTGAAAATTTAAAACTCTTCTTCTCCCAAACTAGAGGGCCTAGAGCTTTAATTTTGTATGTTACATAGCATCACCTGGTGGATCTCCATCAAGATTGTATAAATTATGGCCCCAGGGTAAGAATTAGCCCTTTCCAAGA
This sequence comes from Fragum fragum, assembly GCA_946902895.1. NCBI lineage: Eukaryota > Metazoa > Mollusca > Bivalvia > Cardiida > Cardiidae > Fragum > Fragum fragum. The sequence goes on from OX336368.1 coordinate 24,190,105, forward strand.
TGTCCCAAGTTTAACATAGGCTTGTTTAGTGAAAATTTTTAAAAATCTTCTTCTCCCAAACTAAAAGGCTTAGAAGTTTGATATTTAGTATGTAGCATAATCTGGAGGACTTTTATTAGTTTTTGTGCTCTTTGGACTCAGGTGACCGATAAGGCCCTAAGGGCCTTTTGTTACAATAATCACGCCATCCAGTGCTTCAAAACATTCTAGAGCGATTAAGGGGGATCGTAGGCATTAAGCAAACGTGACTATTATGGGATTTACGGCTTTTACTCAATAAAAATCAAATAGATGCAAAACTTAAGTAGAAGATTTTGAAAATTAGAATGTAAACATATCAACTTACGGTTTCTACTTATTTACTGAATAATTATGCTTTATTATGTCGTTATTTACAAGTTTAAATCAATAATAACACATCAAACCTTTAACAAGTGTCATCTAGCTTTCAGCTTGGTCCTTTTTACGGTTCTAAAGCTGAATAACGAATAAAGAAATCACGCTACTACAGGGCGCCAAAGATAATTTGATACTATCTTCATCATATTATAGGAATTTTTAGGAAAAGGGCAAAACTACCATGTGCAAACAATATCGTTAACGTCTTTTTTTTCTTTTGAATTTTACTCACAACGCTTTAAATATTCTTATTTCTTAAGTCTATATCGGTATTTCAAATCAACCACCCTGTAACAAGATTCTGCGCATTTCCTTAAATTTCCACGTATACTCATAAACTTGAAGTGAAGTTTAGTATGTGAGTTTAGTATGATCGTTACAGAATTTGCCAAGTTTAGGGTCAAATAATCATCAAGGTCATTGATTTCTAACTGTAGAAGCTGTTATTCTCTGTTTTCAAGATTCTAAAAGGAGTTCACATATTACAATTGATCACAAGGAAAATGTTATGCTTGAAAATTCTAATTTTGCTGTGCGTGACATGAGCTTATAACTCATTCCAACGCGATAGAATTTTAGACCAGTCCAAAGAAGTAGCAGACGACAACTGTAAGTTTAAATCTTTAAAATCCTGGTCTTTTTGGACAGAAAACATTGTGGATAATGATTTCTTCATTTTCCACGATATTTTCCAAAGCTTTCATAATGAAGGTCATTTTAAAGCGTCATGTCTTGGAATGGGTAAAGACAATGCTAGTTTTTTATTTCTGTATGTGGATTTATGTTTTTGTACGTTATTCACACACTTATGTACACAAATGGGCATGCTGGTTTAAGTTTAAAGGAGGGAGGCTTACCCGGAAAGTAATAAATGAATTTGAACCAAATTCCACAGTTAAGACCCTTTCAGCACATTCCAACTTCTCAGTGCTTTCAGTCCTTTGATTGAAAACGGTTCATACTAGCAATTTCTTCATTGACCACAATGCTTGAACCTTGAAATATTAAGATTTTTTTCATAAACTTTAAACCCACTCCAAGACTGCATAATTTTTTACTGGTCCAAATTGAAAGGAACTGCAGATGACAATTCAAAGTTTATGAAATTTAAGCTTTTTTCAACTTTCTTGTTTGAAAACATTGTGGAAAATGAAGAAACTTACCTAAATATTTTTCCAGGATTGGGTAAAATTTGAAACAGAAAGCAATGTGAGGGAGGATTGTTGTCACGGTTTTTCTTTTCTTTCACCAAATGCGTGCTTAAAAAAAAAATTATTGACAGTATACATAATAATCTACATTAGTTCTGATGAAAAATTTGGGAAATCCATTAATGGCAAGAAGATGATATCTGCTGTACCAACGTCAAAGGTTTGGGTTGTGGGTTGACGAGCAAGCATCATCCACAAGCTAAACCCTAACTCAAATTAAGAACAAAATTCAAGACTGTAGCTATCAAAAACCATCAGTGTATATTTCACACAACAACTCAAAGGCAGCATTTTTATCACATTATCATGAATTTCACCTCTGTAGTTTTAAATTTAGAAAAATAATTTGATAAATAATTATTGACAGAACGGCCCATGGGCTATTGTTAAAATTGGTTTTAATTATCTGTAGATGTATAATCCATTGTTAAATATCTTGTGACGTTTTGGTATTGTTCAAGTCAGGATCTTTTCACACCACTTTTTAGAGATCCAGATAAAGGGGCTTAACTCAATTTCAGATACACAAAATTCCTGAGTTTGGGCTTTTGACCCTATATTGTTGGTACTCATTAGAAACATCTCATCAATGTGATTCAAATGAGTTACAAAAAAAAAGGTTTTCAGTTAGAACTAAGAATTTTAGAATGCAATGATATTATTTATCCAGAACTCTGACTTTTGAATCGAGGTGTCTTTTCATCACTATTGTAGCTTGAGGCTTTGTACTGCACTAATGTCAACATAGACTTTTCAAACCCTTTTTTATCCATCAGAAATTTCATTAACCCATTCCCACACATTGACGCTTTTGAATGCTCCTCCAGATAAACAATTGGGAAAACATTGTGTAAAATGCAGAAATTGCTTGTAACAAGCATTTGTTTCATTTTGCCCAATGTTTTATAGCCAGAAAATTAAAAAAAAATGTAATATTTCATTGACCCTAATTTATCTTTTTGCAACTGCCTGGTATTGGGTTAATTCCTGTATGTGCCTGACTTGTATGAATAGGTTTTTTAGAAAGTGTGTGAGAGAGGAAGAAAGTTAGATTAAGATAATTTATTGATTGAATTGGGTTTAACGCCACTTGTAACAGTAGTTCAGTCATGTGGCTGCGGCTGGAGCACCTAACGATTGATTCCTGATATTTCTCGCACCAGTTCTACCACTATATCATTACCTGGCCTCTAGCTGCTATCCCACTAAGGGTTTACGATTATCCACTCATTGGTGAAAGACAAATGTTGGAAAGGATAATTATGTGCCGCCACGGGGGATCAAACCCATGACATCCCATGATTGAAGAATGGGAGTCTTGTGTGCTACTAACTGCAATTGGACAGCGGCAAATTAAGACCGGCATATTCTTTAAAGTTTTTTAGCTCACCTGAGCATAAAGTGCGAGGTGAGCTATTGTGATCGGTCGTCGTCCGTCTGTCTTTCCGTCCGTCTGTCTGTCTGTCCGTCCGTCCACAATTCCTTTAAAAATCTTCTCCTCCTAAACCAGAAGGCCAATCAAGCTGAAACTTTGCAGGGATGTTCCTTGGGTGAAGTTGTACAAAAGTTGTTAAAAGAATTTAATTCCGTCAAAAATTCAGGTTGCTGTGGCATGTGAAAATGGGAATCTTTAGTAAATCTGTAAAAATCTTTAAAAATCTTCTCCTCCTAAACCAGTAGGCCAATCAAGCTGAAACTTTGCAGGGATGTTCCTTGGGTGAAGTTGTACAAAAGTTGTTAAAAGAATTTAATTCCGTGAAAAACTTATGTAACCGTGGCATATGAAAATGGGAAATTTTAGAAAATCTATGTTGTCTCTTTTCTCACAGACTACATGGCCAAAGGCATTTATATTTTATAAAGAGCTTAATCATATGGTTCTCTACCAAGTTTTAAAATATTTAATCTCTGGGGTCTAAAATGGCCCCACCCTTGAGGTCCGAAGTTTAAAAAAATGCTTACTTAGAGCAATTTCAAAAGACTTCTCCTCACAAACTATAAGGTCTAGGATATTCATATTTGGTATGGAGCATACTAGATGGTTTTGTACTGTATCACTAAAAGTTGTCTTCCTCAGGTCAAAAACGGCCCTGCACTAGGGGTCAAAATTGGGAAAAATGCAAAATTTGAGTATGTTAAAAAAAGAATTCTTCATTTCAAGGAGGAGGGCATTTATATTTTGAGTGTAGCATAGCCTGGCTGTTATCTATCAGTTTTGATCAAATTATGCCTGTGGGTTAATAAACACCCCTTCCCTGGGTGTCCAAAGTTTGTAAAAAAGCTCATGTTCAATAGTCTTTTCTTCCTAATCTACAAAGTCTAAGGCATTCATATTTTGTATATAGCATATCCAGATGGTTCTCTACCATGTTAGCTAAAATGTTAGCCCTGGGTTAAAAATGGCACTGCCCCAGAGGTGAAAATTTTTTGAAAACACCCAATTAGAGCAACATCAAAAGTCCTCTCCTTCTGAAATATAAGGTGAAGGGCATACATATTTGGTATGTAGCATGACTAAATAATTTTGTACTATGTAACAGGAAAATATGCTCTCAGGATAAAGAATGTCTCTACTCCTGGGGTCGAAAATTGCATAAATTGCATTGAAAGAATTCTTCTTAAATATAGGCTCTAGAGCATTTACATTAAAAAAAAAGGATAACATTATTGTTAACTATCATGTTTATATCCTTTTGACAAACATGGCCCTTCCCAAGGCATCCAAAGATATGAAAAATGCTTAATAAGAGCATGTTCAAATATCTTCCACTCCTCATGTATAAGTTGTAATGCATTCATATTTTGATGTATAGTACATCCAGATTGTTCTCTTCCAAGGTTGCTAAAATTACACCCATTGAAGTTGCAGACAGTAATTAGAGTTTGGTTGAAATCTAAATACAAAGAATTTCAGGTAGAAAACACTGTGAGAAATGGATAAATTGCTTGTCACTCCCTTTCTCACTATGTATTTTTCAAACCTATTTTCCCCGAGGGTGACAAGTTCTGGAATAGTTTGGTAATGGATTAAACTATAAAGCCAAAGGCATTCATTATTATTGTAAAACATTAGTAGATTGTTTTGTACAAAGCCCAAAATCTTATATATCTTTTATTTATTTTGCTCAAGTTGTGTCTTCTTTATACTAAAAAGTACTGTTATTTGGAGATGCCTCAGGTGAGCGATTTAGGACCATCATGGTCCTCTTGTTTTTACAACTTTTTGCCATATTTTGTGATAGACTCACAGGATTAAACTGTTCCCCTACAATTCCACTTTTTACGACCCTTTGGACAACATTGATGAAAATTAATTTGCCAAAATGTTTTCTAGCCTGAGTGAACATCATTTTTGTTTCATTTATCATTTTTCATGTCTTGGGAGCTAAATGACTGCAGCTGAGGATGCATTGTAGAATGTCAATCAATCAACTACCCTGAATAACACTGATTTTCACAATCTTATTGACATAACCCTGAAAAACAGTAAAAGGGTTAATATTGTCATGTGTAATTTCTTTCAATTTAGAACATTCTTAAGTTCTTAACCCTTGTCATGCTGATCCCTGAATATTCCTGCTTTGGCAATGGCTTTGGTAGGTGTATAGACTATGATCAGCCTGCACAGACATGCAGTCTGATCTTAGCCTTATTGTTGTTGTTTTGAGAGAAATCTTTGAACACAAAATTGATCTTATTATGTCAAAGTTATCAAATGTAGTGAAAAGAGGAAAAATATTCAGCTGGACAAGAGTTAAATAATATGTAACCTTTTGATTGGTCTCTCTAAATGATTTTTTCCATAAATTTATATTAAATGTTTAGCTTATAGACCATGGCTCTTTTGTCTTTTGTAAAGGATTTCTTTAGAAAAAAAAATCAAGTTTTTCAAAAGCAATTATGATTTATTTTGTGGCCTTTATAAGCTTGAATATATAATTACACATGCAATATGTTAGAGAAGAGGGATTTCTTTTATCATGAAACAGTTTCTCTTTTTTACACAATGCTGTTAACCCTGTATTGTCTGCATTGTACTTAGCTTTTATCCACTTGAACCTTTTCAATGGCAATTAACTTTCTGATTGTCTTGTAAGTCTTTGACCCATTACAAAACAAAGACTTAGAATACCTGTAGTCGAAATTCAAAAAAGTTGCTGACACCAATTTTGAAGTTAAGAATTTCAAATATCTCTATTTATCTAGCTTATGAACAATGTTGAACTTGAAACTAATGATTTCATACATTTTCCTTATTTTTTGCTGAACTTTTTTCTTAAAGATGATAAACAGGTGGTAATGAGTTAAACCTATCCCATTTTTGAAATTTTAGACTGGTCCAAATCAAAAGAGGGTGCAGATATCAATGAAAATTTGATGCAATTCAAAATAAAACCATTCTATGTGGTAGAAAACATTGTGGGAAACAGAGAAAGTGCTTTTTACAAGCAATTTCTTCTTTTACAACAATGTTTTCTCAATATAAAAAATATAAAATTACAGTGAATTAAAACACAGGTTTGTGCAGGAAAAGGTTACAAAGATCACTAGAGATGTCAAACTCAAATGTTTTTATCATTTCAGGGGTAGAAAATAGTTGGTTGAATAAACAAATGGCTACAGGACATGAGGTGTAGGAGGGATCGATAAACTACGTCACTACGGGTGGTTTAAACTGTGCACTATCGTCACTCAGGGAAGTTTTACCCAAGGTGGATTTCTTTACAAAATAAACCATGGCCTGATGAACACGGATACAAATACATTAAAAAGTGTGTGGACAGTGTAAGTTTCGTTTCTGTTTTGAATTTCTTTGGAATGTACATATTCTGTTGAAATTTCAATTAAATGTCTATGCTTTTTTAAAAGAAATTCTAAGTGCCTTAATAATGTTAAAAAAGGTTTGAAAAATGTTAGCTTTCTTTTAACTAGCTGATATATTACTACCCTTTACTCTATCATTATATGTGTTCGTTGTTGGAAAAATAAAGAGGAGTTATCAACTACAATTTGTTTTTTCTACATAAATCAAATGTGGCTGTTTGGGTATTTTTTGTTCCTGTCATTAGATAAAACATTAAGTATTATCATTAGCTTGATTTGTATATTCATGTATTAAATTTTATTTTGTACCATATGGTGGGTAAATTTTCATGCTTCTTTGATTTTGGAATTGCCATAATTAACAAAACAATTAAGTTAGATTGTGCTAATTATTAAATTTACATTGAACTCCCTTTCCTTCATATCCCTGTAATAATACATGTAACTTTGGTAAGGATTTTGTAAAACGAGAAATTGCCGATTGTTCTCCTATGCCTACTATGTTTTATCACTTATCAAGAAGATTTCCCTCAACCCTTTCCCATATAGTCCCTTGTTTTTAATTCCAAGTGATTTCATACTTGAGAAAATATTGCGAAAAATTACAAAACATTTTGTAATTTTTCTTTTAACCCTTGCCTGTTTTGTAAAATTTTAGACCCGTCCAAATTCAAAGGTTTTGCAGACGACATTTAAAAGTGGATTTCATTTACAAAATAACCATTGGGTAGAGCAGAAAATATTGTGGAAAAAGAAGAAAATGCTTGCAACAAGCAATTTCTTCTTTTTCCACAATGTTTTCTCAATCATAAAATCGTAGGGACGTTAAAAACATGGGGTTAAGCAGGAAAGGGTTAACACACTATTTTCTACCATGTTGGATGGTTCATTTCAAATTGCACTCAATTTTCATTGTTATATCCAATGTAATTCAAATTGGACCAGTTTAAAAAAAAAAAAATCAATGTCAGATTTTGTATTGTCTTTTCTGCATCATGATCATTGAGCTTGAACAGCCTTAACCCATTACCAGACTGCAGAGTTAACTGGTCCAAATAGAAAGGAGTTGCAGATTACAATTTAAAATTTATGACATTTATTTTTATGCCCCTACATCGAAAGATAGGGGGCATATTATTTTACTGTTTTCTGTCTGACTATTCATCATTCAGTCTTTCCATCTCTCGGTCTGCTAAACTAACCCAAAAAACTTAATATTGCCAATTGCTACCAGCCTATTCAAGATACAATGCTCATATTTGGCATGATCTCCATAATATGCATCCCCTCATGTCAATGTCAAGGTCATGTGTTTAGGTCAAGGTCACATACCAAGGTAAATTGTTTAGTCCTGTTGCAGGGTCATTGTTTTTCACAAACACATCTTGTTTTTTTAACTTTCTGGGTAAAAAATATTGTTTAAAATGAAGAAATTGCTTGTTACAAGCAATTTCTTCATGTTACACAGTGTTTTCCTGATTGTTGTTCTTCAGGGGTAGCAAAAAACATCATCATGTGGTAATGGGTTAAAAAATATAAACAAAAGAAAATATGATTTTATCCAGTTCAAATTTCATTTTTTTCCTGATTTTTCTTTTTGAGGGGCTTCTTGAGGGGCTTCAGAAAAAGCCTTATTATGTGGGAATGGATTAACCTTTTTAATGTAATTATATATCCCTTGTTTAGAATTATACTAAATCAAATTGATGAAAGTACTAAAAGACCCTGATTTTGTTCTTCTGTTGACTTATTTTATTAACAACTCTACCTTATAATGTCAAGTAGGTACTGAAGACTAAGACCAGACAGCACATGCAGAACTTGGAATATTCCTGTTCTGTTCCTGGAGGTATAAACAAAGATAAGCCTCCGTATATAAGCAGTCTCGTCATATTCATCACTATCTGTTTGTCCCTTGCAAGCCATAGTTGTTTATAACACTCATTTTCAAAAGGAATATTGATCCACAACAGAGTGCTTCCGATGCTTTGAGCCCTTTGATTTTAATTCATCTTTTGCAATTTTATTCAGTATTATTAGTTTCATTAACCATCAGTAACCTTTTCTCTGAACTCTTTACTTTGAGAAACATTTTTATACGCCCGTCGAAGACGGGACGTATTATGGGATCACCCGTGATGTCCGGGCGTCCGGGCGTCCGGTCGTCCGGGCGTCCGGTCGTCCGGGTGTCCGGGCGTCCGGTTGTCCGGGCGGTGTCCACTTCTTTGTCCGGGGCATAACTCTGTCACCGTGAGTCCGATTGACTTTAAACTTGGCAGTTATATTCTTCTCATCAATACGGAGTGCAGTGCGCAATAACCATAACTCTACCTGGCTTATTTTTTGAGTTATTGCCCTTTGTTGTTTTTCATACTTGAATCTTGTCCGGAGTATATCTCTGAAAGTATTATAGCTAGGATCATGAAACTTCATGGGTGTATAGATCTCACCAAGGGGGAGTGCAGTGCACAAGAACCATAACTCTACCTGGTCTATTTTTTGAGTTATTGCCCTTTGTTGTTTTTCATACTTGAATCTTGTCCGGAGTATATCTCTAAAAGTATAATAGCTAGAATCATGAAATTTCATGGATGGATAGAGCTCACCAAGGGGGAGTGCAGTGTACAAGAACCACAACTCTACCTGGCATATTTTTTGAGTTATTGCCCTTTGTTGTTTTTCATACTTGAATCTTGTCCAAAGTATATCTCTAAAAGTATTATAGATAGGATCATGAAACACCATGGGTGTATAGATCTCACCAAGGGGGGGTGCAGTGCACAAGAACCATAACTCTACCTGGCCTATTTTTTGAGTTATTGCCCTTTGTTGTTTTTCATTCTTGAATCTTGTCCGGAGTATATCTCTAAAAGTATAATAGCTAGAATCATGAAATTTCATGGATGGATAGAGCTCACCAAGTGGGAGTGCAGTGTACAAGAACCATAACTCTACCTGGCCTATTTTTTTAGTTATTGCCCTTTGTTGTTTTTCATACTTGAATCTTGTCCGGAGTATATCTCTAAAAGTATAATAGCTAGAATCATGAAATTTTATGGATGGATAGAGCTCACCAAGTGGAAGTGCAGTGTACAAAAACCATAACTCTACCTGGCCTATTTTTTGAGTTATTGCCCTTTGTTGTTTTTCATACTTGAATCTTGTCTGGAGTTTATCTCTAAAAGTATTATAGCTAGGATCATGAAACTTCATGGGTTTATAGATCTCACCAAGGGGGGTTGCAGTGCACAAGAACCATAACTCTACCTAGCCTTTTTTTTTGAGTTATTGCCCTTTGTTGTTTTTCAGACTTGAATCTTGTCCAGAGTATATCTCTAAAAGTATAATAGCTAGAATCATGAAATTTCATGGATGGATATAGCTCACCAAGTATGAATGCAGGGCACAAGAACCATAACTCTACCTGGCCTATTTTTTGAGTTATTGCCCTTTGTTGTTTTTCATACTTGAATCTTGTCCGGAATATATCACTAAAAGTATAATAGCTAGAATCATGAAACTTCATGGGTGTATAGAGCTCACCAAGTGGGAGTGCAGTGTGAAGAACCTTAACTCTACCTAGCCTATTTTTTGAGTTATTGCCTTTTGTTGTTTTTCATACTTTGTTTGACAAAAAATATTTATTCAAAATAACATGTTCTATTCAAATCCCCAGTTCATATTAAACAGTGTGACGGGCGTATCTTGTGACAGTTTGGCACCTTGTTTAGATTAGTTTGCCCCTAATAAAACTGAAATTATCCTATTTTGACCCTTAGACATTTGTCTCAAGGGGGTCAGAGTGACCCCTTGAGACAAATTTTTAAAGGTCAAAACAGGGTATTATCCCTTAAATTTTCAATGATATAATTATATAGTATTAAAGATTGTACAAATTAATTGCTTACTGCATATCTTTAAAAGAAAAGGTCAGTTTGTACTAGTACTTAAACTTTTTAATTTCTACCAATGATTTACTCCCCTTTTGTTTTGACCCCTTCAAAATCAGTGTTGACCCTTCAAAATTTCATGGTCAAGGAGTCAATAATACCTCAATTTCAAATATAAGCACAAGCCCTGATACATATACCATATTTCTCCTTATAAACACTCTAGGGGCATTGAAAAACACAGATGAGGAGCTCCTATTTTGTATCTTTTTTTTACGGAAAATCCTGTCTAAAAGATATTTCTGTTTTCATTTCCTCATATTCAAGGATTGTTTCCTCTAAACAATTATTAAAGAGTTTCTTTTAAGGGAAATGCATCTGTAAATTACACAAAGGGGAGCTGCTATGAATGAAATAGCACTTATTAGAAGAAAGACGGCAGATAATGGATTTGATTGTTTGCAGTCAACACAAAAAGTCACAAGTCTTAATCTTAAACCAGGAGACACAATTTTAGATTGGTCAATAATTAAAGAAAACAATCTTTGGTTGATAGAATTTAAAAAGTCTTCAGTTTTGGGGGGTAGAAAATATTGTGAATAATGTAGGATTGCTCACTACCGCAATATTTTTGAAAGTGGTTTCATTTAGGTGAGTAAAGAGTCAGAATTTTGTTGGAATTACAATGTAATTAATTTAAAGAAGTTGCCTGGATTTACTTTGTATAGTGAATTTGAATGGTAAAATAAGCTATATTATATTACTATATGGATAAACAATTTTGAATTGTTTCTTGCAAATTTTACAATTTCTCCCATAGTCTCAATGATTTCAAAGCTTAGTTTTCTACATAGCATCAACATGGTGGAATAGTGAGGTAATTGACTAATCATGGTTGTCAATCAGATAATTAGTTGACCATTGAAATCATTCATTTGGTTGGATGTTTACTCTGACATTGGCCGCCATTTATGTGAAGCATTTTAGTGGATTTAGCTTATTCAAGCTGTAGTTAAAATGTTTAGGTCAGCAACTGGTCAATTGGTCCAACAAATCTATTGTAGAGGATGTTATTAAAAGTATGGATGTGGTCAGTTTTGACCGTGTGCTTGACCAGTGGATATCCAGCTGAATATGACGTACAAGATCCTGGTCATTACCTGAACAGTTTTCTGGTGAGGGTATCCAGTCAAGAGGAAGCTGAACTTGTGGCAAAAGAACATGGATTTGAATATGTTGAAAAGGTAGGTAAATCCATTATCACACAGTCCGGCCTTTTTACACCTTCTGAAAGAATAGCTCTGGAAAATAAAGTGGAAAATGATGAATTTTCCACATTGTTTTCTACTCAGACAGACAAAGATTTTAAAGAATTTAACAATTTGAAATTGTTGTCTGCAACTTCTTTAAATTTGACCAGTCTAGAATTTTAAAGGCTGGGAAATTTGTATTTAACCTATCATTCGACAACAAAAATTACATTGAAAGAGGATGCAGACAACAAAATACGGTACATGTGACTTAAAAAAATTACTGCCATATTGGGTTGATAACATTACAAGACAAAGAAAAATTTTCTTTGTAATACAAGCAATTTCTGTTTTTCATATAAGAGATGAAGAGAATATTTTTTGTTTTCATGGAGGTATGAACCAAAAGAACTAATCACACTGTATGAATACGCAAAGCGGATTCATACTTTGTGTGATTAGGTTTTTCGGTTCATACCTCCATGAAAACTAAATACAAATGTATATGCTCTTCATTTCTTATAATTTAATAGCATTGATCGAAAAAAAACAAAAGCTTTACAAATTTTGATACCTTTTTGTATGGGACTACTTTCTGTGGAAGCATAAGAAATCGCTGCGTGCCAAAAATTTTGTTCATGGAGTTATGAATAATATTTTCGACCAGTCAGAACCCTCGTTTTTGATAAACAAAACTAAATATTAAATTATAACTGTTTATTATACCACTACAAAATGAATATTTTGGGGGGTAAACTGGAAGCAGCATAAAACATGAACTAAATTCAAAATTATTGTATGTTGCCTACATAAAATAATTTTGAAATTCATTCCAGTTCTATGTTTAGCAAAGCTTTCCATAGTGAGCATGTGATTCTTCTGAAATTATTGAAAGAGAGGTCTATAAACTATTCTAACAAAGTTTTCAGGGTTACATTTTTGGCAGAAATTTTGTTCCTGCAAGAGCCAAAGGGCCTTTAGATATCCACAACATTGTGTTCTAAGTAAAAAGGACAGATTTGAATATTGGTCACTCCCTCTTGTAGACAATTGATAAAGGAGGTTGGAAATGATAAAAACAAAACAAAACACACACACACACACAAACGGAGATTTCATCATTTGAATAGAAGAAAACCCCTTTAACTCCATTCCCAAATTGATTTATTTCAGTTACCTGAACTGACAGACCTCTACCACTTTTCTCACAATGATGTCTCTAGAAGATCAAAGAGAAGTGCTGACGATTATATCAACAAACTGAAACAAGATTCAAGGGTAACTAGTTTAGGAATTTTGGGATATCTAATGATGACGCATCTATTCTGTTGATACATTTCACACAGATTGCTGCTGTCAAATAATAAATTGATCACCGTATCAAATCATACATTTAGACAGGAAGTAACCTTTGACATCTTTTTCAAGCAATATTGTTTGTGTGGTGACTTAACCTTTTCCTGTTTTACAAATTTTTAGACCCAACCAAATTCAAAGGTTTTGCAGACAAATATTCAAAGCGGATTTAATTTGAAAGATAATCATTCAGTAAGTTGGAAAAAGAGGAAATTGCTTGTTATAAGCAATTTCTTCTTTTCCAACAATATTTTCTCAATTGTAAAATCACCAGGACGTAAAATCCAGTAATTGAACAGGACAGGACTAAATATTGTCATAAAGTTAAGATTACAAACTAAAAATTTGGTTTTTAGCTAGCCTATACACAAAGTGCTCAGTGAGGGCTATTGTGATCGGTCATGGTCTGGTATCTGACCATCCATCTGTTGGTTAACAATAACATAAAATTCTTCTCCTTAACTGACCATGGAATTAAAACATATTTCGGAAATAACTTCACAAAAATGAACCCTAGGTCAAGCTCTTTCAGAATACCTTGAAGAATTCTTGTTTCCAAGGCAACCAAGTGAAAAAACTTAAAACTCTTCTTTTCGCAAACCATAAGGCCTAAATTAGTATATAATATCATCATGTAATGAACGTTTACTAAAATATTAAAAGAATTATTATACTCTGAAAATTAGTGCTATTTAGTCAGATCTCAGATTTTACATTGGAAAGAGGAAAGAAATCTTTGGAAATCTTTTTCTAACAAACAGTAAAGCCTAGAGCTTTTGTTTTTGGTATATATTACCAATTAACAGATTGCTAACCAAACCAAGTTCAAATGACACTCTAACACTGTAGGTAGTCAGTGTTATATGAATTAACAGGCATTAACCAATTCCCAGACGATTAAATATAAGACTGCTCCAAATTGAAAGGAGTTGTAGACAACAATTTAAGTTTATGAAATTTTAGACTTTTCAACTTTTCAAAAAGAAAACTTTGTGAAATATGAAGAAATTGCTTGTTACAAGCAATTTCTTCTTTTTGCACAATGTTTTCCCAATTATTTTACTTGAGGGGCATCCAAAAGCCTCAATGTGTTGGAATGGGTTAAATGTTGTTGCTTAGGACCTAAAAAAATAAAAATCTGGGTTACCCGTAGTTATTTTTATTGCCTACCATTATAATAGTTTTAGATGAAAGTTAGAGCAAAAAGCAAAATTGTTCAGAGTAGTGATCTTATTTGTCAATTAATTTTTTGATTGCCAGCAGCCTTTGTGATTTTGTAATTTGTTTAATCCATTCAAACACAAGGACGCTTTGGGAAAACAATGTGTAAAATGAAGAAATTGCTCGTTATTAGCCATTTCTTCATTTTCGAAATGTTTTCTACCCAGGAAGTTGAAAAAATCTGTAATTTTATAAACAGTAAATTGTTGTCTGCAACTCTCTCAATTTGGATAAGTCTTAAACTTTGCCCCTGGTAACGTTTTGGATAATTTCTTACCTCAAGGTTTTGGGCATGAACTTAGTGAAGAGTTTTCTTTTATTAGTTTTTGACTAAGAAAATATTTCTGAATTGAGTGTGGTAATCTATTTCCAATTGATGGATTGCATCTATCAAAGAATCCATTGACCAATCAAATCTTTCATTTATACCAGATGTGAACTTTGAACTCCTACATTGGCCAACATTTATGTGATTTGGTGACTTAAATATCATAACTACAGCTTATCCAAGCTGAAGTTACGAGCTTTAAGTTTCCAACCAACCATTTTGCCTTACACGCTACTATCCGTAAATGTTTCAAAATGACGCCATTTTATATTGAAGTGGAACTTCCTGTAGGATTTACTGAGCATAACCAGTCTAGTCACAGATTGTAGCCAGAAATCTATAAATTAAATTCAGCTTTGGGAGTTTATGGCATGTGTATCAAAATTTCATTCACTTGGAAACTAGTGTTTGGATTAACCAATTACCAAATGACAAAATTTTGGACTTGTCTGACTTGAATGGTGTACAAACAACAAGTTCAATTTGATTAAAGTTTCTTTCTTTTCGGGACCAAAAAAATTATGGACATCAAAAAATTGCTTCTAACAAGCAATTTCTTCATTGTCCACAATGTTTTCCAAATGATTAGGTCAAGGTCATTTGTCATGGTCTTTCTATTGCAAAAACTTAACCACAACACTTATCATTTACAATTATATTTCCTATAAAAGGCTTTTAAAGGGGCATGCTGTTTCACTAACATATTTTGTGTAAAATAGAAATGGGGAATTCATTTTATGAGATTTATTTTTAGAGATATTAATGGGAAATACTTTACTCATGACAGGTTAGCCTAGTGGAACAGCAAATCACTCTAAAACGGGTAAAGAAGACACATGAAGTATTACATGACAAGCAGTTTGAGCTTCCAATAGAAGAAATCAAAGACAACTCTAAATATTATCGTGTTTTACCTCAGTTTGACTCACGAGGCAGCTCAGACTTACCATATAACGATGAATATTTTGGGGATCAATGGTATATTGTGAGTATAGGAGTATAGACATGGTTCTTAACATGTTTTTTAATTCATTAGCAGATGACTAAATTTTAGACTGTTCCAAATTGAACAGAAATTGCAGATGACAACTCAACCAATTATTCATGGAGGGATAAAAACAAAAACCTAATTACTCTACTGTATGAATCCCTTTTGTGGCTTCATATAGTGTGATTTAGTTATTATTTTAACCCATTACCATACAGCAAAATTTTAGACAGGTCCAAATCCAAAGACGTTGAAAACAACAATTTAAAGTTTGTGAAATTTCTGCCTTCGAGGTGGAAAACATTTCATAAATGAAGAAATTGCTTGTTACAAGCAATTACTTCATTTTACAGAATATTATCCCAATTTTTCTCTATAGGGTATCAAAAGGAATCATTGTGTGGGAATATGTTAGATGAAATGAAAAAACTGCCTACTTCTCTCAAGTAATCTGAAAGCCATTTTTTATGCAAACATGAATAGCAAACTTTTCATTTATATCTTCACCAGACAACAAAATAATAGACTGGTCCATATTGAAAGAGGTTGCAGACAACATGTCAACTATGTGAAAATAGAGAAATAATCAGATTGTAGGTAAGAAAACATTATGTAAAAAGAAGAAATTGCTTGTGACAAGCAGTTTCTTCTTTTCTGTAATGTTTTCACTTGTACAAAATCTTGTAATAATGAAAACAAGTGATTATATGGGAAGGGGTTAAAGATATGGAAGGAACTTTATGGTCAATCTTGTGTGAAGCATTTAGCAATTAATCAAACTTAGGGTGTTGTCAAGAAGTTATCATAATAAACATGTTGAGTTACTTACAATATGAATTAAATGTCTAAAACAAAAATTAACCCTTTACTGTTTTTCAAAATTTGAGACTTATCCAATTTGAAAGTAATTGTGGACGATAACTAAAAGTGAGTGCAATTTGAAAAGGACCTGCCCTACAGGGTTGAAAATACTATGGGAAAGAAGAAATTGCTTGTTACAAGCAATTTCTTTTTTTCCCACAATGTTTTCTCATGTATAAAATCACAGGGATGTAAAAATGGGGATTGAACAGGAAAGGGTTAAAAGAAAAAATTGTCTGGTAATGATTTGAATTTACTATTTCAGCGTAATATTAAACAATCGGGAGGTAAAGAGGGCGTGGACATGAATATGTTGAAGTGTTACGAAATGGGTTTCACAGGACGTGGAGTCGTTGTTAGCGTATTGGACGATGGTGTAGACCATAGGCACAAAGATTTACAGAGAAACTATGTAGGATTTTCTTGAATTATTTCATATCATTGGACCACTTAACCCATTACCTGTGACAACATATTAGACTGGTCCATTTCAAGGAAATGGCTGACGACAATTTTTAGTTGATGAAGTTTAAAAATCTTTTCTTTTGGGATTGTGGATAATGAAGAAATTGCTTGAAACAGTCTAAAACATTTTCGTCGGGTAATTGCTTAGAAGCTGCAGAATCACCAAAAATGCTAGTCATAAATGTAAGAGGTCACAAGTTGATTTCTCAATCATCCTAAAAGACTGAGATTTTTAGAATTCCAATTACTTAAAGTGTCATCTGTTGCTTCTTTAACCCTTGTCATGCTGTATAAATTACCTTACTGAATTGCTGTAAAATCAAAGGGCTGAAAGCACTGATAGAACTTGTTGTTCAAAAATCAATATTTCTTTTAGAAATCAATTTCATATACAACTCTGGCTGGAGAAGTACAAGCAGGAGGTGTAGACCAAGATCAGACTTCACTTATGTGCAGACTGATCTTGGTCTACACCTCCTGTCAAAACTGGAATATTCCAGGTTTAGCATGACAAGGGTTAAGTTTGGTTGAGTCAAAATTTTTACCAGTTGACACAATTGTGAACTGGTCCAAATTCAAAGAATTTACAGACAAAAATTTCAAATTCATAGGATTTTGAAAATATTTGTCTTTTTGGGGGGAAAACATTGTAGAAAATGAAGAGATTGCTTATTACAAGGAATTTCTTCATTTTCCACAATGTTTTCCAAAGATTTTTCCAAGAGGGGTGTAAAAAAATAGGACTTTAGGTAAATGGGTAAAGAGGAGGGAAGACACTTCGCAGCCTAAACATCTCCCCAGTGCATGATTGTCCAACGGTGCTTTGAGTCACTATATAAAGTTAACCCTACCCTGTTTTTGAAATTTTTTACCTGTCTAAATTGAGGGGGTTGCAGAGGACAATGAAAAATGGGCACAATTTGAAATCTAACCACCCTATGATGTAGAAAATAATGTGTAAAAAGGAGAAATTGCTTGTTACACAATATTTTTTTGAGTATAAAATCAAAGGGTCGTAAAATCCTGGGACTGTGCAGGAAAGGGTTAAGGCAACTCAAGGGACGGCCAAAATATGGTTGTTAGAAAGAATGATTACTTGAAACACTGTTTTGTGACATATAATATTTATGCGGGATCGGTTCGATTGCAAAAATAAATTATTGCAGGACTCTCACTTAATCCTGTGATGATAGAACTCATTAGAATCGTCTCATGAGATAATTCTAATGAGATTCACCAACATAGTTTTATATTTTATGAGAAAAAAACATCCAGTCAACTCTTTACTGTATAATCACTGGTTTTTACGTCCATGCTTAAGAAAATATTGTGATGAAAGAAGAAATTGCTTGATATAAGCAATTTCTTCTTTATCACAATATTTTCTACCACATACAATGGTTTCGTTTCAAATTGCACTCACTTTTCATTGTCGTCTGCAACATATTTCAAATTGGGCCAGTCTAAAATTTCGAGAAACAGAAAAGGGTTAAGCAGATCCTTTGTTTTGAGAAAAAGAATTTTGATACTGGTCACTTAATGCAAGTAGTCTGCCTCAATGGCTGAGTGGAAAATGTGCTTGACTGTGTTCTAGAGGTCACAGTTTCGAGCCCCACTGTCACCAGGGTGTCTTCCCAGCTGTAAAATTAGGTATCAATAGTGTTAAGCCACAGGGAAGTAAAAAAAATCAACTGGAATGTAAGTGATGGAGAGTAACTCTATTAATCCATTCCCTCTCAGTGACGCCTTTAGACGCTGTCAAGGACAAAAGCTTTGAAAAAATTGTGAAAAATAAAGAAATTGCTTGTCACAAGCAATTTCTTCATTTTTCACAATGTTTTCTAGTCAGAAAGTTGAAAAAATCCAAAATTTCATAAACTTTAAATCGTCGTCTGCAACCTCTTTGTCTAGAATTTTGCTGTCTGGTAATGGTTGTCGCTATCAAACTGAAATAAATTCATGTAAACTAATGCAAGTGGTTGCTTAATAGAGGTGGTTGCTTGAGCAGGACTGACTATATCTACAAAGTGCATGTTGAAAACTGATCAGACTGTACAATTGAGTAGGCTGATCTGAGTCTTCATTTGGTGTGTAATTATATGTAATACGACTTAATTTATCTCTCATGGACGTAAAAAACAATTTTGATTGCTTATACATAGTACCATACGAAAACTTTACAAAATAGGTGAATCTTTTGCTTTTTTCAATGTATTTGATATTAAATTATGAGAAATTAACTCTTGATATGCTGAATAAAATCCTTTTCAGAATTGTATAAAAATCAAAGGGCTGAAAGCACTGATAGTACCTGTTGTTCAGTTGTCAATACTTCTTTTGAAAATCAATTTCATAAACCACTCTGGTTTCAAAAGGACAGACAGGAGGTGTAGACTAAGATAAGACTGCATTTATGTGCAGTCTGATCTTTGTATTTATTTACCTCCTGCTAAACCCGGAATATTCCAGGTTCAGCATGACAAGGGTTAAGGGAATATTTTTGTTTGCAGGACCCAAAAGCTAGCGCAGATCTTAATGCTGATGATAAAGATCCCACTCCGGATAAGTCAACAACAAGCAACAGGTAGGTTTGTCTTCAATCTACTAATTCAGATTGTCTCAGACTTTTACAAGACAACAAATTTGTTAACAGATGATTTAGGCCACTGGCCCATAATATTGTATAACCAAACATATATATCCACAGAGAGTAACAAAAAGAATATTTTTTAGCTTACGGCCATTGTACTTTTTTTTTAAATATGTCATGAAGCCAGTTGTAGCACAGTTGCTAGCCCATCAGACTCCCAATCTGCATTTATGGGGTGTCATGGGTTCGATTCCCTGTGGGGGCACATATCCTATCCAACATTTGTCTCTCACCAATGGGTGGATAATCATAAACGGAAGTGGGATAGCAGCTGGAGGGTTGGAAAGAATGTAATGGTGGTACTGGTGCGAGATATACCAGGAATCCATTGTTAGGAGCTCCAGCTGCCGGGATATAACTGAAAAAATGTTAAAAGCCGCATTTAACCCCATTCAAACCAACAATTGAATAAGTCATAGTTTAAACGTGTCTAGAATAACAGTATTTAAACATATTGCTTCTATTAAAATGTGATAATTCTTATACGGATTTCTGGTGATTACTAAGTTGTTTATAACAAATGTTTAGTTCATATATAATATTTTTTAGTAATTCAAAAGCTTGTGAAAGGTATCAACTCTGCACTGTGCTGTTTGACCTGGGTTTAAACTTATAATTACCAAACGGCAAAATTTTCAATTGTCATATGGCCAATTTGTTTCATTTTCATGGGAAGTTCAATGAAATCCTGGATCCTCCATTGCCGTTTTATTTCAACTTAAACTGCATAGTTACTGTTAAAAGTGGCGTTGAGCCCCAATCAATCAATTAAACTACAAAGTCCTTTCCTAAAATGTTTTTTACCCAAAAATTATACATGCACTTGTTTTTCAAGTAATAGTCGAAACAATTCATAAAAATTTTTAAATCTTTAAAAATCTTTTATGCCTAAGGTATCATTTTTGAAATTGGAATTTTGAGGCAAAGTCATTACCTTTTGAATTCCTCGCAGAAGATTAGTGATTTAGTCATTTAATAGCAAAAGCAGAATATTGGGTGATACCAAAATGTCATGGTTTAACCCAAGGAATCCAGTCATTAGGTTGTTTTCAAAATTCGGCATTTTCTTGGACTAACTTACAGCTTTCTTGTTTTTTAAATTTTAGAATGGGTCAAAGTCAAAGAGTTTGCAGACGACAATGAAAATTGGTAGCAATTTGAAATGAAACCATTCTATATGGAAGAAAATATTATGGGAAAGGAGAAATTTTTAGTTACAAAAGGAAAAACTGCTTGTCACAAGCAATTTCTTCTTTTTCCACAATATTTTTCTCAAGTATAAAACCACATTGACTTAAAAGGAAAAGGAAAGGGTAAAAAATGTCAGTACTCTTGCCTATTTCCGTACAAAAAAATGTAAGACTAGTTGAGATTCAATGAGGTTGCAGACAACAATTAGTAAAACATTGAATTCAAAAATATGGCTGAAAACATTGTGATAAAAGTAGAAATGGCTTGTAAAGTAGAAAACCTTGAGAAAAGCAGAAATTGCTTATTCAAGCAATTTCTCCTTTTCCAAATATGTTTTCAAGCATCAGAGAGTAGGATTGGGTGGTCATATTCAACAACACAAAATTGATGGCTTAAGTTTCAGTTATGTTATGACAAGGGTTAAATTCTGCTGAAATAATAAGAACACATTGTATTTTTCTTTTCTGAAGCTGACAAATGGACTGAGGTAAAATTTGGTTTTTATGAATTGAATTTTGTTGTCAATTTGTTCTTTAAAGCATGAAAGGTTTGGATGGTGTGCTTTTGAATGGTTTGCTGTTGGATAACAGGGTCATTATTTGCTTATTTGAATAGGAAGGCATGAGCAAATGAAACTAAAAAATTGTACAAATTCATGTGTTAACATGCTCATGATGAACTTTTGTGATCCTTGAATATCCGTTGTCCATCCTATGACTTCAATAATTGAACTCTCTAGATGCCACTATTTTGACTCAATTCTTTTAAAACTTGGTCAGAATTTTTGTCAGGTGATGAGAATAAATTCTTTTGGGAACATTATATTCATAAACACAGGAAATGGGGGGGGGGGCGCTTAACTATAACTTCACTATTTACACTCAAGGGCTACAATTTTTGGGTCAGTCTTCATTGAACTTGATCAGAATTTTTGTCAGGTCACTAGGGTGGACCCTTTTGAAGATGGGAACCTTCTCATCATAAACATAGGAGGGGGGGGGGGGCGCACTTAACTATAACTTCACTGTTTACACTCAAGGGGCTACAATTTTTGGGTCAGTCTTCACTGAACTAGGTCAGAATTTTTGTCGGGTCACTAGGGTGGACCCTTTTGAAGATGGGAACCTTCTCATCATAAACATAGGAGGGGGGGGGGGCACACTTAACTATAACTTCACTGTTTACACTCAAGGGGCTACAATTTTTGGGTCAGTCTTCACTGAACTAGGTCAGAATTTTTGTCGGGTCACTAGGGTGGACCCTTTTGAAAATGGGAACCTTCTCATCATAAACATAGGAAAAGTAGCTTCCATGACAATTTCACTGTTTACACTCTAGTGGCCAAAATTTTGGCCCAATGTTCATAAAAATATGTCAGAATTCTTGCCAAGTCATAAAGATGAAATCTTTTGTAACGTGGAATTCATGTGGAAAACATAGAAAAAGAGGCCTTAAGTACCAATTCACTGTTTATACTCTAGGGGGTCACAATTTTGGTTAGAAAGTTTGTCTAGTCATAAGGATTAGCCCCTATTGAAAATGGTAATGTTTCATTGGAAAACACAGGAAATGGGGCCTTAACCAATTCTTACACGATGCTTTTTGACGCCTCTCAAGAAAGCAAAATAGGAAAACATTGTGTAAAATGAACAAATTGCTTTTAACAAGCAATTTCTTCATCTTTCCAAAATGTTTTCTCCTTAAAAAGTTGAAAAAAATCTAAAATTTCATAGACGCTTAATTCTATGCAACTCCTTTCATATTGGACCAGTCTAAAATTTTGTCATCTGGTAATGATATTTTGTGTGTATTATACTTTCTTGGCCTAAATTTTGGCTCTTTCTTGATGAAGCATGCCATGGTCAAAATGTTTGTCAAGTAAATAGGATGAATCATGTTTAAAATTGTAATTTTTGGTTGGAAAATACAAAAATATGACTTAACCCATTACCACAATGACACTTTCTGATGCTCATTAAGAAAAAAGCTTTGGAAAACATTGTAAAAAATGAAGAAATTGCTTGTTACAAGCTATTTCTTCATTAACCACAATATTTGATACTCCAAAATACAAGGATATTTATGATTTCATCAACTTGAAATTGTTACCTTCAACATCTTTTAATTTGGTGATCTGGTAATGGGTTAATGACATTAGAAAAATAAAGTTCAAGCTTGTAGACAGGTGTAGCAGTTAGTGTAAATACATTGAATGTTTCTAAAGATATACATTTATTTACAATAGTTTTACACAAACATAATTATTTACCTTTGTTGGATTTGTGTGCCTTAACCCATTCCCACTCAGTGACGCTTTTAGACACCCCCAAGGAAAAAGCTTTGGAAAACATTGTGGAAAATAAAGAAATTGCTTGTTACATGCGCATCTTTCAATTTTGGCCAGTCTAAAATTTTGCTGTTTGGTAATGGGTTGAACCCTTGCAAAGTCTTAACCCTTGTCATGCTGTATAAATTATCTTACTTATTTGCTGTAAAATCAAGGGCTGAAAACACAGATAATACTTTTGTTGAATAATCAATGTTTCTTTTAGAAATCAATTTTATAAACAACTTTGGCATATAAGTACAAGTAGGGTGTGTAGACCAAGATCAGACTGCACTTATGTGCAGGCTGATCTTGGTCCTCACCTCCTGCCAATACGGGAATATTCCGGGTTCAGCATGACAAGGGTTAATCAAACTTCAGTGCCTAACCCATTACTACACAAAATAATTTAGACTAGTCCAAATGTAATTTCACAGATTACATGGCATGATATCACACCATTTGATATGAGGTGCCTTACCGGTAAGTGGGAATGGTATTTTTGTTTAAATTGATATCTATTTAGGCCCCATATGACCATAGGATGAAAAATTTTGTCAAAACTTTGCAGAATATAAAAAATTATTATAAGGATAAAAAATTATAAGGATTTATACACGAGAGGTAAAAACGATGTTGACCTGTAGCTGTGGTGTGTGTGATATTATTCTCATACTTGGAGTACATTGTTATGCCCCTGCAATAGACTTAATACCATTACTTAACCCTGTTTGATAATTTTCAAGAAAAACAAATGGGAAGACATTTGTAACAAGCAATATCTTTATTTTCCACATTGTTTTCAACCCAGGGAGTTCAAAAAAATAAAAAATTCCATAAATTTTAAATTGTTGTCTGCAGCTCCTTTTAATTTGTACTGGTCCAGAATGTTGTCGTCTGGTAATGGGTTAATATCATTGCCTTTGGAAAAGTATTAGTTATAAACTCATGATGCCTTAACCCTTTCCAGTACAATCACTGGTTTTTACGTCCCTTTGATTTTATACATGAGAAAACATTGTGGGAAAAGAAGAAATTGCTTCTAACAAGCAATTTCTTTTTTCCCACAATATTTTCTACCATGTTTGTTGGTTACTTTTCATATTGCATCCACTTTTAGTTGTCATCTGCAACTTCTTTCAAATTGGACAGGTCTAAAATTTTGAAAAACAGGAAAGGGTTAAAGTCAGTATCAGATATGTAGGATCTGTCATAAAACTTTTTTGTTACAATGCTGATCTTAAGTCTAGAAAAATAAATAAGCTTATTGAAAGGCCAAGGTCATGTGATCATGTGATTAATATTTCACAAATATTTAGTTTTTTTCTTCCATTTGGTTTGCATGTTTGTGCTAAGCACTATTTTATTTCAGTGCAATGTGTTGTTTTTTAGCTCCACTGGCTGAAAGCAAGTGAGCTATTGTCATGGAATTGTGCGTCCATCCATCTGTCTGTAAACTTTTAGTTTGAAAATCATCTCTTCAGAAAGTACTGACAGAATTCAACTAAAAAAGCAGGATAGTGTGTAGGAACAGGTTAACCCATTCCCACGCAACAAAATTTTAGACCGGTCCAAATTAAGGGAAGCTGCAGACAACAATTCAAAGTTGAAGGAATTTTATTTTATTTTTTTGTCTTTTTTGAGATTTGTTATCCCTCTCAAGAAGAGTCTGAGAAAACAATGTGGAAAATGAGAAAACTACTTGTTACAACTGAAACTTGATGTGTGGACCAGTCTAAGATTTTATTGTCTGAGTTGAATTATTTCTATGCATCATGAACTTTAGCTTTTGATACCAATTCATCTTAAAGCACAAATGAATTTAATGTGTATGTTTTATCCATTGTATTTTAACACTAGTCATGCTGAACCCAGAATATTCCTGTTTAGGCAGGAGGTATAGACAAAGATCAGCCTGCACATAAGTGCAGTTTAATCTTAGTGTACACCACCTGTCTGTCCCTTTAAAGTCAGAGTTGCTTAGTTGATTTAAATTTCAAAATAAATAATGACCAACAAGTGGTATTTTGAGTGCTTTCAGCCCTTTGATTTTCATGTAGTTTTTACAAGACTTTTATGCAGCATGACAAGGGTTAACTTTCAATACCATTTTGTCCCTACCATACCACTAGTCACATTGGTGTGTCTTTAGACAAGACATTTCTGAGCCTGGCGATACCAAGGAATCACATTTATAAGTGAACTTCCCCTTGATATAGCATATACTATTCAAAAAGACGTTAAACCTTATGCAAACAAACCATTATTATGAATTTTCATTGACAAATTTAGTATCAAATCTGTTTTCTTCTGTTTTAGCCATGGAACTCGCTGTGCTGGGGAAATAGCTGCAGAGGCTAATAATGGGATTTGTGGAATAGGAATAGCATATGATGCTTCTATTGGAGGTATTCGTCAGAAATATTGACCTGTCATTGATCTTTATGAAATAAAACTTACGTCACCAGGCATTTATATGTGGAGGTCTGGGTATTTCAGTTAACCCATTCCCACACAGGGCTTGTAACAAGCAATTGCTTCATTTTACACAATGTTTTCTACCCAGAAAGTTGAAAGAATCTAACATTTCAACAACTTTTAATTGTCGTCTGCAACTCCTTTGAATTTGGACCAGTCTTAAATTTTTGAGAGCCATGTCTATTTCAGCAATATTGGGCCTGTTGAAATACATTTAGGGAATATTGTGGGTTACCTGTCCTACATAAAAATGGGAAAAAAAAAGACACACAACAAATTGATAATTTAAGAAATGAAGAGAAAATTTTTGTTATACGCCCGTTGAAGACAGGACGTATTATGGGATCACCCGTGATGTCCAGGCGCCTGGTCGTCCGGGTGTCCGGTTGTCCGGGCGGTGTCCACTTCTTGTCCGGAGCAAAACTCTGTCACCGAAAGTCCGATTGACTTTAAACTTGGCAGTTATATTCTTCTCATCAATACGGAGTGCAGTGCACAAGAACCATAACTCTACCTGGCCTATTTTTTGAGTTATTGCCCTTTGTTGTTTTTCAAACTTGAATCTTGTCCGGAGTATATCTCTAAAAGTATTATAGCTAGGATCATGAAACTTCATGGGTGTATAGATCTCACCAAGGGGGAGTGCAGTGCACAAGAGCCATAATTCTACCTGGCCTATTTTTTGAGTTATTGCCCTTTGTTGTTTTTCATACTTGAATCTTCTCCGGATATATCTCTAAAAGTATGATAGCTAGAATCATGAAATTTCATGGATGGATAGATCTCACCAAGGGGGAGTGCAGTGCACAAGAACCATAACTCTACCTGGCCTATTTTTTTGAGTTATTGCCCTTTGTTGTTTTTCATACTTGAATCTTGTCCGGAGTATATCTCTAAAAGTATGATAGCTAGAATCATGAAATTTCATGGGTGTATAGATCTCACCAAGGGGGAGTGCAGTGCACAAGAACCATAACTCTACCTGGCCTATTTTTTGAGTTATTGCCCTTTGTTGTTTATCATACTTGAATCTTGTCCGGAGTATATCTCTAAAAGTAAAATAGCTAGGATCATGAAATTTCATGGATGGATAGATCTCACCAAGGGGGAGTGCAGTGTACAAGAACCATAACTCTATCTAGGGTATATTTTGAGTTATTGCCCTTTGTTGTTTTTCATACTTGAATCTTGTCCGGAGTATATCTCTAAAAGCATAATAGCTAGAATAATGAAACTTCATGGATGGATAGAGCTCACCAAGTGGGAGTGCAGTGTACAAGAACCATAACTCTACCTTTTGTATATTTTGAGTTATTGCCCTTTGTTGTTTTTCATACTTTGTTTGACAAAAAATATTCATTCAAAATAACCTCAGTTCTATTCAAACCCCCAGTTAATTTTAAGCAGTGTGACGGGCGTATCTTGTGACAATTTGGCACCTTGTTTTCCTTGAGGTATGAGTCAAAACACCTAATCACACTGTTTGAATTTGCAAAGAAGATTCATATATTAGTGGGATTTAGTTTTCAGATTGAAACCTCAAGGAAAACAAAAACATTCTCTTTATTTCTTATAATTTAACCCATTCCAACACAAGCCCTCCTTTTTACGCCCCTCAAGAAAAATACTTTGGAAAACATTGTGGAAAATGAAGAAATTGCTTGTATCAAGCAATTTCTTCATTATCCACAATGTTTTCTATACAAAAAGACAAAGAAAATCTAAATTCCACCAACTTGAAAATATCGTCTGCAGCTTCTTTCAATTTGGACCAGTCTAAAATTTTGTTAAGTTGGAATGGGTTAATGCCATCAAGCATAACAAGGCAAGTATTTTACTACTTTTGAGTAAAAGTTCATGGATCTACTTTGTGCTCAAGCATACAAAATAGTAGCATGCTCGAAATTTTGTTCATGGAAGTACAAAAAGATCAGCCAATCTTGATAGATGAAACTGAAATTTAATTATAAAATATAGAAAGAAAGATCTACAAATGGCATTAATAACTACTTTAGGTGTCCGAATGCTGGATGGAAAAGTTACAGATATACTAGAGGCCAAAGCTCTAATCTACAATATGAACCATGTTGATATATATAGTGCTTCCTGGGGTCCTAGAGACTGTGGGTGTGTCATGGAGGGTCTGAAACCCGCCAGTGTTGATGCAATGAAAGTAGGAGTTCAAGAGGTAGGTCATGCTATTTGGCTGCATTTAACCCAGATCTGTTCAATCACTGTTTTTTATGTCCCCGTGATTTTATAATTGAGAATTCAACTTAGAAAACATTGTAGAAAAGGAGGAAATGGCATGTGACAAGCAATTTCTTCTTTTTTCACAATAATTTTATCTCTTTTAAATGACTGTTTTCAAATTAATTCTATTTTGAATTTTCTTCTGCAAAACCCTTGAATTTGGAATGGTCTAAAATTTTGCGAAAACAGGAAAGGGTTAGGTTCCAGACAGAGAAAGGGATTTTAAGCTGAGAGTTTGAAATACAATTTGCTTTAAAAAAATTTACCTAGGATGAAAGATAACTATAATTCAAGACGTTAAAGTACTTTTAATTCATGTGTATCTATATATACACAGTTTTTAACCCATGCCCACACAATGATGCTTTTGGATGCCCTTCAAAATAAAGAGCGATGGAAATCATTGTAGGAAAATGAAAAAAAAATTTGTTGCAAGCTATTTTTTCATTATTCACAAAGCTTTTTACCCCAAAAATGAAAAAAAAATCGAATATTTCATCAACTGAAGTTTGTTGTCTGTAACATCATTGAATTAAGACCAGTTTAGAATTCTCTTGACTGAAAGTGGATTAATGGGAAGGTTAAAGTCATCTGACAAGGATAAAGTAAGTTAAAATGAGAATATGCTGTTAGATCTGAATGTATAAATCATAAACACATATTGTTTGTCTTCTAAATTCTGAACTGGATTTGTCAATTAAATCTGAGTGTTCCATAAAAATATCATTAATTCATTCCCCATATATGCTTCTTGATGCTACTCCAGAAAATATCTTTGGAAAATATTGTGGAAAAAGAAAAAATTGCTCATAATAAGCAATTTCCTCATTTCCAAACAATGTTACCTATTACAAAAATGATAGTTTAAAAATTTCATTATCTTGAAATTGTTGTTTGCAAAATCTTTCAATTTTGACTAGTCTAAAAGATTTTCATTTGGAAATGGGTAAAAAGAAACATTTTAATTGATGCTGAAACTCTGTGTACTGAAATGATACCCTTGTCATGGTAAACCCAGAAAAAACCTACTTTAGCAGCGGCATGATTTTAACCCAACTATTGGCGGGTAGTCATAAACCTATGTGGGATAAGCAGCGAACCTTAATTTATTAACCCTTTACTGTTTTTCAAAATTTGGGACTTTTCCAAATTCAAAGAGGCAGCAGATGGCATTATAAGTTATATACAATTCAAAAGTAACCAACTTGTATGATAGAAAATATTTTGGCAAAAGGAGAAGTTGCTTTTCACAAGCAATTTCTTCTTTTACAACAATGTTGTCTCTAATATATTACAGGGATGTAAATATCAGGGATTGTAAGAGAAAGGGTTAACTCATTCCCACACAGTGACACTTTTTAACGCCCTCAAAAAATACTTTGGAAAACATTGTGGAAAATGAAGCAATTGCTTACAATAAGCAATTTTCTATTTTCCACATTGTTTTCAATACTGAAAGTTGAAAATTCATAGAACTTCATAATAAAAATTTTGTCCTCTGCAACTCCTTTCAACTTAGACCAGTCTTTTACCATCTTGTAATGTGTTAATTATAGGGGAGAAATGGTCTCGGAAACATTTATGTCTGGGCTACTGGTAATGGTGGTGACAATTGTGATCATTGTGGAGCTGATGGCTATGTTGGAAGTATTTATTCCATATCTGTCAACTCCATGTCTGATAGAGGACAGCTACCATACTTTGGGGAGAGATGTTCGTCTACAATGGCTGCAGTACCTTCAGGAGGGGAACCAACCAAAGCACAAGAAGTGGCAAATATTACAAAAATCAAAGTTGTAAGTTACATTAATTTTTGATAGAATTTTGATTATTTTGTGTTTGAATATCATTAGGTAATACCATGGCAAAATTGTATTCTCATGTAGAAATTGGGGAGATATTATCTAAGCATTGTCCATCTGTCCATCTATCCTTTCTTTTCCAAATTTTAAGTTTTTTGTCAAATTAAGATCTACTTCATGTTCAAATATTTACTAAAAGAATATTCAGGTAGTGTAGATCAAGATCAGGCTGCATGTCTGTGCAGGCTGATCTTAGTCTATGCACCTGCCACAGCAATTGTCAAAACAGGAATATTCAGGCATCAGCATGATAAGGTTAAGCATATTTGGAACATTGAAAATACACTGCAACTCCATTATAGCACTATCTGTAACAGTGCTAAATCCATTTTAACGCAGGGTCCTCTTGGCACCCGAGATTTTATGGGTTGACCTTTTTTGTTTGCTGCCAGGACATTTCCCAATTTGATGATAATGCTGATTTATCTTTCTTACTTTTTGAGATTGGGGGAATCAAAAAGTGAAATAGTTTATTAGTAGAATTGTAAGGATCATTTTCTTTCAACAGACTTGAAAAGTATGTATAGAACTAAATGCACTCTGCTGATTACACTGAATTCCACCCATGTACTTTTTTCTAATCATTTTTTTCAATTTCAGTTCCTGATTTTACTCATCTGTAAATATGATGGGCTAATAAATATTTTAATCAATTTTGGAGTATTATTGCGATTTATCAGGTACCTTGTGTCGCTCCGTGGGTCAGATTTGTCACTCACTGCAGGGTGTGTGTCTAAACCGTCTGTGTGTGTGTGGGGGGGGGGATTACTGAGTTACAGCATAATAAGTCCAAGCTGCAAGCTTGTTAATGAATCGTTTGTGTCATTTCTGCCTGGCATCAGACCCAAATATTGATTAACCCTTTCCCATCTTTTGAAGGTTTGGACTGGTCCAAATTGAAATTGGTTGCAAAAGACAAATAAAATTGGATGCAATTTGAAACTAAATCATCCTATGTAACAAATAATTTCTTCTTTTTCCACAATGTATCTCAAGTATGAAATCCCAGTGAAGTAAATTCTCGGGTTTGTACAGAAAAGGGTTAAAGTGTTTATTTACAGCTTCCTCTATGATGTTGACACTACAGTCATTGATTCATGGGCCTTATTAATTTGTGTTTGTCAGTCTGAAGAAATTATAGAATATCTTGTCTATCGGGGTAGAAATCATTGTAGGTAATGAAGAAATTGCTTGTATCAACTGATTTTTTACATTTGCCATATTGTTTTCCAAAGGTTTTTTCTTAAGGGCCATGAAAACAAGAGCTGTTCACAGTCATGTGACAAATGCGCCCAAAGGACAGGGTCAAGCATGTGGCACTTTGATTTGTTTTGTAAACACAACCACATGCATTTGTGATCTATATGTCTGGGTTTTTAATAAATGAAATTTTAATACATATAATAATTTCTATGAATACAGAATGAAATCGAGAAATGCATTATGGACCGATTTTTCTGAGGTCAAAAGTAGGTCAAAGGTCAAGGTCACTGGGTCAAGGTCAAGGTCATGTAAAGTGGTCCACCCAATTAATCATCTTACCAAATATGGAAGCAATCCATAAGAATAAGAGAGTAAATACAATTTAATCATTCCGGACACAATTTAACCATTCTGGACACCCCTTGACCCAAGATTGTGACCTTGACCTTTGAGATAGGAATCTGTTTTTTTTTGCAACACGTCATCTGAAGGTGGTGAACATTTGTATGAAAGAAATTTGTACCTATGTGCATGATTATAGAAGTTACAGAGCGGACATGGCAAAAGTGCCGATTTTTTACCTTTGACCCCAGATTGTGGCCTTTACTTTTGTGATAGGAACCTAGGTCTTTTTTGCGACACGGCATCTGAAGGTGGTAAACATTTGTATGAAAGAAATTTGTACCTGCGTGCATGATTATTGAAGTTACAGAGCGGACATGGCAAAAAGGCCTGATATTTGACCTTTGAACCCAGATTGTGACCTTGACTTTTGAGATAGGAACCTGGGTCTTTTTTTGCGACACATGGTCTGAAGGTGGTTAACATTTGAATGAAAGAAATTTGTACCTGCGTGCATGATTATTGAAGTTACAGAGCGGACATGGCAAAAAGTGCTGATTTTTTACCTTTGACCCTAGATTGTGACCTTGACCCTTGAGATAGGAACCTGGGTCTTTTTTGCATCACATCATCTGAAGGTGGTTAACATTTGAATGCAAGAAATTTGTACCTGCATGCATGATTATAGAAGTGTTACAGAGTGGACACGGCAAAAAGTGCCAATTTTTGACCCCTTACCCCCAGATTGTGACCTTGACCCTTGAGATTGGAACCTTGGTCATTTTAGCAACACATTGTCTGAAGGTGGTGAACATTTGTATGAAAGAAATTAGTACCTGGGTGCATGATTATAGAAGTAACAGAGCGGACACGGCAAAAAGTGCTGATTTTTTACCTTTGACCCCAGATTGTGACCTTGATCTTTGAGATAGGAACTTTGGTCTTTTTCATGGCCCGTCGTCTTATAGTGGTGAACATTTGTGCAAGCTTATATTGAAATCCACTTATGCATGTAGAAGTTACAGAGAAGACACGAAAGCGGGACGGATAGACGGACAGACAGACAGTTCGATTACTATATGCCTCCCTTTAGGGGCATAAAAATGGGATATGGTTTAGCAGTATGTTTATTATATTGATCGATTAATGTGAATTACAGGTTACAACAGACATTAATAATGGCTGTATTGAGAACTTTGAAGGGACATCAAGTGCATGCCCATTGGGTGCAGGTTGTCTTGCTGTACTTTTACAAGCTGCGTGAGTTTGATTTTCATTAATTTTAATCATTGCTTATAATTTTATCTTTTCTTGATTTATCTAGATAGTTGATTATCAATTATTGGTTGCATCTAACAGCAGTTTCTTTTCATCCTTGCATGTACAAACCAGGGATTTTACATCACTAATTTTAATACTTGATTAAACATTGAGAAAAAAAGAAGAAACTGCTTGTAATAAGAAATTTCTTCTTTTCCCACAATATTTTCTACCGCATAGGATGGTTTCACTTCAAATTGAATCCAACTTTCATTGTGGTCTGCAATCTCTTTTAATTTGAACCAGTCTAAAATTTAAAGCAAAAGGTAAAGGGTTAAAGACAATGGAGAGTCCTAGAGTTTTATTCTCCTTATGTGCAACTTTAGTCAACAAATCAATTAACCCATTCCAACACAGTGGAATTTTAGACCAGTCCGAATTGAAAGGAGCTGCAGACGACAATTTCAAGTTGATGAAATTTTAAATTTTTTCGTCTTTTTGGATAGAAAACATTGTGGATAATGAAGAAATTGCTTGATCCAAGCAATTTCTTCATTTTCCACAATGTTTTCCAAAGCTTTTTCGTTGAGGGGCGTAAAAAGGAGGGATTGAGTTGGAATGGGTTAACTCTTGATGCTGCATGATACAGAACAAATGTGTGTTTGAAATTGGGTTTGAAATTTGTGTGAAAAAAAAACCCAGTCATGACTAAATAAGTATATGCCATCATTTTACAGTGTTTTATCTAAAAGTTACAAAATCGACAGATTCTAAACAATCAGTGGAAATAAGTAGAATGCATATAATTGATCTATGGAAGAAAACAGATTGTTTAATATTTTTAATTTTGTTAAATGAATTCAAGCAATAAACAATGAAATGGAAAATCTGTGAAAGAGAAAGCAAATAATTCCAGGTGCAGATCCAATTTATAAGAATCGCAAATTGACTAAAATTGATAAATGACTGCCGGTAAGTTTTGTGTACAAATCTTTGTCTAATTTCTGCTCTGACAAATTATGAAACATATGGACAATCTCTCTTGAGTTTAACCCTTTCCCGTTCAAATACGGGATTTTACGTTCTTGTGATTTTATACTCAAGAAAACATTGTGGAAAAAGAAGAAATTGCTTGTAACAAGCAATTTCTCCTTTTTCCACAATATTTTCTACCCAATAGGATGGTTTCTTTTCAAATTACATCAAGTTTTCATTGTCGTCTGCAACCTCTTTCAATTTGGACTAGTCTAAAATTTGCAAAAACAGGAAAGGGTTAACTCGTCAGTCTCTTTTACACAGCAACCCTACCCTCCTGTAGGGTAGGATTGATAGACCCAATATTCTTGGGATATCTCCCATGTTTTTCAATTGACTAGGATATTTCAGGGACACTTATTGAAAGAGAAACACAATGACTTTGATTCAAATAAGTTAAACCATGATTTGTGATAAGTAGGTTAGGAACAAATAAGTTATACAACTATGATTAAATTCACTTAAACTCAATTTCTCTTTACAAAATTGATTTGTTGATGCAGGGGAATTCCTTAAATGAAAAAAATGTTTTCTTTTGGAGGAGGGTGGAAACTGTATTGTATTTTACATGCTCTTTGAAATGTTTACCATAAATCCTTTCGATTCGGGTCAGTCTTTAGTTTTGTTGTTTGGGAATAGGTCAAGGTGCATACATTCTCTTATTTTGATGAAATAAAGCAGGGATGTAGAATTAAGGATTTTCTTCAATTATTCAAGGACAAACAAATGTTGGTAATGCTGGAGCCCAGTATTTTCTCCTTTATCTACAATATATTTTACCATTCAATATAAAGATTAGGATATTTTGCAAATATATTACGTGTTATTTTTGAGATCTATTTTTGCAATTCCAAAATTTGCCCTGTTATTTACTTGTGGACCATGGACAAGTGACATTGAAAATGTAATTGTCTACAAGTAGAAAAGCACAACGCTGAACAAGTCGGTCATTGGAATTCCACACCCATGATTGAAATAATTCTTTATTGTTTCCTTTTAACCCATTCCCACACAATGAAGCTTTTGGATGCCCCTATTGAAGAACAATTTTGACAATATTGTGTTAAATGAACAAATTGCTGTGACAAGCAATTTCTTTATTTTCCATAATGTTTTTTACCCAGTAGTATAAAGAAAACCCTAGAATTTCATAGACTTTAAAATGTCGTCTGTAACTCCTTTGAATTTGGACTGGTCTAAAATGTTGCTGTCCGGGAATGGGTTAATGTGATAGTTATAATGATATTTAATACTTACAGGCCTCTTCTGACATGGAGAGATGTCCAGCATATAGTTGCAATGTATGCCAGAGTCCCAGGGTTTGACAACTCTTGGATAATCAACGGAGCGAATTATCACGTAAACAGCCAGTTTGGATTCGGATTAATGGACTGTGCTGCCATGGTAGAGGGCGGACAAAAATGGACAAAAGTTCCCCCACAACACACTTGTGAAACAGAACTGTTTACAGTGGAAAAGTAATTTTCTTTAATGCTTTCTGGTGGATTATCACTTGATAATTTCACAAAAAACAACAACAACAGGAAATTATAAAAATGATTAAGTCACTGTTTTGATAGATGTTGTCTGCTTTTATTTATTTCACACTTCTGAAAGTCTGAAATAGATTAGTTTAAAAAGAAAGCTGAAATTTACCATTCCCCATGACATGCCGCTGTCATAGCCCAGTCTGTAGCGTGTCAAACTCCTAATCTTTGAATGTCATGGGTTCGATCCCCGACGGCAGCACATATTCTTTCCAACATTTGTCTCTCACCAATCAGCGGATAAATGTAAACCTAAGTGGGATAGCAGCTGGAAGTGATGAAGTGGAAGTACTGGTGTGAGAAACACTGTTAAAAGTGGTGTTAAACCCCATGCAATCAATCCTCATAACATGCATTAACCCTTGTCATGCTGAACCTGGAATATTCCTGTTTTGGCAGGAGGTATACACAAAGATCAGACTGCACAAATATGTAGTCTGATCATTGTATACACCACCTGCTTGTCCAATTCAAGTCGGAACTGTTTATAGATGCATTTGTCAAAAGAAATAGTGACCCAAAATTAAACCTTATAGTGCTTTCAGTCCTTTGCTTTCCAAATAAAGATTTTATTTAGCAAGACAAGGGTTAAGACAAGGGTTAAGATTGTTTGAATCACATGTACCCTATTTATTTGAACAATCGTCTTGGTGATTATTAGAATAGTGACCATCGGCAAAGTTGGGGGTGGGTGATTATTAGAGTTTTTTTGTCAGGAGGTAGGCGATTAGAGGTGTGTGGTATGAAACATGACTGAGTTATACAAAATAGTATGAAAGTCACAATAAAATTTTATTTAGGGTGTATTTACGATCTTTTAAAAGCAAATGGTTGATTTAGTTCTGCATTTTCATATGAAATTAAACAGCCAAAAGTCGGAGAATTAGAAATCCCACAACTCTATATCATAGTCGCAATGAATTTTAGAGTGTATAATAAGTTGACCCTAGCAACATCGCATATTAATGTTATTTCTGTTTGTGTAGTTAAAAGTTCAATCAATTTTTGAAAAACCTGAAGAAGTTCGATGTAAAGCTAGCTTCGATAACGTTAGACTTGTACCCCTGTGGCTGTGGTTGATTGATGAAGCCCCGGTTTTGCATAAGTCTTTAATCATAATCATAACGGAAACAAGATTAAGGCCGAGTCCATTATGATGAATTAGCTATGGTAGGGACGTGTAATAATCTTAATGCATGAGTAAGCGTGCCATGTTTTCAACTCGATAATGTACAGATGAGTCGCCATGGAGATATGGCAGCGCGGGAACTTTCCCGACTCTTTTCATTCCTTTATTATTGGAAATAGCAAACTCGTTTCAATTTAAGAAAATAGCGATAGTATTAGTAAGTGTTTTGTTATGGATTTTTCAATCATATACTAATTTCCTAGTGTTTAGCTGAATATAACCCTATATTTAAACCTATTAACATTGAAAAACTTGATATACATTTGTTATATCTTCCTATCCTCGGTCCCAAACAGGGAACATCCACAAGGTCTTTCTTTGCTATTTCAAAGTTTCTTGTCTTTTTTACCCGATCTCCTAATCATAATTGATTGGATTCAAGTCAAATGGTGGATAATATGGAACTGCGACGGCTATCTTTTTACATTTTTATAGGAATACATTGCTTACCTTATATACTCAAAATCAAATATTTCATTTCATTCAAATACATAAGTTAATTATGACTTGATTATTGCAGTCAGGATACTGACTGTAATCTAGGAATCACCTGAATTCACTCTTTGCTTCTAGGAACCTGACAACGACCTGAAATTTTTTCCTTGTTTGTGATTTGATTAATAATTTCTTGTAGTATACTATCTGAAAATGTAAGCCAATTCATAAAGAATGACCGTCAAAAGCCGATTCACTGAATATGCGCAGTGATTAAGGTCACAACCTCTACAGGTACTTCTATTTATACCATCTTAAACAGTGTTGCATCCAGGCTACTCGATAGACGGAATCCTCCGGGTTTGTTGCCATGTCAAAAGTTAACATTATCAGAAACATAGAATAATGTATATTTTTGTCTCTGACATCATTTAATCAACTGCCTGAACTTACCTTCATTACGGATTTCATTTAACAAAAAATGGGTATGGTAGGCCACGGTGTTCAACAATGTAGTCGAAAGTGAAACTAGACATTCCCCCGTCTCAGATTTTTTCGGTTATTATGACCTTCATTCTTACGATTTTAAACTTTTAAAAGTTACCAGCTACAAAGTTTAATCCAGTTTTGTACATGTGCATCTGTTCGGTGTAAATTCCCGATTCGTAAAATAGAGTTGATTTATTGTTACCGTATTTTTAACAAAAATAAAGAAATTAGACTAAGTCCATTACCACAAAAGAGGTTCGAAGGTTGATCCACGTGACATTTTCTCAACACGTCAGTTATCTCAGGTGTTCAATAACTCAAAGGTCTTCAAGGAGACATCGCTATGCGGGGTTACTTAGATTTTATCCCTTTTGTCTAAGGATGGAAATATTTACGTCGGTGTAAAAGATTAATTCCGACAACTATCAATAATAATAGAACATGTCTCGGGTGAAATTCTAGCTTTTAAATATTGGCACAGACTGAAAGAGAACCACAATGTGTAACCTGTAGAAATTTAAGGATTATTCAAATTCAATAGACCAGGAAGGTAAGGGTAGAATTTAATAATTCTATGCACGCTGAATTTCGTCTGTTTCTACTAAAATCTCGTAAATACTGTTGTTATCTTTCAAAATATCGGAGGGTGATGCTCTTTAAACTATCCTTCACATATTTTGTCTGAATTTGACAATTACACTGTTGATCAAGTCAGTTATTTGCGAGAAAGTCAGTTATTTGCGAGAAAACATAGTTGGGATTCTGTCTGGGGGATGGAGGTGGAAAGATAGAAGTCTTCAAATGTGTTTTTATAATAAGGAAAACTTAACAGACAAATCAGAGAATGACTTCAACTATCATACAAACTGTTAATATGCAGTGCTGACTGCATTTGAGGCCGTTCAGGCCTTTGATTTTTGATCTAAGAGGGGGTAGGGGTTTAATAAAATCACTTATTGATACTGAAAATTGGCGAAAAAATGGCTACATTTTATGCAGAAATTTAGGGATAGGCATTCATTAGAATATGGGCAATTAATAGAATAAATATGGTTTATGTCTTCCACCATCTAATATTGTCATCATAGTCAATCTACTATTGAACAAAGGTCAAGTTAACCCATACCTGACCAATCTTGCTTTAACAAGTAGAAATTGCTTGTTACAGGCAAATGTCTAATATTTTATCTACCCTAAATACTTATATTCATTAAATTCCAACTTGAAATTGTAGTCTGTAAGAACCTTCAATTTAGACCAGTTTAAATTGTTTCATCTTGGAATGGGTTAGGTGTGTATTAAACATAAAGCATTTTTTCTTTCTTAGAACTGTGCCGAGATCAGGTTGTAGTAAGGTAAAGATAGAGTTTGATGGTTGTAAAGATGACCCAGACAAACAAATCACCCACTTAGAACATGTTGAAGTCACAGTGGAACTGACTGCTCCACGTCGTGGTGATATTGAAATCTTCATGACCTCCCCAGCTGGTACAAGGTGAGTTTGCAAAAATATTCATGTAACACCTATGCAATACCAGTAGTTATAGTCCCAAAACTATGTTTGGGGGTATGTAGCATTCAGCTTGTCTGGCTGTTGGTTGGTTGGTGACTGTTGGTCTGTGGCTTTTTCTCCTCAACTACCAATTTCATACAAGCACACAATGCTTTTTGGAAACCCCAAAATAAAACTTATTAACCCTTTCCTGTTTAATTCCTGGTTTTTACGTGCCTGTGTTTTTATACTTGAGAAATCATTGTGGGAAAAGAAGAAATTGCTTGTCATAAGCAATTTCTTATTTTTCCACAATATTTCTACCCTACTGAATGCTTATTTTTAAAATAAACTTGACTTTAAATTGTCGTCTAAAAAACCTTTGAATTTGGACCAGTCTAAAATTTTGCAAAACAGGAAAGTGTTAAAACACTGTGAATGAAGAAATTGAATGATACAAGCAGTTTCTTCATTATCCACAATGATTTCTGTCAGTTCAGTACTAAAATTTGTCATCTTCATCAGTTAGTTTTAAGTTCAAGGCCATCCATTGAAATCAAGGTTAGTTATCAAAGTAATATTTTCAAAAAAGTCTGTTACATTGCATGGTGTTTCACAAAACCATCTTGTTTTACAATGTTTTCTACAAAATATTACACTTATTAATTTCATTTTCCAAATTAAATAAATTGTGAATTATCGTCCATCAGTCTCATATTCACCATCTTGTAATAGTTCAATATTAGTATTTGGAATAGTTTTTCTTTAATCTCTGGAAATTTCCATTTCAGATCAGAGTTGCTAGGAAGACGTTGTAATGATGATTCTACGGAGGGTATTAATTTCAAATTCATGACAGTACATAGCTGGATGGAGAATCCAGTAGGGGTGTGGTCTCTGGAGGTGTGTCATAATCCAGGAGCCAATCAGGAGAGAGATCATTCAAGCAAAGAAGATATTAAACTGAAAAAGTAAGTATTAACCATTTTCTGTCAGCCCGATTAGCTCATTTGGTAGAGCACTTGACTTCAAACCGCAAGATCACGGGTTCGAGCCCTTGGATGACCATATCAACTTACAAAACTATTTGTCTTTCAGATGAGATGTTTAACCGAGGCCCCGTGTGATGATGCTATCCATCAAGCACGTTAAAGAACCAGGCGGAGCTCTCAGCAGTTTCGTCCTGTATCCTTGCCAACAACTAAACGTCTTCTGGGGGCGTCGCTCATATGGGCATGTGCTACGGTAGCGACAATTAATAAACAGAAATAATCAATTAAATTAACTCTTACCAAGCTGAAGATAGACTAGGATAAGCCTGCAAATATGTGCAGTACAATCCTAGTTTTCACCATCTGTTTATCCCTTTTTAGTAAGAGTTTGTTGTATTATCAATTTTCAAAAGAAATAGTGACCTAATACAAGGCCTTCCAGTGCTTTCAGTCATTTAGTTTTCATTTCTTTTAAATATTAGACTGGTCCAAATTAAAAGAGGTAGACATCAATGAAAATTGGGTGCATTTTGAAGTATAATCATTCTTTGTGGTAGAAAATATTGTGTGAAAAGGAGACATTGCTTGCGACAAGCTTGTTACAAGCAATTTCTTCTTTTTATACGCCCGTCGAAGACGGGACGTATTATGGGATCACCCGTGGAGTCCGGCCGTCCGGTCGTCCGGGCGTCCGGTTGTCCGGGCGGTGTCCACTTCTTTGTCCTGAGCATAACTCTGTCACCGTAAGTCCGATTGACTTTAAACTTGGCAGTTATATTCTTCTCATCAATACGGAGTGCAGTGCTCAATAACCATAACTCTACCTGGCCTATTTTTTGAGTTATTGCCCTTTGTTGTTTTTCATACTTGAATCTTGTTCGGAGTATATCTCTAAAAGTATAATAGCTAGAATCATGAAATTACATGGATGGATAGAGCTTACCAAGGGGGAGTGCAGTGTACAAGAACCATAACTCTACCTAGCCAATTTTTTGAGTTATTGCCCTTTGTTGTTTTTCATACTTGAATCTTGTCCGGAGTATAACTCTTAAAGTATAATAGCTAGAATCATGAAATTTCATGGATGGATAGATCACACCAAGTGGGAGTGCAGTGTACAAGAACCATAACTCAACCTGGCCTATTTTTTGAGTTATTGCCCTTTGTTGTTTTTCATACTTGAATCTTGTCCAAAGTATATCTCTAAAAGTATAATAGCTAGAATCATGAAATTACATGGATGGATAGAGCTCACCAAGTGGGAGTGCAGTGTACAAGAACCATAACTCTACCTAGCCAATTTTTTTAGTTATTGCCCTTTGTTGTTTTTTATACTTGAATCTTGTCCGGAGTATATCTCTAAAAGTATAATAGCTAGAATCATGAAATTCCATGGATGGATTGAGCTTACCAAGGGGGAGTGCAGTGTACAAGTACCATAACTCTACCTAGCCAATTTTTTGAGTTATTGCCCTTTGTTTTTTTTCATACTTGAATCTTGTCCGGAGTATATCTCTAAAAGTATAATAGCTAGAATAATGAAATTTCATGGATGGATAGATCTCACCAAGTGGGAGTGCAGTGTACAAGAACCATAACTCTACCTGGCTTATTTTTTGAGTTATTGCCCTTTGTTGTTTTTCATACTTGAATCTTGTCCGAAGTATATCTCTAAAAGTATTATAGCTAGGATCAGGAAACTTTATGGGTGTATAGATCTCACCAAGGGGAAGTGCAGTGCACAAAAACCATAACTCTACCTGGCCTATTTTTTTAGTTATTGCCTTTTGTTGTTTCTCATACTTAAATCTTGTCCGGCGTATATCTCTAAAAGTATAATAGCTAGAATAATGAAATTTCATGGATGGATAGAGCTCACCAAGTGGGAGTGCAGTGTACAAGAACCATAACTCTACCTGGCTTATTTTTTGAGTTATTGCCCTTTGTTGTTTTTCATACTTGAATCTTGTCCGGAGTATATATCTAAAAGTAAAATAGCTAGAAACATGAAACTTCATGGATGGATAGATCTCACCCGGGGGGAGGGGGGGGGATGGGGTGCAGTGTACAAGAACCATAACTCAACCTAGCGTATAATTTGAGTTTTTGTCCTTTGTTGTTTTCCATACTTTGTTTGAGAAAAAATATTCATTCAAAATAACCTCAGTTCTATTCAAACCTCCAGTTAATATTAAGCAGTGTGACGGGCGTATCTTGTGACAATTTGGCACCTTGTTCCACAATGTTTTTATTAAATATAAAATCACAGCAATGTAAAATCCCAGGTTTGTACAGGGTTAAGGCAATTCTGAAAAAAGGACGTAATTTAGCAAGACATTGGTTACATCATACTTATATTTGAAAATCCATTTTTGAATAAATAAAGTCATGCTTGTTTTCATGCCCTTACATTAAAGTGGTATCCATGGTGATGAGTTAAGAGTGTCAGCTTCTTGATCAAGAGGTCCAGTGTTTGACATCCAAAAGCAACTTTTAATTCTTTGTCTTTCATTGCCCTACACATTCGATGCAAGTACTGATGTATTGTCCAAGAAGTAGAATCTAAACGAATTAATTTTAAGTTGTCAAAACAATCAATGTAACATGAAAAGGTTTAACCGTTTACTGTTTTGTTTTTTTTTGTTATTATCAACAATATTTTAAAATTCCATGAACATTTAAATGTTGTCTGTAACTTCTTTTAATTTAGACCAGTCTGACAAATCAATGTTTCTCAGCCTGACAACTTCAACAATAAGGAATTCAATCAGCTTAACAATGGGATAAAATTTTATCAATTTGAAATTATTGTCTTCAACTTTCTTCATTTGGACATGTCTAAATTTTTGTTATTCGGTAATGTGTTGAATTACTTTTATGTGTCATCTGCAGCTCTTTTTGGTTGATTTTGTCAACCTTAGAATGGGGTTAACCCATCAAATATTACTTCTTTCAGATACTCATTAATAACCTACGGCTTCCGTAGCAATAAGAAGAATGTTATGAAAAAAGCATACTCACCAAGTAAGGAAGATCTTAAAAGCATTGTTAACAGGGAGCTGGTAAGAGGAAGAGAAGTTAACATAAAAAGGGCCAGCTCAGGTCAGAAGAAAGGAGGGCAGAATCATGAAAGTAATGATCTTACTCTTAAAAATCTGGAGGAACTTTTCAATAGCTTAGGAAATGCATTAGGAGCAAATCAAGAAGAGAAAAAGTCTTTTTCAACTCGAGGACCAAAAAGGAAGATAATCATATCAAAAGAAAATTCAGTCTTTAGCCGAGGTAATGACCTGGATAAATCAGAGAGCCAGATAGATAATGAACTAGAAGAAGCCATTACTGATGTTTTGTTAGACCTTAATGGGAGAGATGCTAGTAGTATATATTTGAGATCATTATTGGTCAATGAGAGGAGAGAATTGAGGAGAAATCGCCTACGCAAACAATTGATGACCCAGCTTAAGAGGATTTTAACAAAATAGTTTTAGCTAATTGTCACAAATCTCACAACAATGGTTGAAATTTATGTCATGAAGTTACTTTTCTATGGGTGGATCTGACTATGAGTTTATATTTTTGGGTTCTGTTTAACCTATTCCCACACAATGACGCTTTTAAACGCCCCTCTATATGAAAGCTTTGGAAAACATTGTGGAAAATGAAGAAATTGCTTGTCACAAGCAATTTCTTCATTGTCCACAATGTTTTCTATCCCAAAAGACAAAGAAATTTAGAATTTCATCAACCTAAAATTGTCGTCTGCATATTCTTTCAATTTGGACCAGTCTAAGACTTTCTCGTGTGGGAAAGGGTTAACTTGGTGTATTGCTGGCCCCACCCACTTTACTTAGACTGGAAGTTTGACTTGGATATTAACCCATTCCCACATGCCCCTCCAGAAAAATAATTGGGAAAATGTTATGTAAAATGAAGAAATTGCTTGTTTACACAATATTTTCTACCCAGAAAGTTGAAAAAATAAAAAAATTCATGATTTTTAAATCGTCTTCTGTAACTCCTTTCAATTTCAACCAGTCTAAATGTTGATGTCTAGTAATTGGTTAAACATTGGTAGATTGCAAAATTGATGATCAGTAGCGTGTAAAAAAAGTAGAATGGTTGTTTGGCAAACAAAGCTGTTATGACATTTTAAGATGCAAGACAAAGTAAATATTTAAACATAAATGTCAAGAGTTCAGTCCATTCCAGTCTAAATGAATGATTTGATTGGTCAACCATACTTTGAAAGCAGCCATCCATTAATTGACCAAACTGTCTTGGTTAGAGTGACCAATTTCAATCCAACACAATCCCTGTTTTTAATGCCCTGCCGCCGTCATAGCACAGTCGATAGCGCATCAGACTTCAAATCTTCAATCACGGGATGTCATGGGTAGATCCCTGGCGGCTGCATATATCCTTTCCATCATTTGTCTCCCACCAATGGATGAATAATCTTAAACCTAAGTGGGATAGCAGCTGGAGGCTAGGAAAGGACGTAATGGTAGTACTGGTGTGAGAAATACCAGGAATCCATTATTAGGTGCAACAAAAAGAATATATTTATTTGTGGTGAAATATTTGCACTCAAACAAACCCTTTGTTGTTAGTACCCATTAGAATTTGTCTCACTTAGGCAGTTGACAAATAGCTGATGTCAATCAAAAATTATTAAATAATTGAATTATTCAAAAGAAAAAATTAATTCAAATTTGAAGAGAATGGTGACCTCTAACATTTGTCTAGGTTAAAGCCGAAACTTTTATCAATTACCAGACAGCAAAATTTAAGACTGTTCCTAATTGAAACAAGGTGCAGACGACAATTTCAAGCTTATGAAATTTTGGATATTTTACCTTTGTGAATAATTTCTTCATCTTCCGTTAAGTTATCCAAAGCTATTTTCCTTGAGGGCATCTGAAATTGTCATTGTGCGGGAATGGGTTAAGTTGGAGATCAGACGGGACGTGGTCAGTAATCCGTCAATTTTAACGAGATCTGAGGACATAAGAGTTAGTCAGAATCATTGAAATTTTACACATGCATACATGAAAATCGAACAATCAAAATCTTTTCCATAAGAGACCACCTTTTGGTTGTTGGGTTGTTTGATTGTAAAATATATGTGGGAAAAGTACATTGATTTGGCTCTTTAGATTCTGAATTTAAACCAATTATTACACAACCCTTCAT
Source organism: Fragum fragum (assembly GCA_946902895.1). Classification (NCBI taxonomy): domain Eukaryota; kingdom Metazoa; phylum Mollusca; class Bivalvia; order Cardiida; family Cardiidae; genus Fragum; species Fragum fragum. The sequence goes on from OX336368.1 coordinate 24,234,835, forward strand.
TTTTATTCCACTATTATTGAAGAAAACCTTGTGAGAAAAGGCGAAATTGATTTGTATAAGCTCAAGGTTTTGAAAGTTACATGGGTCAGATCTGCTCATGAAAGCAATTTACCTGATTTACATATTTCTCGATTTACATATTGTTTAGAAAGTATTTTTGACTCTTTATCAGGAATAATAAGTTTTTACAGCCAAACAGAAAAAATGTTGAGACAACAGACAATAGAATTTTTTTTTTTGAAAAAAAAAAATACATGTATAAGAAAAAAAAAATGCTGAAAAATAAGTTTTCTGTGACTGCCTTTTCCTTTTTCCCACTTTCCATTTCTCTAGTGTGTCGGAGCTTTTTCAAAAAAGCACATTCTTACAACATTTTTAGTCCTTGTCATGCTGAACGCAGAATATTCCGGTTTTTGACATGAGGTGTAGACCAAGATCAGCCTGCACATAAGTGCAGTCTGATCTTGGTCTTCACCTCCTGCCTGTACTTTTCCTGCCAGATTTGTTTATGAAATTGATTTTTAAAAGAAATATTGATTTTTGAACAACAAGTTCTATCAGTGCATTCAGCCCTTTTATTTTACAGCAATTCAGTAAGGTAATTTATCCAGCATGAAAAGGGTTAAGAACACTGCATTGACACTATGAAATCCAACACGAGACTAACTAACCATTTAATTTTGTTAATTTTATATTTTTGATATATTGTTATTGAAATCCTTTTGTCTTCCAATTTATTGTCATTGTACACTTAATCCTTGTCATGCTGAACCTGGAGTATTTATGTATTGGGAGGAGGTAAAGACAATTTTATGATCAGCCTACACATATTGTGCAGTTTGATCCAAGTCTAACCAGTTTGTACCCTTTTAAGTAGTAGTTGTTAACCCATTCCCACATGAATAAATTTTAGACTAGTCCAAATTGAAAGAAGATGCAAATGACAATTTCAAGTAGATGGAATTTTAAATTTTTTTATCTTCTTGGATAGAAAACATTGTGGATAATGAAGAAACTACAAGCAATTTCTTCATTATCCACAATTTTTTCAAAAGCTTTTTTTCTTGAGAGGAGTAAAAAGGAGGGATTGTATAGGAATGTGTTAAAGGCTATATGGCTTTCATAGGGACAAAATTTTTCACCAAAATTTATTCTAAATATTCATTCAAAGTGTGTATAGACCCCTCTATCATTAATTTCAAAATAAGTCACATGTTATTGCTGTTGATAGCTTTGCAGAAAAGAAAACAAAAATAAATTTCAAAATTATTTTATGTTGCCAACATAAAATGATTTTGGAATTTATTTATTGTTTTGGGGAATTATTGATAGAGAGGTCTGTAAACAAGAAGATCCCAGGATTCCTCTTGTCAGAAATTGTGTCTGTACACATGTAATAGATCATTTAAAATGATTGATTTTCAAAAAAATTATTGATGCACATTCAGGTCTTCCAGCGCTTTCATTTGATTCAATGCATGTTTGGGAAGGATTTTATTCAGCATGATAAGGAATAATGATTTTATACATTTTGTTGTCATATGAAACCAGATTTCACCCATAAACATGCAATTTCCTAATTTAATTTGCTTAAGAGAATTTACTGAGAAACAATATTGTAAAAGGAAAAATTGTTTCATATACAACATTGTATTCGTTTAATAAAACCATTCTCATACTATGAGGCTTTGAACGCCCTTAAAGGTGATTGGGATTATATTGTGAAAAATGAATAAATTGCTTGAACCAAAGAATTTTCTTTGACTCAGAAAGTTGAAAAATCTGAAATTTCATCATTTTCTTTGAATCATCATCTACAACTCATTTCAGTTTGGACCAGTCAAAAATTTTGTCTTCTGGTAATAAGTCAATCAGTTACCAGATTGCAAAGTTTTAGACTGGTCCAAGTTAAAAGGAGTTACAGACAACAATTTTCTCTAAATCTTTCTCTTTTGGGAAAGAAAACATTGTGGATAACAATTTCTTCATTTTCCACAGTGATTTCAAAAGCTTTTTCCTTGAGGGTTGTAGAAAAAACGGGATTGAGTTGGGATGGGTTTAATACTAATCTTTTCCAATAGAAGTTATTTTTCACGTTGTTTTCCAAAGCTTTTTTCCTGAGGTGCGAAAAAAGGAAGGGGTTAATTTGGAATGTGTTAACTTAACCCATTCCCACTCAATCCCTCCTTTTTACGCCCCTCAATATAACGGCTTTAGAAAACATTGTCGAAAATGAAGAAATTGCTTGTTACAAGCAATTTCTTCATTATCCACAATGTTTTCTATCCAAAAAGTCAAAGAAAATTTAAATTCCACCAACTTGAAAATATCGTCTGCAGCTTCTTTCAATTTGGACCGGTCTAAAATTGTGTTGAGTTGGAATGGGTTAAGCATTTCTAACATTGTGCAGTAATGTTTTATTATTTGTCCTTAATGTATTTCAGACATAACATTTTTGTATTAGAAAATTGAATTAACCAAAAACAAAAAAAAATCTTTTGTAAGTCTCTTAGAGTTGATTAAACTGGTTTGTTAAATGTTGGCATGAAAATACATGCAAATCCATGTTACTATGTTTGTTGCTCATTGTAGATGTATATAGGGTTTTTAGGGGTTGTTAAAATTTATATATTTATAGTTGCTCTATTTTTTGGACCTATTTACGGTGTTGATTTACTATTTCCTACTTTCCTAATAAAGCTTCTAGAGAAAAAGTCTATTTCTTTGTTTTTGTTTTCCCACTCAGTGACACTTTTAGATGCCTCAAAGGAAAAAAATCTTTGGAAAACATTGTGGAAAATGAAGAAATTGCTTGTTGCAAAGCAATTTCTTCATTTTCTACAATGTTTTCTTCATCAGAAAGATGAAAAAATCCAAAATTTCATAAACTTTAAATTGTCATCTGCAACTTCTTTCAATTTGGGCCAGTCTAAAATTTTGCCGTCTGGTAATGTGGTAAATAATCTATACAAGAGACCAACACTTTTGTATGACCATTATAAAAAGAGCAGCACCTGTGGTTGCCTGACAATCATCTATAGCAAGAGCACATTATTCAGGTGACTGATGCTTCATTTAACCCTTTGCTGTTCAATCCCTGGTTGATAGGTCCCTCTGATTTTATAATTGAGAAAAAATTATTGAAAAAAGCAGAAATTGCTTGTAACAAGCAATTTCTGCTTTTTTCACAATATTTTCTACCCTACTAAATGGGTATTTTCCAAATTAAACACACTTCAAAATTCCATATGCTAAAAACCTTTAAATTTGGACAGATCAATAAAAGATAACAAAATTTGGACAAATCCAAATTCAAATAAGGTATACAGACCACAATTTTTATTTGCTGACATTTTGAAAATCTTTGTCTCTTTCAGTTAAAGAAAAAGCGGATTATGAAGAAACTACTTATGATTAGCAGTTTCTTTATTATCCAAAATGATTTTCAAAAAGGGCATAAAAAGCGACATTGTTAGGGAATGGGTTAAACAAGAGTAATCTTTGGAGATGACTGATGATTGGCTTATACAAGAGCATCAACTTCAGTACAGCATTACCTCCAAAACAGCTGCACTTCTTGAAAAGCTATTATTTTACCCAAAATGTGACAAATTTAAGACTTCAAAGAGGACATCTATAGTTTGAATCAGTGAGAATCCAATACAAAGTTTTGCACCACTACTTCATCATAGCACTCCATTTATTATTTGTGAGCATATTTTGATTATATAAGATAAAAAGAAGCTTGTAAACTTGCTTTAAATCAACCTTTCTTACTCTTAATAATATTAACCTAGACAGGACTGCTTTTCTTAGTAACAAGCAATTTCTTAATTTTTATACGCCGGTCGAAGACTGGACGAAAAATGGGATCACCCGTGGCGTCCTGTTGTCCGGGTGGTGTCCACTTCTATGCCGGAGCATAACTCTATCACCATAAGTCCGATTGACTTTAAACTTGGCAGTTATATTCTTCTCATCAATACAGAGTGCAGTGCACAAGAACCATAACTCTACCTGGCCTATTTTTTAGTTATTGCCCTTTGTTGTTTTTCATACTTAAATCTTGTCCGGAATTATATCTCTTAAAGTATTATAGCTAGGATCATGAAACTTCATGGGTGTATAGATCTCACCAAGGTGGAGTGCAGTGTATAAGAACCATAACTCTACCTACCCTTTTTTTTGAGTTATTGCCCTTTGTTGTTTTTCATACTTGAATCTTGTCTGGAATATCTCTAAAAGTATTATAGCTAGGATCATGAAACTTCATGGGTGTATAGATCTCACCAAGTTGGAGTGCAGTGCACAAGAATCATAACTCTACCTGGCCTATTTTTTTAGTTATTGCCCTTTGTTGTTTTTCATACTTGAATCTTGTCCGGAGTATATCTCTAAAAGTATAATGGCTAGGATCATGAAATTTCATAAATGGATAGAACTCACCAAGTGGGAATGCAGTGTACAAACACCATAACTCTACCTAGCCTTTTTTTTTGAGTAATTGCCCTTTGTTGTTTTTCATATTTGAATCTTGTCTGGAGTATATCTCTAAAGGTATAATAGCTAGAATCATGAAATTTCATGGATGTATAGAGCTCACCAAGTGGGAGTGCAGTGTACAAGAACCATAACTCTACCTAGCCTTTTTTTGAGTTATTGCCCTTTGTTGTTTTTCATACTTGAATCTTGTCCGGAATATCTCTAAAAGTATTAAAGCTAGGATCAAGAAACTTCATGGGTGTATAGATCTCACTAAGGGGGAGTGCAGTGCACAAGAACCATAACTTTACCTAGCCTATTTTTTGAGTTATTGCCCTTTGTTGTTTTTCATACTTGAATCTTGTCCAGAGTATATCTCTCAAAGTAAAAAAGCTTGAATCATGAAATTTCATGAATGGATAGAGCTCACCAAGTGGGAGTGCAGTGTATAAGAACCATAACTCTACATACCCTTTTTTTTTTGAGTTATTGCCCTTTGTTGTTTTTCATACTTGAATCTTGTCTGCAGTATATCTCTAAAAGTATAATAGCTAGAATCATGAAATTTCATGGATGGATAGAGCTCACCAAGAGGGAGAGCCATGTACAAGAACCATAACTCTACCTAGCCTATTTTTTGAGTTATTGCCCTTTGTTGTTTTTCATAATTGAATCTTGTCTGGAGTATATCTCTTAAAGTATAATAGATAGGATCATGAAACTTCATGGGTGTATAGATCTCACCAAGGTGGAGTGCAGTGTATAAGAACCAAAACTCTACCTAGCCTTTTTTGAGTTATTGCCCTTTGTTGTTTTTCATACTTGAATCTTGTCCAGAGTATATCTCTAAAAGTATAATAGCTAGGATCATGAAGTTTCATGGATGGATAGGGCTCACCAAGTGGGAGTGCAGTTAACAAGACCCATAACTCTACCTACCCTTTTTTTTGAGTTATTGCCCTTTGTTGTTTTTCATACTTGAATCTTGTCCAGAGTAAATCTCTAAAAGTATTATAGCTAGGATCAAGAAACTTCATGAGTGTATAAATCTCACCAAGTGGGAGTGCAGTGCACAAGAACCATAACTCTACCTAGCCTATTTTTTGACTAATTGCCCTTTGTTGTTTTTCATACTTGAATCTTGTCTTGAGTATATCTCTAAAAGTAAAAAAGCTAGAATCATGAAATTTCATAAATGGATAGAGCTCACCAAGTGGGAGTGCAGTGTATAAGAACCATAACTCTACCTAGCCCATTTTTTGAGTTATTGCCCTTTGTTGTTTTTCATACTTGAATCTTGTCAGGAGTATATCTCTTAAAGTATTATAGCTAGGATCATGAAACTTCATGGGTGTATAGATCTCACCAAGGGAGAGTGCAGTGCACAAGAGCCATAACTCTACCTAGCCTATTTTTTGAGTTATTGCCCTTTGTTGTTTTTCATACTTGAATCTTGTCTGGAGTATATCTCTAAAGTATAATAGCTAGAATCATGAAATTTCATGGATGATAGAGCTCACCAAGTGGGAGTGCCATGTACAAGAACCATAACTCTACCTAGCCTTTTTTTTGAGTTATTGCCCTTTGTTGTTTTTCAAACTTGAATCTTGTCAGAAGTATATCTCTTTAAGTATTATAGCTAGGATCATCAAACTTCATGGGTGTATAGATCTCACCAAGGGGGAGTGCAGTGCACAAGAACCATAACTCTACCTAGCCTTTTTTTGAGTTATTGCCCTTTGTTGTTTTTCATACTTGAATATTGTCTGGAGTATATCTCTAAAAGTATAATAGCTAGGATCATGAAATTTCATGGATGGATAGGGCTTACCAAGTGGGAGTGCAGTGTACAAGAACCATAACTCTACCTAGCCTATTTTTGAGTTATTGCCCTTTGTTGTTTTTCATACTTGAATCTTGTCTGGAGTATATCTCTAAAAGTATGATAGCTAGAATCATGAAACTTCATGGATGGATAGAGCTCACCAAGTGGGAGTGCAGTTTACAAGAACCATAACCCTACCTATTGTTTATTTTGAGTTATTGTCCTTTGTTGTTTTTTCATACTTTGTTTGACAAAAAATATTCATTCAAATGACCTCAGTTCTATTCAAACCCCCAGTTAATATTAAGCGGTCTGACGGGCGTATCTTGTAACAATTTGGCACCTTGTCTACAATGTTTTCCTAAGCTTTTTTCTTGAGGGGCATCAAAAGGCAGGGTCATAAGGGGAGAAGTTAAAGATTTAATTTCACAGGATTTTACGGGCTAGTAAACAAGAACAAAAAAAAACAATTTAAAAAGATAACATTTATTTCAAAGACAAATATTCTATAAAGTAAAGTTATAATATCACAGACATAGTTCACATGCAATGTGAAAATACATGAAAGTATTTTTCTTTTTCAATTTTGTTTTGAATTATAGTGTAAAAAAGTCAGATTTAGTCTTCTTTATATCATCAGTACACTTTTTCTTCACATTTTTTTTCACTTTTGGGCTTTTTAATATTCTGTATTTCTACTTCACAGTGACAGGTTCTGAAAAAAAAAAAGAATAGAGGATAAATGTTTCAGTGTAAGATAGATTTTTTGTATTCTATTTTCATTGGTGTAAAAAAGTGAAATTGAGTTGGAATGGGGTAGCCCGTTACCAGATGAACCTTTTAGACTGGTCCAAACAGAGTGCAAGACAAAATATCAATGTAACATGTAAATTATAAAATAAGGCCAACTATGATAGAAATCATTGTAAGAAACTGAGAAGGTTCTTTTCAAAGCTTTTTTTTCTTTTTCCACAATGTTCTCTTTATTCTTTTTTCAATGTTGTAAATAGTGAGAATGCATGTTAATGGGTTGAGAAGTTGTTCCTAAACAGCAAAGTTAAAATATTTCCTTACCTAATGTGATATTTTTTCGTGGTCTAATGATTCCTGTGCTCGAGGGAGGCTTAGTGGAAATCAGACGGGCTCCTGGAGATTTACCTCCCTTTGGACTATTTGGAAGCCTGTTTTCATACTCGTGGGCTGTCAGCACTGGTGAAAATTGTTAAGGAAACATTGTGTATTGTGGTATATCATTTCAATAACCATAAGGATGCTGCAAATCTGTATCCTAATTTTGGGTGAAAAGGTTATACTTTCAATACCTTAAATGTAAAACTATAAAGATCTTCACAAACAGAATCAGAATTATGAACTTGTTTTCCCTTTTCCCCCACTTATTTGAACCACTTTCTTAAATGGTATACTTTTCAGGCTACTGTCCATGTTTGTTTCTCTCTTTGTCTTTTAATGTTTTAAATTCAATATATGAGATTGGCAGATTGAAAGATGCAGATGAAAAATTCATCGAGCGAAGAGCGTTATCTGCAATTGGGTAATTTAAACCTAAATTCAATTTCTCAATAATTTAAACCCAAACAACAGCGACAAACAAAATCTTAAACACATTTTAAAAAGGATATTTGCATGTATTGGCAGGAATAGGACATCAGTCTCTGTGACAATTTCTAGATCATGTCTGATGGACCCAACACCTGTCTCTCCCTCGACACCGACGGCAATGGCATAGATCTCCACGTCTAGCTCTGTCTTCATACCAGCAGCAATCTGAAAAAAAAACCAACCAAAATAGTTTGCCGAGATTGCATGTGAAAACAAGATGGATTGTGAAATAGAAGTATCAACCCTCGTCATGCTGAACCCAGAATATGCCTGTTTTGGCAGGTAGTATAGATGATGATCAGCCTGCATGTACATGCAGGCTGATCTTTGTCTACACTACCTGTTTATCCCTTCAAGCCAGAGTCATTCATAAGATTTTATTTTACAAAAAGAATTATTGGTCAACAGTTAATGACTCCAGTGCTTTCAAAGCTTTGATTTTTCATTCTATTCTTGAAGGGATTATATTCAGCATGACAAGGTTAAATAAAATAAAAGAAAAATCTGTATCTTCCATGTACAGTCAATTTGTATCGAGTGACCACTCAGTGAACAAAAATGTGGTCACTAAACCCATTCCCACACAATCCCGGCTTTTTACCCCCCGTAAGAAATAAGCTTGGAAATACATTTTGCAAAATGAAGAAACTGCTTGTAACTTGTGTCTTCATTTTCAACAATATTTTCTACCCCGAAAGATAAAGTTTTTTAGAATTCCTTACTGAAATTGACTTCAACTTCTTTGAACTTGGACCAGTCTAAAATTTTGTCATAATTGAAATGATTCTAGTGAGTTCCAACAACACAGGATTTAATTATGATATTACTATTTAGAACAAGGTGCCGAATTGTCACAAGATACGCCCGTGACACTGCTTAATATTAACTGGGGGTTTGAATAGAACTGAGGTTATTTTGAATGAATATTTTTTGTCAAACAAAGTATGAAAAACAACAAAGGACAATAACTCAATATAAACGCTAGGTAGAGTTATGGTTCTTGTACACTGCACTCCCACTTGGTGAGATCTATCCATCCATGAAGTTTCATGATTCTAGCTATTATACTTTTAGAGATATACTCCGGACAAGATTCAAGTATGAAAAACAACAAAGGGCAATAACTAAAAGAAATAGGCTAGGTAGAGTTATGGTTCTTGTACTCTGCACTCCCCCTTGGTGAGCTCTATCCATTTATGAAATTTAATGATCCTAGCTATTATATTTTTAGAGATATACTCCGGACAAGATTCAAGTATGAAAAACAACAAAGGGCAATAACTCAAAAAATAGGCTAGGTAGAGTTATGGTTCTTGTACACTGCACTCCCCCTTGGTGAGCTCTATCCATCCATGAAATTTCATGATTCTAGCTATTACACTTTTAGAGATATACTTCGGACAAGATTCAAGTATGATAAACAACAAAGGGCAATAACTCAAAAAATAGGCTAGGTAGAGTTATGGTTCTTGTACACTGCACTCCCCCTTGGTGAGCTCTATACATCTATGAAATTTCATGATCCTAGCTATTATACTTTAAGAGATATACTCCAGACAAGATTCAAGTATGAAAATCAACAAAGGGCAATAACTTAAAGAAATAGGCCAGGTAGAGTTATGGTTCTTGAGCACTGCACTCCCCCTTGGTGAGATCTATACACCCATGAAGTTTCATGATCCTAGCTTTAATACTTTTAGAGATATACTCCGGACAAGTTTCTAGTATGAAAAACAACAAAGGGCAATAACTCAAAATAAACACTAGGTAGAGTTATGGTTCTTGTTCACTGCACTCCCACTTGGTGAGCTCTATCCATCCATGAAATTTCATGATTCTAACTATTACACTTTTAGAGATATACTCCGGACAAGATTCAAGTATGAAAAACAACAAAGGGCAATAACTTAAAGAAATAGGCTAGGTAGAGTTATGGTTCTTGTACACTGCACTCCCACTTGGTGAGCTCTATCCATCCATGAAGTTTCATGATTCTAGCTATTATACTTTTAGAGATATACTCCGAACAAGATTCAAGTATGAAAAACAACAAAGAACAATAACTCAAAATATAGGCCAGGTAGAGTTATGGTTCTTGTGCACTGCACTCCCCCTTGGTGAGATCTATACACCCATTAAGTTTCATGATCCTAGCTTTTATACTTTTAGAGATATACTCCAGACAAGATTCAAGTATGAAAAACAACAAAGGGCAATAACTCAAAAAATAGGCCAGGTAGAGTTATGGTTATTGAGCACTGCACTCCGTGCAGAAGATTATAACTGCCAAGTTTAAAGTCAATCGGACTTCAGGTGACAGAGTTATGCTCCGGACAAAGAAGTGGACACCGCCGGACAACTGGATGCCCGGAAGCCCGGACGCCACGGGTGATCCCATAATAAGTCCCGTCTTCGACGGGCGTATAAAAAATGCCTTCACTTCTTAATAGCCTTTCTTTTTTTTAAAAAGAAGGATTTCAAATATGGTCACTTAATGGAGATGGTGGCTCAATGGAAGTGGTCAATCAAGCAAGATCGGCTTTACAAGTGTTTACAATATGAGAACCAGACCAAATAACCAAGAGATAAAAGGCAAAATTTGTTCTTTGACCCTTTCCATTTTTTTTTTAAGTTTAGACTGGTCCAAATTGAAAGAGGTTGTAGACGACAATGAAAATTAGATGCAATTTGAAATGAAACCATCCTATGTGGTAGAAAATATTGTGGGAAAGAAGAAATTGATTGTTACAAGCGATTTCTTCTTTTTCCACAATGTTTTTTTTAAGTATAAAATCACAGCAACGTAAAATCCCAGATTTGTACAGGAAAGGGATAAAAGGACCTGACTGAAGGTAGTATCACATAAAGATGTATAAGTGTGTGAAAAACTTTAAAATTGGATCTATGGATCAGAAGCTATATACAAGTTTATTTCTTTGTCATGTCAACAACACCTCAAACTAGGACAACAGTATAACGACAATACCTCAACTTTTTGTCCCAAAACAGTCTAGTGAAGATTGGTTTTTGTCTTTAAAGTGTAGAAATTATCACTTAAATGGAGAAATGAGCAGCAAAGCAATGTGACATTTTTCCAAGAAGTATTTCAACAGCCTTTTGTTAATAATGGTTATGCGTTTGTAATTACTTTACTCTTAACTAGACAATTCTGCCTTTTGAAAATAATTTTGCTGGTATTCATCTCTATGACACAAATTTGGCTTTTTGGTGAAATAATGATTTAGTAAAGAGCTAGAGTACTTACTGGTCCTGGTTTGTAGTTGATTCGAATACCAGTTGCTGGTGGGGGTTGTTTGACCTTGAACCTACATGTGTCCACACCTGTGTTCTTCAGCAACAATGTAAATGCATAGGTGTTTCCCTCTCTGAGTACCCCAAAATCGATTTCCTCTGGTAGAAGAATGAGACCCCGCATGGCCTGTAACTGGGTCTGACCCTTCACTGTGGCCCCAGCCAGTAGGGAGTTGTTCGTCTTCCGTCTCACTGGGTCCTCTATCTGTATATACTGTTGATAAAAGATTGTCATATATAATTTGAGTTCATGCTTGCCATTTCCAACCATTTCACATGTGCGTGAGATGCCCACACTGAGCAGCCTAGACAGCCAATCAGGGCATTTAGAATATACGCTGATCATATGAAGAAGCTTTGTCTTAGTATCTATCTATAGAGCGCCCAGTGAAGATTTTGATCAGACTGTGCAAATGCACAGGCTGATCAGAGTCTTTACTTTGTGCACATGTATAATGGCAATGGAAATAATGATGGAAATGTCAAGCACCGAATCATTTACAGTTTATACTAAATCTCAGTTTCAAGTAATAATATTGTTTTGAATTAACTCTAATCATGCTTAAAAAAAATCAAAAAAAAAAACTCTACATATTTGCATTAAAGTCAAAAGGGTGAAATTACAGGGATCACTAATTATAGGTTACCTGTAACATTTATTTCTGAAAATTTATCTAACAACAACTCTGGCTTAAAAGGGACATTAATCAGGTTGTGTAGATTAAGACCAGACTGCAGTCTGATCTTTGTCTATACCTCCTGCTAAACAGTAATATTTGGGGTTCATCATGACTAGGATTAAAGGCTTTTGACAACATTTCAACAATCTTCTTTATTCAGGACAACAGCAGATATGCTTCTCCAAGTTTTCATTTGTCTTGGGCTGGGTCTCTGACCATGGCCCCTTGTCAAGCAAATGAAATGTGTATCAAAATACAATAGAGAATTGACAAATATCTAACCGAATCTACTTCAGAAGGCACTCGTACAAGCAGTTTGTGTGTAAGTGCTATCAATTTCTTGGAGGCTGAGGACAAAACAGGGTATTAATTGCTAGGCAACCCTACCTTGTAACCAAAGCTTCAACAAGCTGAACTCATGCTGTTTGGCTGCCCACTGACAAAATACTTTACTTGCAGCTCCAGTTGGAAGAAGTTATCTAATTGGCCTATGGTTCATTCGATTGGTAGAAGCAGTTTTTCAATTACACTGGCTTATGTTATTTTTAAAAATGAAACTGTGGTTCATATAGGACAGAACCTTTCTTTATATTGTGATATATCAAGTTTGGTAAATGTAACCTGAATCACCAGTTAACCCTTTCCCACTCAGTGACGCTTTTGAACACCTCTCAAATTGAAAACTTTGGAAAACATTGTGGAGAATGAAGAAATTGCTTGTAACAAGCAATTTCTTCATTTATCCAAAATGTTTTCTACACCAATAGAATAAGCTTTTTAAGGTATCGTTAACTTTATATTGTTGTCTGCAACTTCTTTGAACTTGACCTGGTCTAAAATTTTATTGTATGGGAATGGGTTAAATAAGTTTAAATATGCAAGGGAAATAGTTGTTATCTACCTTCGTGTTTGGTATAGCTCCTGGTTTACCTCCCTTGATAACATTTGGTAGAGGGACTGGTTTCTTTCTCGGATGACCTAAAACATCTACTTTTAAACTCTGGGACAGCATTTCTTGTTCTCCAACAAATTCATTTTCTGTGAATTAAATAATCTATCTTTAACACTATTTTATGGCTAGAATATTAAAATTAAAGCTAAAAGATGGTAGACCAATGAAGACAGTCTTCTCTCCATCCATAGAGAAATTTGATCAAAATATATTATAATAGATAAAGTTGATTCAAATAATGATAGTAAAATAAGTAAGATCCAAATGATATATATATATATATAATCATATGATTTTCTAATTGATTGACCATGATTGTCAATCAAAAAATCCATATATACATCATTTTATTCATTTAGATGGAAAGAGAACTTTGAACTCCAACAATTACTTGGGCATTTTTGTTGATTTAGTGACTTTACCCAATCCCATACAGTGATGCTTTTGGACGCCCTTTAAGAAAAGCATTTGGGAAAACATTGTAACAAGCGATTTCTTCATTTTCCACAATGTTTTCTACCGAGAAATCTAAAATATCATCAACTTTAAATTGATGTCTGCAACTTCTTTGAAATTGGACCAGTCTAAAATTTTGCCATCTTGTAATGGGTTAAACATTGTAATTGTAGCTTATTATTGTGGCAATATAGCCTTAGTTATGATGTTTATGTCGCGAACCAAAAATACGCCTTTTATTTCATGTCCTTTACAACATATTTTACAAATAACGTTATGTTTATTACTTCAGCCAAACTATAATGATGGAAATTAGTTGACAAGGCAACCAATCCATCAATTACTGACAGGCTGATTTGAATAGGTAAACAAAATAATGAGTATGTACTTGTTGTCTTATAAGATAAGATTATCTCCTTGTTGTTGCTGTTTTCCCTAATTCATAATGTAAATATGAGATTTAGTAGTTATTTCTTTTATGTAGGTTCAAAATCAAGGTCACAGGATCAAAGTATGAAATATTGAGTTTCAAATAAATTTGTTAGTCTGAGGTGTAGGGTATGACAAAATATAAGCAAATTTTGAAAAGTATGTCAAGGTCAAAGTCACAGGGTCTTGATTCTTGGCCAGCAATGAAAATCTATCAGAAGATGGATATCAAATATGTTTGTGATATGTTAAGGCATTTGGAAAATATAATCCATTTAAAGGATTTGTTTAAAAGTTTTTTTGGTTAAAATTTATTAAAGTTACTTATGATATAGAACAACTGTGCAAATTGATATTGAAATGCATCCATAAATAATGGAGTTATTGTCCTATAAAAAGTAACCTTCAGCTGTGACCTTGACCTTGAACCTACTTGAACAAATGTTTCAAACAGCAAAGCTCCTTGTGGAGAGTTATTTTGAGATGTATTCACAAATCTGGAAATTAAAGTCCTGACAAATTGTGACAGACACACAAACACCCAAACTAATGCACTAACTAAATTAATGCAAATGCAATGTACTGTCAATGCTACAAATATTTTTCAGTTACCTAAACCAATTCCTACACAATCATGCCTTGTAAGGCCCCTCAAAAAAAAAATGTCTAAGATTGTGGTAAATGAAGACATTGTGAAATTGAAGAAATTGCTTTATTATGCACAATGATTTATACCAGAAAAACAGTGCTTTTTAAAGTTTCATCAACTGAAATTGTCGTCTGCAACTCCTTTGAATTTGGATTAGTGTAGAATTAGTTGTTTTGTAATGGGTTAAGCAGGCTTGACCAAAAAAAATAATTTTTTTTTTAATATGATTTGTCTCCCTTTGACCCATTTTCTTGCAATTATCGTATTCTGTCAGTTGGTCAAATTGGAGAAAGCTGTTATGTAGTGAAGTATATAAATATATAGTTTTGAAATCATCTTGTCAACATAATGTTTTGAATCATAATAAAATGTGTGAAATGATAAATTGAACAAGGTTATCTATTTGGAATAAGGTACAGGGTTGGGAGTCTGCTGTATTATCTTCAGTTAAAGAATTCTAAATGCATGCGGCAAAAAGATTTATCATTTCATTCAGTTTGTTGTAGAAATCTCAATTGAGCCTTTCCTGTTTTGGAAATTTTGGACTGGTCCTAATTGAAAGAGGTTGCAGACAACAATGGAAATAGAATGCAATTTGAAATGAAACCATCCTATATGGTAGAAAATATTGTGGAAAAAGGAGAAATTGCAAGACAATGATAAACAACACTGAATTGTAAACAAAACAAATGTGATCCATCATCAGGGAAAAGCTGTCTAAATTATATAAAAAAAATGTGTGGTTTTTTTCATTCTTTTTTCAAATTTTAGACTAAACTATATTGCGTATCTTTCTTACTTATAAAAATGAAAACAAGATGTGTTTGTGAATGACCTTGACCTTACAACCTACTGATGCCTCTGTCTCAAATACAAGCCATGCATCTTGAACTTTAATTAAATCACAGCAAAATGTTAAGTTTTTGTGTTAAGTTTACTGCTCACAGACAGACAGACAGACATGAAAACAATAATGCCCCTGATCTTATGGATGCAGTGGCATACAAAATGTCAATATCCCAAAAGCTGAGTAAGTTACAACAATTTTTGTACATTAACCTATTACCAGATAACATCGTTAAACTTTAAGAAGTTGAAAAAACAATTCTTATTTGGTAAAATTCTTAAAATCTGTAAGTTAGGTACAAAAGATTGTTGATAATGAAGAAAATCACTTGTACATGTAACAAGCAATTCTTTCATTTTCCATTATGTTATCAAAAGCTTTTTCTTCAGGAGTGCAGCAATAATTAGACATTTGTGTCTTCATTCAAACTTTGAATGTTTCCAATGTAACACATCATAAAGTAATGTAATTTAGACAGGTTTTCCAGGATAATGGATCATGAAAAATTGTTAGGTATGGCAAACACACATATTTGTTAAGCACACTATTCTTGCATACCATACCTTCCTCCAAGGTTGGATGTTCAAATATGATTGGATAATCCAAATGAGAGGGGAGGTCTGAAGGTGATTCTGTGCCAGCCCCTGCCTGTTTAGGGGTGGGATTAACTGCAATCAAATAATAATGTGTGCAAACTATTCTACAGTGCTAAACAAGAGCACTACATGCAATGGCTGATGCTCTACTGTTGAATGCTGGATATTGAACATAAAATGGAATTCTTAATTCTGGAAAACTCTGGATAAATAAACCCATGTCATGCTGAACCCGTAATATTCCTGTTTGAGCAGGAGGTATATACAAAGATCAGCATGCAGCATGTGCAGTCTGATCTTAGTCTACAACCTTTGCTTGTCCCTTTCAAGCCAGAATTGTTTATAAAATCAGTTTTCAAATGAAATATTTATCTGCAACTAGTGCTTTCATTGATTTCAGCCCTTTGATTTTGGTGCAATTCTAAACAGGATTTTTATTCAGCATGACAAGGGTTAAAAAACAAATGATAAATTGCTAAAGCAGATAAGGGGGAGAGCATCAAGAGGGATTTTACTATAGCAAACATGTAATGCCAAAAGACAGGAACTGTCAAAGGAAGTAATGTTTGACTAATCTAAGTGCTGGATAGTAACAGCAACATATTGTCAACAAAGGGTAAAACTCTAATAAATCTTTTAAAAGATTAATGAATTCTTGCCAAGAGAGTTAAATTATGACAAAAAACACACACGCATGTGCAAAAAAATTCCAATCATTACTTAGAGTAGTAACAGAGATAACATTTTGCATTTAAGGCTTTTACCTAGAATTTGTAAGTTGAAATGAATTCACACTTGCCTAAAATTTATGTTAGAGTAATGAGTATTTGTCTTGAATCATTTCCATAATTACGGTTGAAAATTTCTGGGAAAAAGCTATAGTTAAGTTACCAAGATACCACATCATGTACAGACTTGCATATTTAACTTGAAGCAGAATTTTCTAAGTCACAGCAGGGTCTAAATTCCACAAAATAGAATGTCAGAGTAATGAATATTTATCTACATAGAGACACTCAAAACATGTGAATACATGTGCTTAGTTTAAAATAAAAAGCATGGGTAGTTTTATAGATGCAAAATTATTTACAAACTTTCACTTACAATTTTAGTCAAAAAGAGGTCAACTTACAGTAAAGTCAATTTCAGTGTAATGAATCTTTGCCTAGGAGATGACATTAGAGTCACAAATGAATGTGCACACATTCACAGAAAAAGCTTGAGTAGTACTAAGATACAAGATTATGCACTGATTTGCATGTAAAATTTCAACTAGGAAGTTATATGTTGAAAAGGGGTCAAAATGCCACTGAAATGAATGTCAGAGTCTCGATAATTGAACTATGGCCATAAGCATACCTGCAAAGTTTCAAATCAAAGACTTAGTTGTTACATAGATATGATTTCATGTAAATTATAATGATCTGAACATAAAAGTATACCCAATCTAAATTTAAAAAAAAGGCCATTATTCAACTAAAATAACTAGAAATTACCGCAAAGCGGACTAATACCCCTCAACAGCGCTTGTCCATATACAAGTGCTATCCACCAAAGGACTGTAATAAAAAATAAACTTTTTAATTAAAGGGCCATAAGTCAGTCAAAAAATAAATGGACCATAACCAAAATAGGATATGCACATGTCTGACTTATACCGAATCTTTCTGAGAAATTTGAATCAAATCCGTCCATTGGTTGCTGGATATTTGAGCGGACACAATTTTTCACCAAAGGGCCATAACTATGTCAACTAGATGGTTGTCCCAGGGCAATTACTGTCAAGCCCACAAAATTTTGACTATCAACTTGACCTTTACCATCAATTTTAGTGTTTGACCTTGATTGAGAATAATTGGGCCAATTTATTTTGAAATCCATCCATAATTATAGGAGAAATGCTCTTGACAATCACAATTTTAGTGTTTGACCTTGAGCTGTGACCTTGACATTAGAACTATCCCCAAAATTCTTTCAAATGGCACATCTTCTGATGATGGAGAATAATTGTGCAAAGTTATATTGAAATCCATCCATAAATGTAGGATTAATTGTCCGGACAAATTTGGATTGACAGACTAACTGACTAAGGTACTAACCGACAATTGCATTAACGCACATTCACAGACTTGTCATAGTGACAACTATGTCTGGCTCTCCACAAGCGGGCTTGACAAAAATCAATGGACCATAACCAAAATGAAATAAGCACATCTCTGCTTGATACTGATTATATCAGTGAAGTTTGAATAAAATATGTCCAATAGTTGGAGAGAAATTGAGCAGACATGAAAAAGATAAAGACAGACAGACTGACCGACCAACAAGCTGACTCCTATATTCGCCCCAAACATAGTTTTGGGGGTTATAATGATTGAAAGTAGCAAATCTTTGTTTAGAGATTGGAATTATGGTCTCGAAGGTATGTGCAAAGCTCTCAAGCAATAGCATTAGTAGGAACAGAGACATGGTACTTGGACTTTAACCAAAGCATTTTGCCAACGTTGATGCCGATGCCAGGTGGTTGGAATAGCCTTCCCTTCCACATTCTCCGGAAAGTAAAACTAAAACATGATTAACCCTTCCTGTTCAATCCTTTGGTTTTACATCCCATGATTTTATAATTGAGAAAAGATTGTAGAAAAAGAAGAAATTACTTGTAACAAGCAATTTATTCTTTTTCTACAATATTTCCTACGCTACTAAATGGTTATTTTTTAAATTATATCCACTTATAATTTTCATCTACACAACCCTTGAATTTGGACTGATCTAAATTTTACAAAACAGAAAAGAGCTAATAATGATATATTGTTTTCTAAAATAACTGAGCTTGTTACGAATTTTTTTCATCAAAATCTTTCAGAAAATAGACTTGAACCCTTGTCATGCTGAATCCAGAATTTTCCTGTTCTGACATATGTGCAGTCTTATATTAGTCTTTACCACCTGTTTGTCCAATTCATGACAGAATTGTTTATGAAATAGTTTTTACCGCTTTTAGTCCTTTGAATTTAATACATTTCTGGAAAAGTATTTTTTATTCAGCATGACAAGGATTAATAGAACCATTAGAACCAAATCAATCCTTGAAGTGATTAACTAAATAGAGAAATCATGCAAAAACCATTAATTATACAATGAAAAATATCAAATAAATAAATATCTAAAAGAAAGAGAGGAAACACAATAATTCATCCATATCTACAACACAACTAAGAAAGGATTGGTTGTGTATTTACAAACTTTTGTGAAGACAATAGTTCTGGATTTGAAACCTAATTTAGCCCTTTCCCAGCCAATATTATATCCCTTATATAGTAGGCACTGTAAAACAGGGTTATAAAAGCAATCATAATGTTCATATGAAAAACACTTTCTATTCAACACATACATTGACTTTGATTTTTCCATTAACTAATTACCAGGCGTAAAAAATTTTGACTGGTCCTAATTGAAAGGTGTTGCAGACAAAAATTCAAAGTTTATGAGATTTCAGAATTTTTTTACTTTCTGGGTAGAAAATACTGTGTTAAATGAAGAAATTGCTTGCTACAAGAAATTTCTTCATTTTATACAACATTTTCCCTATGTTTTTTCTTTGGGCATCCCAAAGTGTCATAATGTGAGAATGGTTTAACAGGCAGTAACAGTCTAAAATGTTGTTGTTTTTGGTAATTTATTAAAATCTAGTAGATCTCTTATATTTTTTTGTCTAGTTTTATCTTTCAATTATTTTAGAAATTAAGAAATATTGCAGACAGCACTTCAAAGAAGTACATAAATTGAACTAGATGGTTGTCCCAGGACAACTGCTGTCGAGCCCGCAAACTTTTGTAGGTATCATGCTCAAGATAAGCACAATTTTAGTGTTTGACCTTGAGCTTTGACCTTGAAGTTGAAGCTTTCCCAAAAATTCTTTCAAATGGCACATCTACTCATGATGGAGAACAATTGTACCAATTTATTTTGAAATCCATCCGTAATTGTAGGAGAAATACTCCAGACAAACACAATTTTAGTGTTTGACCTTGAGCTGTGACCTTGAACTTGAAGCTATCCAAAATATTCTTTCAAATGGCACATCTACTCATGATGGAGAATAATTGATCCATGTTATTTTGAAATCTATCCATAAATGTAGGAGTAATTGTCCGGTTTTCTCTATTCTTTAACTACAAGGTTGTAAGCCTTTGATTGCTTGGATTTAGATTCAATATAAATGTCTGTATAGAAAAGTTTGTGAATACAACCTACATATGTAAATGACAAAACTGAATACCTGGACGTCCTGTGGTACCCTTTTGGGCATGTGCTGGTGTCGGAGCCTGTGGTCTGAGAGGGGCTGGTGACCCCTGACCTGTAGCATGTGCTGGGGTCGGGTTTCCTGGTCGCATACCACTGGCAGAATGTCCGACCTCACTGTACACTGTGAAACACCAATACAACATTGAACTAATATCAAAAGCATAACAAACTTTCTAAATTTCTATTAAAACAATGTGGGGTACAATATCTTTTTCATGCATTTCCATACAACTTTATTTAAAATAAAGCTTTACCTGCAAGTAACTGCCCACCAGCTGTGGGAAATTCCAAAACTTTGGCCAATAATTCAGAGATTAACCCATTCCAACACAGTGGAATTTTAGACTGGTCCAAATTGAAAGGAGCTGCAGATGACAATTTCAAGTTGATGGAATTTGAAATTTTTTCATCTTTCTGGATAGAAAACATTGTAGATAATGAAGAAATTGCTTGATCCAAGCAATTTCTTCATTTTCCACAATGTTTTCCAAAGCTTTTTAGTTGAGGGGCGTAAAAAGGAGGGATTGAGTGGGAATGGGTTAAAGAAATTTAAAACTATTTCTGTCTCTCTGGGAACAAGACAATGAGGCATTTTTTTTTTCATTTTCCACAATGTTCTCCAAAGAATATCAGAGATTTATCTGAATAGGCTGCAGGTTTGTTTGAAAAAAAATATGGGGAAATAATTGACAAGAAAAATTATTATGTCCTACCAACCCATTTAATTTTCAAAGGTTTACGGTATTTTAATAGAGTTATGTGTGTTCAAGATGTTTCTTTGATAATTAATATTATTTTGAAATAGCCTTTTTAAGCTACTGCTGGATAGCAGAAGGCTTAAAGATATACAGAATATCTTATTTGTTTTCTTTTTAAGTAATAAGTCTGAATGAATTGCTGATCTAGTATTGTCCAAGTAACTTACAACACAGATACTTTTTTGTCCTGGCCTAGAAGAGCTATCCGTCAAATTTATAACACAATAATCACAACAGTACTGCAACCACATAAAAATTAGCAATACTTTGAGTTTTCACGAATATCAGCTAAGCTAACAACACATATCTATATTGTATCAATGAAATGATAATATAATGCAATCATTTCAGTAAGGCTTATTTAGCCCAAAAACTAGCAGCTAAACAGAACAGCACTGCGTGCAGTTACCAAATGTTCGATATCTTCGTTTTCTACAATGTTTTTCTAGAGGGGTATAAAAATGAAGGATTGTGTTGGAATGGATTAACAAACACCAAAAAGCCATTTTAACCCTTGTCATGCTGAATCTGGAATATTCCTGTTTTGGCAGGAGATATTCAGGATTCAGCATGTACATAAGTGCAGTCTGGTCTTGGTCTATGCCTCTTTCAGCCAGAGTTGGTTGAATAATCAATTTTCAACAGAAATATTGAACCTCATTAAGACCTTCCAGTACTATCAGTAATTTGATTCTAAAGCAATTCTTTTTCCTTTTCTAATTCCCCATGACAAGGATTAATTTGATAGAATTTCAAATTCCCCTTCTTTTCTTTGTAGACAATACTGCTGAAAATGAAGAATTAATTGTAATAACCCATTTCTTCATTTTCCACATTCTTTTCCCTAACCTTTTTCTTTTGGGTTATAAAATAAAGTATGTTTGTTAGGGAATGGGTTAAATACTAACCAGCAAAAGACATAGGTGTATCTGCCACAGGTCCTTTAGGTTGTACTGTGACATCTGAATGACTTGACCTGTCGCTTTGTGATGTTCTGGCTGCTGCAGCTGTTTGAGAAAAGAAGTCATTAAGCTAAAACTAAGATATTTCAAAAAAGTATTGATCATGTACTATTTCAGCTTCATGATTAGTAATAGTACTGCTACTCAGTAAGTTTTGTCCCTTTGGTGCTTGACCAAAATTTTAGACTAGTTCAATTAAAAGAAGTTGCAGACAACAATGTGGATTATGAAAAAATTGCTTGTCACAAGCAATTCCTTCATTTTATGCAATGTTTTTCAAAGCTTTTGTCATACAAAAGCAGGGTTGTAAGGGAATGGGTTGATTGGTACAGTTGACTCATTTCCACACAATTCCACTTTTCATGCCCCTCCAGATAAAAAACTTGGGAAAACATTGTGGAAAATGAGGAAATTGCTTACAACAAGCAATGTTTTCATATCTCACAATGATTTCTACCAAGAAATACAAAGATTTTTTAAAAATTTAATCAACTTAAAGTTGTTGTCTACAACTTCTGTATATTTAGAGCAGTCTAAAATTTTTTTTTAAAGTGAAATTAGTTAAACTCCTTAATGGACAAGAAATATTGAGAAAAAATATTTATTTTTTTTACATGCTGGATATGAGTGAGATTTGGAAAACTTGCACTGTGATAAGTGCAGTCTGATCTACGTCTATACTACAAGTTCATCCCCTTTAACCCTTTCCTGTTTTTCAAAATTGTAGACCTGTCCAAATTCGAAGAAGATGCAGACGGCAATTAAAAGTGAGTGCAATTTGAAAGGTAACTAATCAATTGGGTAGAAAAAATTGTGGGAAAAGAAGAAATTGCTTGTTACAAGCAATTTCTTCTTTTCCCACAATGTTTTCTCAAGTACAAAATTACGGGGACGTAAAAACAAGGGATTGTACAGGAAAGGGTTAAGACAGAGTTGGTCATACAATTGATATCAGAAAAGAAGAAATTAGCTACAATCAAGCCTTCAAGTGCTTTCAGCCCTTTGAGTTTAATGCAACTGTAAAGAAAGGATTTATTCAGCATGACAAGGGTAAAGATCTAAAGCAAAAAAACAACAAAAAATTGGTTAGAATTTAACGAATTATTTCCCACCCACTAGAAAAAAGTAACAATGTACAAATGTACATGAATAATACCATTTGATTTTTCTCCATAGAAAACTCACCAATACTTTTAAAATTGATAGCAGCTCCCTGAAGTCATACTAGGGACTTCTTGAGAGCAAAGCTGACTCTATAGACCATTACTGCACAATCCTGTATTTTGACATGTCATTGAAACATAGTTTTAGAAAACATTGTGGGAATTGAAGAAATCACTTGTAACAAGCAATTTCTCCTTTTCTCAAATGTTTTGTAACAGAAGCTCAGAACCACAGACACCACACACAGTTATGGAGTTACCAAAGATGTTGCTTTGGCATTCTTGCAACAAATAACTACTCTATATAATGACCTTTACTTTAACATATGGCAAAACAACCAAAAAAATGTATAATTTTAATGTAAACATACATCTTCCAGGCATGCCAGCACTATGAGGCTGTGATGTACTCTCGGTTGTGTCCATTCGTATAGCTTCTGTTCCGTCACGCCGTGGATCATCAGCTAGCAATGTTACTGTCTCATTTATATCTTTAGCCTGTAAATAAATATATTCAACAGCTTTATTACTTTTTAAACTGTCATTGGTGACTTAGCTCTTATCTTTGGTTATAGATTACAGACAAGAAAATTGTTGGTGTGAAAGCCTTCAGCAAATCTCTTTCAAAGAATTTTCAGATAATTTCATTTGAGATTCATTTTCAAAGTATATTGGGATCGTTTGGGTTAGAGGATCAATTTCACCCATTCCCACACAATCCTCCTTTTTATGCCTTTAAAGAAAATAATTTTGAAAAGCAATGTGGAAAACGAAGAAATTTTAAAGATTTCTAAAATTTGAAATTGTCGTCTGCAACTTCTTTAAATTTGGACTGGCTTAAAATTTCACTGAGTGGGAATGAGTTAAAGCATACCTAGGCTTGTGTTAGTAGGAAAACCTTCTAAGAGTTTCTAAGAGTTTAAAGATTATTTGGGTTTCATAATCAATACAAAATCATACCTGTGTTAATAAGAAAGCCTTTCCAAATTCACTCTCAAAGTATTTCGGAATAGTTTGTGTTTTAAGAGCTAGAAGCCCCTCCTTCTCTTCTTGTACTTCTCTCTCGTCCCTCTCCCAGTCTGCCTTCGTCCTCTTGGGTTGTGGTGTTGGGGGAGGGCTGGGCTCTGGGGGTGACAGGGCTTTCTCATACATACCCTTGATATCAGCTGTAATGAAAGGTCAAAGACATACAAAATATTATCCATTACAGTCTAACCTGTGTTGGCAGTAGCATTATGACAGACAGACAGACAGATAACTTTATTTATAGATTTGTACAAATTACATCATCATATCAAGACATAAGTACATTACATGTACATATGATTAATTGAAAGTATGACATGTCTTATAATATTTACATAACCACTCATTTTTTACATAGGGTACTACATTATTTATTTAGATTTACATATTTGAAAGTCTTATAACGGGCATTTGTTGCCGTATTATAAACTACAAATAATTGCACGACCCGATTATGGACAGAGCCAAGGTGAATATTTTATAGGTTGGTAAGTATCAGACAAGTATTTTTGATAATGCTATAATATCCCTTGTCATGCTGAATAAAACCTTTTTTTTCTGAATTGCATTTAAATCAAAGGCCTGGAAGCACTAGAAGTACTAGTTGTAGGTGAATATTTCTTTCGAAATTCTGGCTAGCAAGAGATAAGCAGGTGGTGTAGACTACGATCAGACTGCACATATGTGCAGTCTGATCTTAGTCTTTACCTCCTGCCAAAACAGGAATATTCAAGGTTCAGCAAGACAAGGGTTAATATATGTATATGGTAAATAGAATTATTCAATATTTTAAAGACAATATGAGTGAGAAAAAATCTTTATTCAAGATTTCGATTAGACCTAAGCACCCATAGTGATAACTTCTTTGTTTGAATGCTCTTTTAAGATAAATTGATAATCTAGCTATAGGGTTCAAGTTCATGTCAATAGTTGTATTTTCTAGTAAGATTTAATCTGTTACCAGCATTTCCAGATGACAAAATATAAACTGGTTCAAATTCAAAGATGTTGCAGGCAACAATTTTTAGTTGATGAATTTTTAAATATTCTTGAGTTTTTAAGATATAAAACATAGTAGATAATGAAGACATTGCTTGTTACAAGCAATGTCTACAATTCTTTCAAAAGCTTTATTCTGTCAGGGGAGGGGGGGGGGGTGTTAAAAACATATAATTGTGTTGGAATAAGTTAAAGGAAGGTCATCAGATTTATCAGTCCTTACCTTTTTCATAGTTGGTTAATTCACTTTCAGCCTGTGCCAGATTCTGTAGATCAGCAGCATTGATTCTCTCTTCCTCCGATCTAGGATCCCTCATCCTCATAAAATCTTCCATCTCATTTCTAGATTTCACATGTTCTGCATACTCTCTAAGCCCTCTCTGCATTCTAGTAAATAAGGAGAGAAATGTGAACAGTTTCTCATGTGGTTTCCGTAAAACAGTAATTGGAAAAAGAATTTGGGTACATTACAGACCAATCAAATAAATCCATTTTGACCAGAAGTGAACTTTAACCCTTTCCCGTTTTTGGAAATTTTGGACAATGAAAACTGGATGCTATTTGAAATGAAACCATCCTATGTGGTAGAAAATATTGTGGAAAAAGGAGAAATTGCTTGTTACAAGCAATTTCTTCTTTTTCCACAATATTTTCTTGAGTATAAAATCAAAGGAACGTAAAATCCCGTATTTGAACAGGAAAGGGTTAAACTCTGACATTTATGTCATGCATTTTTGATGGTCACGCATGCTTGCAAAGTGACGCTTTTTGACGCCACTAAAGAAAAGCAATTAGAAAAACATTGTGAAAAATAATGAAATTGCTTGTGACAAGCAATTTCTTCTTTTCCACAATGTTTTCTAACAAGAAAGTTGAAAAAACAAAAAGTTTCATAAACTTTAAATTGTTGTCTGCAACCCCCTTCAATATTGACAAGTCTGAAATTTCGTTGTTTTGTAATAGGTTAGATGTCGTAACTACAGCTTATATGACAATTAGGCCGCCAACCAAAGGTATGCCTTTATTTTATGTCCTCCTTCACATAATTTATGAAAAAATGATGTTTATTAAGCCATTCCCACACAATCCCTCCTTTTCACGCCTCTCAAGAAATAATCAATTTCTTCATTTTTCACCATGTTTTCTACCCCAAAAGACGAAAAAATCTAAAACTCCATCAACTTGAAATTGTAGTCTGCAGCTTCTTTCAAATTGGACCAGTCTGAAATTTTGCCATGTTAGAATGGGTTAACTCAGTTGAACTGCCGTGTTGGAGGTAAGTGAGCACGGCCAGTAAAAAGTCAGTTACATTCTGCTACCTGTTCATCTTATCACACTTTACCTTTTTTCAAATATGAAAGGTAGAAATAAAGCCTCTACAGTTTGTCAAATTTGGCACACTGTTTGTATGATGTTTTGTTAACTGAAAAATACCAGACTTCAAAAACTGCTACTTTACAGTCTGAAGATAGCAAGGACTAATCCCATTACAAAACGCGAAATAAGTACTGGTCCAAGTTGAAAGAAGTTGCAGACGACAATTTTTAGTTAATGAAATTTTAGAAATCTTGGTCTTTTTTGGACAGAAAACAATGTGGATAAGGAAGAAATTGCTTGTAACAAGCAATTTCTTCATTTGCCACAATGTTTTCCTCAGCTTTATTCCTTAGGGGCATCCAAAAAGGTCATTGTGTTGGAATTGGTTAAACCGATTGGTTACCAGATGACAAAACTTAAAGACTTGTTCAAATTCAAAGCAATTGCAGACAATAATGTGATTGGTGAAATTTGAAATTCTTTGTTGTTTGGAATAAAAACTTTGTGGATAATGAAGAAATTGCTTGTTTTGAGGGGCGTAAAACAGAGGAGATGTGTGGGAATAGGTTAAGAAATTACTGAATAAAATACAACAATTTCAGAAATAACTTACAGATCCCTGAGGTTGTCATTCATTGGTTTATACTGCACAAATTGTCTAAGTTCCAACACTGAAGGACACTTCAAGATGGGAATCCTCATGTTAGTTTTCACTGCCCCACCCACTGACAATCCCTGGCCAACTGTTGTACCAAATTTAGGTCCAGGAGTTTTAAATTCCTTTGGAGGAAGAGTAGTGAGATCTCTACATCGTATACCAGGTGGAACGATTGACTCTTGATCGTATTTTTTTAACCAGCGATCTGATGGTCCACCAAGATACGGTTTGAGAATCGTAATTCCAACAACACCTGGGAAATCAGGTAACTCATCCCTCAAAACTGCCGTTGCATTACTCTGTTCGGCAGACGAAAGATATTCCGCAATTTCCTGATATCTATAGAGTTCAGTTCCTGACCCGTCAGCATGTACTATAAAGAATCTTGGAGCATGCTCCTTGTAGACGCTGATCTTTTTCTCTTTCACTTGATCCTCACTACTAACATCAGATACATCATCTTGATTTGCAGGTATTACACTAAAGTCACCGTTATTTCTAACATTGAAGACGTTTCCATCAGAGTCAACTGTTTCGACAGTGATGTCAGCATTGTGACATAACATATATCGACACTCCCTATCTGGAAGTAATTGTTCCATATTTTTGATTGGTCGAGGGAAATATGTGACAATACCCTCAGTATCGACCTCTACTCTGCCTCCATCAAAATGATGTAGCATGTAATAGCCATCTGGGAAAATGTTTATTGTTGTTCCATTACCAAATATGGTCAAATTCTCACTAGTCATACAGTTAAACTCTACAGTAGCAAAACTTGGACATTCAACTTTCACAAACTTGTTGGTCTGTACTTCAAGGTCTTTCTCTGTAAAAAAAAAAAAAGAAACATTTTAAAACTATTTGACTTCTAAAAAAAGAGAAGTTGCTATTTATAAGCTATTAAGATTTTTCTTCCTTTTTAACCCATTACTGGATGGCAAGATTTTTTCTTGAGGGGTATCCTACAGTGTCCAGATTTTTCCCCATCCCAATAGAATGCACAGATAGACTCTCAACAATGGCCTTTTTACAACAGTTCATATCTTTTAACCCTTTTCTGTACAAACCCGGGATTTTTTATGTTGCTTCAATTTTATACTTGAGAAAACATTGTGGAAAAAGAAGAAATTGCTTGTAAGAAGCAATTTCTCTTTTTTCCACAACATTTTCTACCACATCAGAAGGTTTATTTCGAATTGCAGCCAGTTTTTATGTTATCTGCAACTTCTTTCAATTTGGACCTGTATAGAATTTCAAAAATTTGGAAAGGTTTAAACTCTTACCAATCTAGCAATGTGATGAATAGAAGAATTATATCTTCTGGAAAATACTGACAGAAAATTAGTAATTGCTAAGAATTGCTACAAACAAGCAAATTCCTTTTCTCTCACAATATTTTGACAATCTTTTTATAATTTTGATAAGTCTAGAATTTTGTTGTCTTGTATTTAGTAAAACAATGAAGACTTAAATCAAGCAAGGAAAGAGATTTAATGTGACTTCTTGTCACAAGTAAGCAATGACCAATTAAATTTGCTTGACTGAATATTTCAAAATGTTCACCAAGTACTCATCATTGATTTCACTCATTAGAATTAAGTTAAAATGAAAGGATAATTTTCCAAGCCATGTTAATCATATTATTTTTGTGCTTTTAGAAAGGGAGCTATTGTGCCTAATTGCTCAGTACCTGTCATTCTTTAACCCATTCCAAGAAGACAAGATTTTAGACTAGCCCAAATTGAAAGAAGTTGCAGACAATTTAAAAGTTTATATTTTTCGTGAGGGGCATTTAAAAGCATCACTGAGTGGGAATGGGTTAATCAATTCCAAGAAGACAAGATTTTAAACTGATCCAAACTGAAAAGTTTCAGACAACAATTTACAAATTCTTTGTCTATTAGCATAGAAAACATTGTGGATAAAGAACAAATTGTCAGAACAAGAATGATTACAACAATGCCAACACCTACACATATGACAACAACGCTTTCCAACTTTTTGTGCCAAACCAGTGGTAAAAAAATAATAATCAAGACGAAATTGTCCGTATTACAAACCTTCTCTCCCATCATTATCTCCCATTTCACTAACTGGAAGTTGACTCTCTCTGTAATATGTTGTAATACGTGTACCGTCAGCATGTTCCACGATGGTAGTGCCATCTGGATAACTAATTGTCATCACATGATCATCTCTGGTGGCCATGTTCTGTTAAGGAAAACAAAAAATGTGAGATGTGCATAAAATCCACCAAATATTGAACAATTGAATACCCAAAAATTATTCATTTAGAATTTTTTTTTGAGAAGTTTCAATCATTCTTGGAAACAAGTTTGTTTTTTGTTTGTTACAATGGGATTTAATGCCACTTTAAACAATATTTCAGTCATATCTCGGATACTATCAGATATGAGTAATTCTTAATTTAATTGCTTTGTATATACCCATTAGGTTTATAGAAACAGAAGTTCCTTTAAATTGAAAATTACTGTAATTTTCAACAAAAATATTTTGAAATTGTATCATGATTTGCAAGAGTCCTTGACTTTATAAATGTGTGTTACCTGACTGGTTTCTGGATCAGAAGCCAAACAGATCATCACAGGTTTCAGTTCCTCTGAAGTACCGTCGGTGTATTTGACACATTCACCAGATGGGAATGTCATCTGCCAGCTACTCTTCTTCTCCTCTTCTTCCTTCTTCTCCTCCTCAGGCTCGGTAGCCTGCTTGCTTTTACGACTGCGATCAGTTCCACCTATATCAGAATAATGATGGATTGTGACTGTCAATCAAAGAATCAATCAGACAGTCAAATCATTCATTAAGACTAGAAGTGGACTTTAAACTCAGACATTTGCTGAATTTCATGTGAAGCATTTTTGTTGGTTTTGGGAATTAAATGTAGTAACTACAGCAAAATAATGCTATCTAATATCTAAGTGAAACTTCGGATTAGAGCCCAGGGGATGTGAATTTTTTTGTTTGTTGACAGAACATTACTATCAATCAAAAATTCTCTTACCCATTTAACCCTGTCCTGGACAAACCTGGAATTTTACGTTTCTGTGATTTTATACTTGAGAAAACATTGTGGGAAAAGAAGAAATTGCTTGTAACAAGCAATTTCTCCTTTTCCTACAATATTTTCTACCACATAGGATGGTCAGATTTCAAATTGCATGCATTTTTTCATTGTCTTCCGCAACCTCTTTGAAATTGGACCAGTCTAAAATTTCATAAAACAGGAAAGGGTTAAATCATTCATTTAGGCATGAAGTGAATGTTGACTTATGTCAAGTATTCTGGTGGTTTTGCAACTTAAATACTTCAACTACTGTTTATAAAAAATGTAGTTATGGCATTTAGAACTCCGAAACAATAATTTATTTTAATCTTAAGTTCCTGACCATACATTCTGCAAATTAGGGTTGTTCAATATCCAATTTGAACTGTCTTGTCTGAAGTCAGTGGCTACCAATCTGTCCTTTATTGGAAATGTCATTCACATGCAGAGTAATCTATATTCTACAGCTGATCCACAAAAACAATTTATGGTACTGAGCAAAAATATCAACTTGCATCATAATTCATGATGACTTCTTCTTACCAAGCTTTCTGCTTGTCACATCATTTAAAAAATAATTACCGGGTACATCTGACTTTGTGTTTTATCCTTAAATACTAGAATAGATTTATCTAATATTGCTACTGTAAAATAAACATGAGTTTGTCATGAAATAAAGACCAAAAATATGTCTAACTGCTCAAATGAAATTATTTCATTCATTACACTTGATTTAATGGGCCCTATGTCTCACCTTTATTATTAAGAATCGGAGCAAGTTTCATCCCATGTGAACTATAACATTAAAGTTGGGTTGAAAATTATGTTACATCAAGAGGTGTTTCTGAAAGATACCCTTGTTCTTTCTGTACAGAAGCTGTAACCAGATTACCCTCTGGCGGGTGCACTTTATCCCTCTAACCCATTACCAGACAGCAAACTTTTAGAGTGGTCCAAATTAAGAGTTGCTGACAAAAATTTCAAGTCTATGAATTTCAGATCTTTTTCAACTTTCTGGGTTGAAAACATTGTAGAAAATGAAGAAATTGCTTGGTTCAAGCAATTGTTCAATTTTCATAATCTTTTCTCGATTGTTTTTCTTGGAGAGCATCAATAAGTGTCATTGTGAGGGAATGAGTTAACAGGTATTGTTCTGGCACATTTTCTTGTTGTAATAAGGCAGACATGGTAACACAGTTCTCAGAGAGTGAGCACATGTAATTAATGCAATTTTTCTTAATCTATCAAATTTAAATATACAGGTACGAAGCTTCTTGTTAGATCAAGTAATTATCAAACCTCCTTTTTTATCCTTGGTGGGTGTGTCAGGTTTCTCCTGACTTTTAGCGCTGTTGAGTCTCTGAGGTGAACTAGATCGACTCTTTGGTAAATCCCAGGGTCCTGTATGTACGCTTACAGTACCATCGGCATAAAGCACCTAGATAAAATAGAATTTTAACCCTTGTCAAGCTGAACCCGGAATATTCCGGTTTTGGCAGGAGGTGTAGACTAAGATCAGACTGCACTTGTGTGCAGGCTGATCTAAGTCTACACCTCCTGCTTGTACTTTTCATGCCAGAGTTGCTTATAAAGTTGATTTCTCAAAGAAATAATTTTTGAACAACAAGTTCTATCAGTGCTTTCAGCCCTTTGTTTTGCACCATTTCATTATGGTAATTTATACAGCATGACAAGGGTTAACTGTTGGTATCAAATAATGAATAAATGCTGACTTGAAAAATATGAACTACAACTACATCATTTCTCAGGTTGTTTGAATCGGATTTTTTCATGACACTGAGCAAATCCTTCATGACACCTTGAACAAATGTTTGTTATAACAAAGTCAACCTAATAATGTCTCCTGTGTATAATCAAATCTTGGATTCTGAAATATCTTAGCCAAGGATAGAGCCATGTGAACAATGGCACAGGTTGGATACCAACTCATGCTTGAAATACCTAGCAAGTCAAAACTTGAAACATGATTGCAATACAGGATCCTCTAAAGACAGTGTTATCCAAAAAACGCTAATTGATTGCTGCTGTCAATCAAATATCCATTGACCAATCAAGTTATTTATTTAGACTGGAAATAATGTTGACCTCTGACATTTATGTCAAGCATTTCTGATTGTTTGGCAACTTAAATACTGTGACAGCAGCTTATTCAAGCTGTCATTACAACAGTTTTGTCACAAACCCACATTTTTATGTCCTTGACCATATCAATGGTTTAGTTCAAAAACATCATAAGTGTCTATACAAAGTATAGACACTTATGATGTTTTTACAGTAAGCTATCGATATGTTTTACAAAATAAAGTGGTTTGTAATCACTGTCAAATGAAAATGTTAGAGGTCAGTTACATAGCTAGCAATAAATAAAATGGTGTTTATAGGCTTCTAGAATCTAGAATTTTTGTTGACCATTCCCACACATTGACACTTTTAGATGCCCCTAAGCAAAAAGATTGTTGAAAACATTGTAGAAAATGAAGAAATTGCTTGTTACAAGCAATTTCTTCATTTTGTACAATGTTTACTACCCCAAAACTTGAAAAAATCTAAAATTTTATACACTTTTAACTGTTTTCTTTAAACACTTTCAATTTGGACAATTCTAAAATTGTGCTGTCTAGTAATGTGTAACACATATCACTTTTGAAAGTTTCTTCAAATACCTCAATTGATCCATCCACCATATTCTTTACAACTGTCCCCTCAGACGTAATGACTCTTGACACCTCTGTCAACGCATATTTCTTCCTCGTAGATTCGCATGGCTGCATTCCATTAGTCTTGAAAGGATAACTCTGTCTGACCAGTAATCTCCTATCTTCTTCTGCTAGAGGATTCATGCCTATATGACTTTCAAGCATGTATTTAACATTGAGACCATCAGGTGTAGAGACAAACAGTTGTTGGAAAGGTTGTTGAATGGCAGGTTCCTCTTTTATTTCTTCTTCTTTATCGTCAGATTCAATCTAAAATAGAAATTGAAATACATACATGAATGTAATCATTGTGTTTGATCTTACTCATTTACATCAATTTTCATCTTACAACTAAGATTCATCCCTAAATTCTGATTTGTAATGAAACCCACACTGAATGTATTCAGGTCAATCAGGAAATCAAATTAACCTATTCTGACATAATCCAGCTTTTTTAGCCCCTACAGAAGGACTTTGGAAAATATTGCAGACAAGAGCTTTGTCCACAGGACACAGATGCCCCCACCTGTAGCTTTGATAATAACAAAGGGCAATAACTCCAATATTATGCAAGCAAGAGTCATGGTTCTTGAGCACTGCCCTTCTCCTCAATGAGGTCTATCCACCTATGAAGTTTCAAGTTGATATCTATTATACTTTCAGAGATATGCACCGGACAAAATGTAAGTCTTTAAAATAACAAAGGGCAATAACTCCAAAATTATGCAAGCAAGAGTCATGGTTCTTGAGCACTGCCCTTCTCCTCAGTGAGGTCTATCCATCTATGAAGTTTCAAGTTGATAGCTATTATACTTTCAGAGATATGCCCCGGACAAAATGTAAGTCTTTAAAATAACAAAGGGCAATAACTCCAAAATTATGCAAGCAAGAGTTGGTGTTCTTGTGCACTGCAATCCTCCTCAGTGAGGTCTATCCATCTATGTAGTTTCAAGTTGATAGCTATTATACTTTCAGAGATATGCCCAGGATAAAATTTAAGTCTTTAAAATAACAAAGGGCAATAACTCCAAAATTATGCAAGCAAGAGTTGTGGTTCTTGTGCACTGCACTTCTCCTCAATGAAGTCTATCCATCTATGAAGTTTCAAGTTGATAGCTATTATACTTTCAGAGATATGCCCCGGACAATTTCGGGATGGATGGAAGGACGGACGGACGGACAAAGGCAAATCTATACCCCCCCCATTAAGTGGTTGGGGCATAAAAATGAAGAAATTGCTTGTTACAAGCATTTCATTAGTTATCCAAAATGATTTCTACCCTAAAAGACAAACATTTACAAAAATCATCAACTCTAAATTGTCATATAAAACTTCATTCAAATGGGACCAGTCTAGAATTTTGTCATGTGGGAATAAGTAAAAACCTGCTTGCTTGTAAAACTAATGCTCTACCCTATGAAAACTCATAGCAAGAGAATTTAAAAACATTTTAAAAAAAACTAAACCATTTAAAGTTTTTAAAAATACAGTGCTTTAATGGAAACATGTCACTAAAATCAAGTGTGCTTTTGGTCAATTATAATATATTAAAAAAAGAGACTATTATGATTGGCTGAGGTGTCTTAACTATTTATCACACAATCCTGTGTATTGATGTGTAGGAGAGAAACAGCTTTGGAAAACATGATGGGAAAAGTTTTTTTAAAAGCAATTTCTTGTCTTTTTTTCACAGTGTTTTCTTCCATACATGGCACTTTTTTTAAATCGCTCTTTTAAGTACCAACTGCAACCTCTTCAGTCTGTCAGAATTTGCTATCTGGTAATTGGTCAACAGAACTCCTTTTTACCAATTATTCATTAACCCATTTCCACACAGTGAAATTTTAGACAGTTCCGAATTAGAAGAAGTTGATGACGACAATTTCAAATGATTAAAATTTTAAAATCTTTGCAGAAAATGTAGAAATTGCTTGATTTCTATATTTTTCACATCATTTTCTAAACTATTTTACTTGAGGGGATGTGTGGGAATGGGTTATGGTCATAATAAATCAAACTTTGAAAAAATTTGGTAATGAGGGTAGTTTAGGGTGTATATGTATGATTTTGCAATTAAATACATTCAAGTGCAATAAAACTAAATAAAGGACTTAATGAAAGCCAGCTGCTCACATCAAAACAAAACCACACTACGAGAAGCCTGCAAAATGGACACAAACAAGAAAATAGAAATATGAAGCAATAATTACAGCTAATTTTAAAATCAAATGAGCCAAAAGTGAAGCTGTAAAGTAGCTGGAAAAGTTGTCCAAGAACAACTTTGTCGTAGGGCGTGCAAAATGTCCTAACTACAGCTTGAACAAAGCTTATCTATCTACAGCTTGAACAAAGCTGTAGTTACGACATTTTGTTAGCCCAATGATGACTTGAGTCAAGCAAACAAACAATTGACCTTCATGTGTAACCTTGACCACCAAATTCCCTAAACAAATTTTTTAGATGGAGCATCGACTTCTGACATAGATTAATTACGAATATTTTTAAAGAAATTCTAGTCAAAAATAAAGGATCTATTGTCTGGACAAAAAATTGACCTTTATCTGTGACCTTGACTTTAAAACAATTTGAACAACTTGAAATGACACATTCTCTGCTGATGGAGAACAATTGTTGAAACTCATATCAAAATCTATCCATAAATAAAAGAGCTAATGTGCAGACAAAAGGTTTGGAGAACTGATATTTCAAATGGAACATCTTCTCATGATAGAGTATATTTCTGCAATGTGATTTTCACTGTGGAGTTTTGGTCACAATAAATTTTGGCACTAACTTTGATGAATACATCAAATTGTCATTGTGACAATTATGTCTCACTCAAAGCAAACGGGATCATTTAAAACAATGTTTGTATTTATGAAATAGATAAAACTATTATCAATTTTGCTCCTGCAACCACCTTTATTAAGCAACCACTTTCATTAAGCAACCAGGATAAAAATTCCCTTCCAAAAATAAAGGATCTTCATAATTGGCCTCATTGCGAACAAAATTATCAACACTAAATCCTATGTCGGTAGATATTAGTAACTCAAACAGGATCGGATTATGTGATAATCCTGCAATCATTTATGTACGCAGTCAAACAGATCCATTATATATATCCTAAAAAAGAGTATAAAGAGACCATTCTCTTACACAACCACTTTCTTAGTAAACATTCTCTTGGCTGTCACTTAGTACAAGTTTAACTGTAGCTCTTCAGCTTCTTTACTGTCCTCAAGCAAAGCATTTTCATTCCTTTCAAATATAACACCAATGTTGGCAGATAATTCATAATCCTTAACCCAATACCATATAACATAAATTTAGACTGGTCCAAATTTAAAGAAGATAGAGGCAGCATCTCGAAGTAAGTATGAACTGAAAAATGAGTGCACAATAGGCTAGAAAAAATTGTAAGAAAGGAGAAACTACTTGTTTCCAGCAACTTCTTCTCTTCCCACATTTTTCATAGATATTTTCTTCAGTGCTTCAAACTGCAAGATCTTACAATAATGGGTTAACTTTTAACCATTTTATTCATATACCAATTAGTTTTCAGTAATAACTTTGTTAGTAAAGCCTTTAATAGTCCTTACCATAATTCTTAAGGAAGATAATTTACTTTGTTGGTTTCTGGAGGGACCTATTTCACTCTGAGAAAATTGAATTACAAAGAATATTTAAACCATTTCCACAAGCCTCTCAAGACAAAAGCTTTGGAAATCATTGTGGAAAAAGAAGATATTGCTTGATGCAAGCAATTTCTTCATTTTCCACAATGTTTTCTACTCTTAAAGACAAGTATTTTGGAATTCCATCACTTATACAATGGTGTCTGCCAGTTATTTGAATTAGTCAAAAAAAATTCTGTATGGGAAAGGATTTAATCATCTAAATATTCCATGGTTTGGCCTAAATTTCAGTAGTAGTGATGTACACTGGGGTTATAAAAATGAGCTTAATGAGTGTAACCCATTACGATTCGACAAAATTTTAGACTGGTCCAAATTCAAAGATGTTGCAGACCACAATTTTTGTTACTGGACTTTTTAAAGTTTTTAGTTATTTCATGGGCAGAAATCATTGTGGATCATTATCCAAAATGTTTTCTGAAGCTTTTTTTATTACTGGGTGTCTAAAAGTGTGATTGTGTGGGAATGGGTTTACAAATGATGGACCAATGGCTACATCCAATGACCTTTGACAGAAAGTTCAAGTTAGATATTAAACAGCTTTACATTGTACAATTTTTTATCAGTAACATACATGCAACAAAATAGTAAATGGTTGGTTGGCAACCTAAATGCCGTAAATCCAGATTGAATAAGCTGTAGTTACAATGTTTAAGATGCATAAACAAAAAAAATGCTAAACATCAATGTTGGAGTTCAAAGTTCACTTTCTTTCTAAATGAATAATTTGATCAGACAAATGATTCTTTCATTGGCAAAGGAAACCCGTAAAATATTCTAAAGAATGATTTTGAAAGCATGGTTGCTAATCTCAGTTGACACACTTTACTGGCACTCTATAATATCTAGAGATTGAAATAAAACGAATTTGTGATATTGCAAGTACACTTTGTGCTTAACAACTACAATACACAAACCTATGCATACATAATGTGTAGAATGACTGTGTGCATATGAACTTACTGTCTCCTCATCCTTGTGAAGGCATGCAGAAAATAAAGTATGACAACAATGTTTAACATCAAGGATACAATTTTGTTTCAGTTTCATGTCACAGTTTAATATTTTCATTCATATTGAAATTGATTGCATGGTGTTTGATGATATTTCTCTTTTCATTTATATGTAAGGCTGGTACCTTCAAACATAGCTTGCAGTAGTGTCTCTCATATATCTAACTACAACATTCACAGGCAACCAACAAGCAGTATTCTAATGAAGAAAACCTTATCAATAGGTAGTTTAACCCGTCACCACACAACAAAATTTTAGACCTTCCCAAATTCGAAGAAGTTGTACACAACAATTTTTAAGTTGATAGATATCAAATCATTAAAATTCACTGTTTTTGGGGGTATAAAATTCTGCTGAAAATGCTTGCTTGTAACAACTCATTTCTTCATTTTCCAAAGCTTTTTTCTTGAAGAGTAAAAAAGGCAGGATTGTGTGGGAAAGGGTTAAGTTTATACTGTTAAAGTTCATCTATACTGATCTTCTTTTGCTAACCAGGACAAAATTTTGTAAATTTTTTTAACTGGGGATAAAATATCACTTGTTTACTACAAAAACCATTAACCCTTGTCATGCTGAAAAATAATCCTTTTCAGAATTGTATAAAAATCAAAGGGATGAAAACACTGGTAGTACTTGTTTATCAGTTGTCAATACTTCTTTTGAAAATCAATTTCATAAACAGCTTTGACTTCAAAAGGAAAGACAGGAGGTGTAGACTAAGATCAGACTGCACTTGTGTGCAGTCTGATCTTTGTCTATACCTCCTGCTAAAACTGGAATATTCCAGGTTCAGCATGACAAGGGTTAAAACTATAATATTAGAAACTGTGTTGTTATAACAAATGAGCATCTATCAGCTACTTTTCCAGTGATCTCGGTATGATCTCTGTATGAAAGCTATAAAAATTTAGCTGTATTGTGTCGGTATCTCCGTTGGCTTATACCATTAAAGTAAAAAATGATAGAAAATAAGAAAACACCTAGTTAACAGCATATATGTTTCTTTCAGTACTTTCCTTATCTGTAAAACAAACTTTTCCAAGCTCAAGGGATTGATTTTGAAATAGATCAAAACTTTATCAGTCTACCATCTAGTTTTCATGGTTTATCTGTTGTCATATACTTGATCTGTTTCTATATATAAATTTATATATACAAAACAATGTAAATTGACTTTTGCCAAAGCTGACATTAGAAGATTTGGTTTTTTTGACAAGATGGTCATGTTTTGTATGATGAACAATACAGGTTCTTGCATACCTGAGCCTGAGCTGGTTCAGGAGTGGTGGACCCTTTTTCTGACTTTTTGTCCCCCTTTTTACTCTTGGTTGGAGATGGTGGTGGAACTGGGCTTGACTCTGTGATAGGAGGGCTGTAGGGTTCAGGCTCATACTTCTTACCTGCAGATTAAATCATATGGCATGTCTAGCAAAGAATGGACCTTTTTTGGAAATCCATGAATTATTGATCAAAGCCAGACTGCACTTATCTAAACCCTTGTTCGGTTTTGGCAGGAGATGTAGACAAAGATCAGCCTGCACATAAGTGTCTATAGTCTATACCTCCTGTTTGTACTTCTCCTGTCAGAGTTGTTTATGAAATTAATTTTCATAATAGATATTGATGATTGAACAATAAGTGCTGCCAATACTTCCAGACCTTTGATTTTAATGCAATCCCCAAAGTGATTTTATACAGCATGACAAGGGTTAAGGCTGACCATGGTCAAAACTTTTGGCTTATGGTAGATTTTTCTTATTCTGAGATACTCAATTTAACTTACATCATCTTTATTTGCAAAAAACTATCCTATCCTAGCTCTATCTTTACACGAAAGTAGATAAGAAATAAGAAAAAAAATGTACCATCAGGAGCCTCTCCTGAGCTTCCAAACTGACTTAGTGCCAGTGTCATCCCATCACACATCTGTGCTGTGATTGATCCAAAGGCGCTGACGGCTGATTTTGTACCAGTCGATTTGACAGATCGGTTGCTTTTCTTATCGGATCCTTCATCATCACCTGAAGAAAAAAATATTTACAAATAGATATTTATAAAAAATGCAGATTGGCCAAGGTAAAGGTCACAGGCTTTCACTCAAGTTAACCTTTTGCGTTTTTCAAAATTTTACACTTTTCCTAATTCAAATGAGTAGCAGACAGCATTATAAATTAACTATAATTCAGAGAGTATCCATCCTGTATGATAGAAAATATTGGAGTAAGAAATAATTTGCTTGTTACAAACAATTTCTTCTTTTACCACAGTTTTCTCAACTTCAAAATCAGGGATTGTACGGCAAAGGGTTAAGCACTATAGTTATAATTGCAGAAAAAATCTTAAAAGAAGTAGTAGACAATTTTTCAAAAATGAAAGAAATCACCATTCTGAGTAGAAATTTTTATTACCGGTAGCTCACAATTCATACTCACTAAAATACAGAATTGTATGGTCATGGGTTATCATAATCTAAACCATGTCCTTATGTCATGCAGCAACAATTTTCACAGTTTTTATAAAATACCATGAACAAATTTTTTGCTCTATTAACCCATTACCAGATGACAAAATTTTTAAACCCAAACTGAGAGAAATTGCAGATATTTCCAAATAAAGGTGAAAACATTGTGAGAAAAAAAGGAGATAATGCTTGTAATTACCAATTTCTCCTTTTCCCCAGTTTTCAAAAATTACATATCTTTGGGACATCAGAAAGCTGGATTGTGTGGTAATAGGTTAACAGTTATATTCAAAATTTTAGTTTAATTGTTAATCCATTACCAGACGCAAAATTTTGGACAATCTAATTTCAAAGAAGTTGCAGACGACAATTTTCATTTGTGAAATTTTAAAAAATCTTTATCTTTTGGGGTAGAAAGAATTGTGGATAATGAAGAAATTGCTGGTTAAGCTTTTTTTCTTGAGGTGCGTCAAAAAGCATCATTGTGCAAGTATGTGTTAAACCAGAATTCATTCAATAAAGTGCTACTTACCATCTTTGTTATTTTTCTCTGGTTTCTCAAACTCTGCCTTCTCCGCACCATCCTTACTGCCAACATCTACGTCTGCATCCTCCTCAACAACAGGGTCTTTAGGGTCCAGAATGTGGACGGTAAATATATGTTCATCTTTCAGAATGGTGGTCTTCACACTCACAGTTCCTGTTAGACAGTTCAATGTTTAAGGTATTATCAGATGTCAGAATTTTAACCCTTGTCATATTGAATAAAGTCCTGTTTAGAATTACGCTAAAATCAAAGGACTGAAATCACTGGAAGTACTAACTGCAGGTCAATATTTCATTTGAAAACTAATTTCATAAACAATTCTTGTTTGAACTGGACAAGTAGGTAGTGTAGACAAAGATATGACTGCACATATGCGCAGGCTGATCTTTGTCTATACCTCCTGCAGAAACATGAATATTCCGGGTTCAGGATAACAAGGGTTAAGACTTGTCAAAATTGAAAGACATTGCAGACAACAATTCAAAGCTTGTGCAAATTGATAAATAGTTGGCAGGTAGGTTAAAAACAAAGTGAGAAAAGAAGGAATTGCTTGTAACAAGCAATTCCTTCTTTTCTCACAGTGTCTTCTAAGATTGTAATTTCTAAGTGGTTAAAAATGTGGAATCATATGGTAATTGGTTAATATCTTAACCAATTACCAAACAATAAAATTCCAGGTAGGTATGAATCTAAAGAGATTGGAGATGACAGTCTCTAGTTGATGAAATGCATGAAATTTCATATGAATCAAGGAGGGTATCTGTAAATTGTTTCAAAGAGACATTGGGATAACCTTTTACTGGTTTTTTTTTTTTTTTGTTGTTTTTTTTTTAAAATTCTAGACTTGTCCAAATTCAAAAGGGATGCAGAAGACATAATAAAGTGAGTACAATTAACCCTTGTCATGCTGAACCCGGAATATTCCGGTTTTGGCAGGAGGTATAGACCAAGATCAGTCTGCACATAAGTGCAGTCTGATCTTGGTCTATACCTCCTGCTTGTACTGTTCTTGCCAGAGTTGTTTATGAAATTGATATCTAAAAGAAATATTGATTTTTGAACAACAAGTTCTATCAGTGTTTTAAGCCCTTTGATTTTACAGCGATTCACTAAAGTAATTTATACAGCATGACAAGGGTTAAAAAGCAACTATCCTACTTGATAGAAATAAATAAGATAATATCAACCTTAGTAAGCAGTGATTAATTCCATTCCTACACAATGATGCTTTTGGACACCCATCACGAAAACAGTTAGAAACACATTGTGTAAAATGAAGAAATTGCTTATAACAAGCATTTTTTCTTTTTACATTTTTTTTTTCTTTCCAAATAGTTGAACAAATCTAAAATTTCATTTTCAATTGGTGTCTGTAATTCTTTTCAATTCGATCTATTCCAAAATTTGCTGTCAGGTAATAGGTTAAATTGATCTAACTCGTTTAACTCATTATCACATGATCAACCTTGAAGTATAATTAAGGATATTACTGCAGGGAAAGGAGAAATTGCCTGTGACTAGAAAATTCCCCTTTTCTCACAATTTTTTAACACTTTCTCGCTCTTTTTCATTCTTTTTCAAGTTGAACCAGACTATGGATGTGTTATCTAGTAATAAGTTAATAATGATAGACAAATTAAATAAGATACCTTGCACAAATTCTGTTCTTTCAGTTCTGATCTGACCCCCATCTGCTGGAAACAATGTTGAGGTTATACCAGATACATGAATCAAATTGTTGCCCAAGTCATAACCATGGAACTGAAAAGAAAATAGTGTATGAATGAATGAATGAATGAATAATGATTTTACAGAAATATACAAGAATGGTAAAAAATAGACATTTATTAGGTACAATTATTTTATTAATCCATTATTTGAATCACAACTTTGTGACTGCTGTTTTTTGAAATAAGTTGTAGATTACTTACATGTTTGTTCAAATTAAAAATATGTACAAAATAGGGTAGACAATATTTTAAATAAAGGAGTAAATTTTCCGTCTGTCTTGATTTTTTTCAGAAGTAACTTTCTTTAGAATGTAAAAGGGTGGATTGTTTGGTAAAAGGGTAGAGGGGAACCTTTCTTATACCAAATAGGAGCTATGTACAGCATCATGTGACAATGAAGGAAAAGAAGTCTATTGAGAGACAATGAAATGAGACCAATAAGAGACCAGAGATACATTCTTTTTTTCAACATTCTTAAGATTCTTCCTTAGGTTTTTAAAACAAAGTGTTCTTCAGATTAAGATTTTTAAACCGCTAAATAAGAATCTCAATATTTCTTATTGAGGAATTTAAGCATAGTAAGCATTGGTT
Organism: Fragum fragum; assembly: GCA_946902895.1. NCBI lineage: Eukaryota > Metazoa > Mollusca > Bivalvia > Cardiida > Cardiidae > Fragum > Fragum fragum. Next base: position 24,277,703 of record OX336368.1, read on the forward strand.
TGAACGAGTAGCTTTGATGACATCAAATGTTTTCAATCAAAATAACAAAAATCATTCTTTAGGATACCTCAAAAAACTTATTTAGCGGGATTTTTCATCTCGACGAAAAGAACACACCTCTGTTGGTACACATTATCTGCAAAAACCGCAAAGGCTTTTTAGGGTCAAAACCTTTTGTTATATTTCTAAAGGCAGGTATTTCCATTACAAAGGTAATTTTATCTCTCTATAGTTTAGATTTTAGTTTCACAAGCTAGAACAACATAAAATAGATTTCATTTCCTTTTTTAAATACATATTCAAAATTCCAGATTGTCCTTTTCGCATTAAAAGATCAAAAATGTCAAATTCACATATTAATAAGAGCCCCGGATACAAGAGCCTACTTTTGTTTAAAAAATGTAGAATCTTATTATTTACTCTTATTTGAGCTCTGCTTAAGTCAATACCAAACATCAAAATTTTAGGCTGGTCCAAATTAAAAGGAGTTGCATAAGGCAATGAAAATTGTATGAAATTTTAGATTTTTTCAAATTTCTAGGTAGAAAAACATTGTGGCAAGCAATTTCTTGATTTTATACAACGTTTTCTTAGTTGTTTTTCTTGAGGGGCATCAAAAAGCAGCATTGTGTGCAAATGGGTTAATATATTCCATATTCTTGCTGATGGAAAAAAAAATGAAACAACTTACTGGCCAATATTTTTCATCGCTCATTGGTTCTAAGTCTGTTGTTGGCTCCTGGTCTGCCTCCTTATTGGACCCTTTAGACTTGGCACTACCACGGGAACCAGGCCTCTTTTTAGTGTCCTCTTTCTCCTCCCTCTGTCAGTATAAAAATATTGGTTTTACATAAATGTTTAAAAGTTACTTGTTTCGAAAATGCGGTGATTTTGACAAATACATGTTCTTTGCATAATTATAACATGTTCTTTATTTGAAGACCTTAACCTTGTTAGATGACCCTGCCCTTTCATATGACAAATATGAACAGTGTATCTTAACCCATTGCAAGACGGTAAAATTTAGACTGCTCAAAACTAAAAGGAGTTGAAGAAGACAATTTAAAGTTAATGAAATTTTAGATTTTTTCAACTTTCTGAGTAGAAAACAAAAGATGAAGAACTTGCTTGTTTTACACACTGTTTTCTCAATTGTTTTCTTGAGGGGCATCAAAAAGTGTCACTGTGTGTGAATCTGTGAATTATTCTATAGTAATAGGTATCCATATGAAAAGGCTTCAGTACAAGTTTTCGACATACATAGTACATAATTGTGAACACTAGGAAAACATTGACCAAATTAACAGACAGTGTAATCTCTTAACTCATTACCCGACCACAAAGTTTTAGACTGGTCCAAACTGACAGAGGTTGCTGACGACAATTTCAAGTTGATGGAATTTTTGGGTTTTTCCTCTTTCTGGGAAGAAAATATTGTGTAAAATGAAGATATTGCTTTTTACAAGCAATTTCTTCATTTTTTACAAATTTTTCCTAATAGTTTTTCTTAGGGGCATCAGAAAGCTTCATGGTGTGGAAATGGGTCTTTCAAGGAATCTCTCTATTTATAATGATTATGCTGTATATGCAAATAAAAATTTGAATCTCACACTAGCAAATTACCTTTTTTGGAGATTTTGATCGCTTAGCACTTTTTACTCTTTCCTTCTCATCCTCTTCAGCCTTAAGCTTGTCTTGTTCCATTTTCCACGCTTTCAGAGAGTTTTCACGAATAAAGATGTTACTGCCTGCAGTAGATGGACGTTCTTGGCTACTTCCTCTGGAACCTTTTGGTGATTTGGATCTAGATCCAGCTGGAAGAAAATGAAGGGACCATATTAGTTTTTAAAACTTAAATGTGTTGTATGGGGGATTTAGGTCCCAAACAACAACTAAGGTCATATGGCCACATCGAGATGAAGGGGAGGATCCAGCACTAACTGTTTACACTGGAGTCTAGCACATAATAAAAGCTTTAAATATCATTACAACACAACAAAATTTCAGGCTGGTCCTAATTCAAAGGAGTTGCAGATGACAATAAGTACTTTATGAAATTTCAGAACTTTTCAACTTCTAGGTTGAATCATTGAGGATAATGAAGAAATTGCTTTTTACAAACAATTTCTTCATTATCCACGATGTTTCCAAATCCTTTTATGAGGGGCATTTATGGAATGGGTGAAAAGTACATGGCCATCAATACATTATCACTGATTCAAGGAAGTTGAAGTAACATTTAACCTATCACCAAATGACAAAATAATAGACTTGTCCAAATTCAAAAAAGTTGTAGACACCAATTTCTAGTTGATGAAATAATGAACATTTTTCTCTTTCGGGTAGAAAACAATGTGGATTATAAAGAAATAGTTTGTAATTTATTGCATGAGGATGAGCTATAATTTCAAGAATAGAATCCTTAATAAAAACTATTTGGAAAACATTGCAGAAAATGAAACAAGCAATTTCTTCATTTTCTGAAATGATCTCTATCTAAGTATTACCTCAATGAGCAGACAATGTTTTTTTTTAAACTTCATCAACTAAAAATCGACTGCTTCAGCTTCTTAGAATTTCTTCCACTCAAAAATTGTGTTGTCTGGTAATGGGTTAAAATGATATCTTCCTTGAGGTTCTTTTACCCATTACAAGAGGACAAAATTTTAGACTGGTCCAAATTAAGAGAAGACAACAATTTCAAGTTGGCAGAATTTCAAAAACTTATGTGTTTAAGGGTAGAAAACAATGTGGAAAACAAGAAGGCTGGCCCTGAATCACTCACCCGACAAGCCCAGCACTGTCATGCCAACATTTTTTCACAAATCAAGCTTTCAGAAAACAACATTTAAAAAAGGTCAGCCAAGGAGAAGATTGCCAATGTTTTCTCTGAAAAACCAAGCCCTGCCACATCCCTTTTTTTCATGTAAACAAGTTTCTTCAAGGAACATCCTCACCCTGCCTAGCCCCAATTTTTTTGCAAGTTAACAGTTTAGTAACATTTTAAAAGGGTCACCCATTTAATATTGCTACTAAGTTGGTCCTAATTAGTCAGTGGTATAGGAGGAGAAGATGTTTAACCCTTTCCTGTTTTTCAAAATCTTACTCTAGACTAATTTAAAATTGAATGTAATTTGAAAAGTAACCAACCTTCTGGATAGAAAATATTGATGGAATAACAGATATTGCTTAAAAGCAATTTCTTCTTTTCCACCAGTGTTTTCTTAAGTATAAAATCACAGGGACGTAAAAACCATGGATTGTACAGGAAAGGGTTAAAGATAATATTATTAGGTGAGGTAAAATGCTACATGAGCTCATTAGTACCTGATTTCTTGGATCCCTTTTTATTGGCCCTGTCGGCAGCTCTACTTGCCCTCTCCTCTTCTTCTCTCATTTTGTCCAGTTCTTGAGAGAGAAGTTTAGCTTGATACTTGGCTTCCTCTTCTTTAATCCAATCTCTTACTGAATCTTCTACATAGTCCAAGTAATTTCTGAAAATTTACAAAAGCTTGTACTCTGACATTGTCCTTAACCCATTACCAGACAGCCAAATTTCAGACTGGTCAAAATTGTAAGAATTCTCAGCACAAAAAAATTGAGTTAATGAAATTTTGAAAAATCTTTGTCCTTTTGGATAGAAAAAATTATGGGAAATGACAAAAGCCAAGCTGATAATAAAATCACAACCAATGAATTTCATTGAATTGTTACTATTATTCCATACTCATTATTATTTTTCAGGAGTCCTTACTTTAATATTGACATTTTTGTGTTAAAAGAAAGAAAGAAATTGATTCATTAACTCAATGTAAAGATACAGATAAAAAGCAATTAATCATGCTGTCAATAAAAAATTGACAAAATATTTCATTTACACTAGATATTGCAACTTAAATGCTGTAACTTCTCTTTATTCAAGCTATAGTTACAATCTTTAGATTGCTTACCAAAAATTATGTTAAATACCATATACTGTACTTTGCAAACTAAAGGTGTTTATTGTCTCAGTCAAACTACCTTGTGAGAGGTAAGTAGGTAAGGTCAGTGATCCATCATTAATCCATTACCAGACGGTGAAATTTTAGACTGATCCAAACTTAAAGGAGTTGCAGACAACAATTCAAAGCTTACAAAACTTTAGAATCTTTTTACTTTTGGGATAGAAAAACATTGTGGATAATGAAGAAATTGCTTGAAACAAGCCATTTCTTCATTTTCCAAAATGTTTTCCAAAGCTTTTTTTCTTGGGGGGGGGAAATATGGGTTAAATAGCCTCACCTAAATCCTACATTTGAGTGTAGCTCTGTGTGCCAGTCTTCATGATTTTGGAACTCTGGATTGTGTGGGTTATGGAGGACAACCATTAAGGAATGATCTCTTTTGTGGTAGTAAGTGTCCACAAACGGGAGCTTGTACATGGCATCTCGAATAACCTACAAGGATGTTACTCAATATATGAGACTGACATAGTAAATAATACAACTAGCAGAAACAATTAGTGATTGGTCAGCTTCACCCATTACCAAACAACAAAATTTTAGGCTGGTCTAAATTCAAAAAGTCGTCGTCACAGGGCAGTTGGTGGCGCATTAGACTCCCAATCTTCAATCATGAGTTCGATCCCCAGCCAACTGTCATATGTGGCCAGTTTTGATCTGTCCCTTGGCTAGCTTCATACGACAGGTTCAACTGTACTGTTAAAGGTGGTGTTAAACCATATTCAATCAATCTAAATTCAAAATTTTTTGCAGACAACAGTTTATAGTTCATTGAATTTTAAAAATCGTTGTCTTTTGTTGTGGAAAAATTATGGATAAAGAAGAAATTGCTTGTAACAAGCAAATTCTTCATTTTCCTCAAAGTTTTCAGAAGCCTTCTTCTTAACCGATTCCCACACAGTGATATTTTAGACCAATCCAAATTGAAAGAATTTGCAGACGACAATTTTAAATTGTCAAAATATTTAAAATCTTTGTCTCTCTGGGTAGAAAACAATGTGTAAAATGCAGAAATTGCTTGTAACAAGCAATTTCTGCATTTTACACATTGTTTTCCAGAACAGTTTTCTTGAGGGGCGTAAAAGGTTGGGATTGAGTGGGAATGGGTTTAGGGGTATCAAAAAACACTACTGTGTGGGAATGGTTAAAGTTGGGGGGAAAAAATCATTTCTGTACATGAACATTACTGAATTAAAAGTTATTCAATATTTCCTTGCAGAATTCAGTATTTAATTTACTTTTTGAGAAAATCTATCTAAGGAAAGCAATTCAATGTTTAATCATTTTATGATTATCATCATTTTATCATTATTTCAAGTATGATTTCAGTACACATATTTCTATTTTCTCTACCTGTAGTAAAACCTTCTTTTCATAATGTTCAGCAAAACACCACTGATCCAGCTGTCGTTTCTGAGCATCGACAATTTCATTCATGCTCTCAGTCGTCGTTTTACCACCAAGTATTTCCTCTTCATCTTTCTCATCATCTTTAACATGAGCAATTGTATTACCTTCCTGATCAGCCTCAAAGTGAACTGAAAATTCAAAAGAGAAATATCGTACTGTTATCTAGTAATAATCTTAATCAAATTGAAATACTTAATGAAAAGTGTATTATTTTGCATATTAGGAAGATATAATTCAGTTGTTAGTTTCTTCTATCAAAAGAGAGCATTCTGATTTGCCCAAATAAAATATTCATACTTGCATAACAAAATTTTCAGAATGCAGATATTTTGTACGTCTGTGCACAAAATAGTTCCATTAGAATGTATCAAAATTTGTAAAATATTTGCATGATGTCATTAAATCATGAGAAATGAAGAGAATATTTTTTGTTTTCATGGAGGTATGAAACAGAAAATCAAATTATGTTTGAATCTGCTTTGTGTATTCATATAGTGTGATTAATTTTTTTGTTTCATACCTCCATGAAAACAAAAATTCTCTTGATCTCTTAACCCATTCCCGTTTTTCAAAATATTAGACCAGTCCAATTTGAAAGGAGTTGCAAACAATAATCAAGAGTGGGAGCAATTTGAAAAGTAACGAACCTACAGGTTAGAAAATATTGTGGGAAAGAAGAAATTGCTTGTGACAAGCAATTTCTTCTTTTCCCACAATGTTTTCTCAAGAATAAATTCACAGGACGTGAAAACAAGGGATTGTACTGGAAAGGGTTAAGTAAAAAAAAAACAAAACTGTATGTGTACTAATAGATGCAAGGCTAAAACAAAACCTTGAGTTTTTCGTTATCATTTCTTTTTTCGTTTTTATGTATTTTATCAATTACTTTTTTTACATACAGCCAATAGCAAACTGTCTTTAGAAACAGACTAGGTACAAATGAATGTCATGTGTCAATCCATTACTAAAGGATTTTTTTTTAGAAAGGTTGAAATTGAAAGAAGTTGCAGGCAACAATTCTAATTTGATAGAATTTGAGAAAAAAAAAGCTTTCTCATTTTGGGTAGAAAACATTGTTTCAAGCAATTTCTTCAATTTCCACATTGTTTTCCAAAGTTTGTGTTGTTTTTTTTTTCGTGGGGGGGGGTTTCCATAAAAAAAGTGAGATTGTGTGGGAAGGGCTTTAAAAAAGATTTCTGCAGAAATAAAGAACTTTGAAAGACCAACACTGTGAGAATTTATAATTGGCATTAAAAAAAAAACAACCTTGTACAACGAAGAGCAATTAAGAAAATCAAAAATGGAATAAAGGTACACATGTGTACAAATGCTTTGAAAATTTTTGAGGTGGAGATTCATTTCCAAAGCTCTTAAAATTTGACTATAAACATCCTAAATTGTTCTATAGGAAGGAATGTAGAATGAAGCTAGAATTTATTAAGTTAACCCTAATATATAAATTTTCATTTGTTTCCACTGTAGAATGTTGAGTAGAAATCATGTTTAAAAATGAATAACAGATAAATATCAGAATATTAGAGTATTGTTCATGATACATTATGCTGCAGTCATACCGCTAATCTGATTGATTGAACAAAACTCTATCAGAAGATTCGGAAAAGTCTCCTTTAGTCTGCAAAAAGGGATAGTCTACCTAGGCCCATTCCCACACAACAAAATATTAGACTGGTACAAAATCAAAAAAGTTGCAGACAACAATTTCAAGTTGATAGAATATCAGATATCTCTGACATTATAGGCAGAGAATAATGTGGTAAATTCATAAATTTCTTGTTACAATCAACATGAATTAGTCTTCTCATCAGAAAACTTTTGACTGTCAAAAATATTCCATTTGCAATTGAGAGAGTAAAGTGATAGAGAAAAAATCAAGCATCAATCAAGTAGGATGCCAAAATGAACAAGAAGAGCATTTAGTTGATCTTGTATGGAATGAATTGGAACCAACAAAATGTTAGACTGGTCCATTTCAAAAAGGTTGTAGACAATTTAAAATGAATATAATTTGAAAAAAGTTATCATCATGTTGAGGTAAATAGAAGAAATTTCTTGTTACCTGATGTTTCTAAAACTCAATATCTCAGTGTTGTAAAAAAGCAGACATAGAACATTAAAATATACAAGACCCATTAGGCCAAGAGATATAAACACATCATTTAAGAAAACTTGTTTTCCCTTCTGATGAAAATATTTAAAATTTGATAAATATCTAAACAGGAAAGGTCCACAAAGATCATACTTCACATACATATATCTCCTGCATCAGGCTGCATGATCATTGCCTTAACCAATAAGCAGACAACAAAATTTTAGACTGGTCCAAATTGAAAGAAGTTGCAAATGACAATTCAAAGTTCATGAAATTTTAGAGTTGCAGATGACAATTCAAAGTTTATGAAATTTTAGATTTCTTTAACTTTCCAGGTAGAAAACATTGTGGAAAATGAATGAAATTGGTTGTTACAAGCAATTTCTTCATTTTACTCAATGTTTTCCAGCATTTTTTCTTTCTTTGAGGGCGTCTGAAAGTATCATTGTGTGACTTAAGAGACTGACAAATCAAGGAAAATTTGAGGATCAGCATGAAGTGTGATAGTAAGTAGCCCATTGCCACACAATGACACTTTTTGGGGCCCCAAGAAAAACCTTCAACGTTCCTGTGACATTATACTTGGGAAAACATCACAAACGTCACAAACAATTTCTTCATTCTCCTCAATGTTATCTTTACAGAAAGTTGAAAAATGTAAAATTTCATCAACTAAAATTTATTGTCTGCAACATCTCTGGATTTTGACCCATCAAAAACTTTGTCATCTGGTAACAAGTTAGTTCCATCTTCAATGTACCTTTTAGTCAAATAGATCGCATAATCATAAAAAAATTCTGAATACACTTCTGTCTAATTATAAAGTCAAACTGCTAGATATTAGTTTTCCTAACTACATGAAAAAAGTATAATAAAGTTCAAATAGCTAAATGATATGATTGTCTTATCATGGAAAACAGTTAAAGATTTCAATTGGTGATAATCTAAAAAAAGAAAAAGAGTAGAAGAGTTGTTGTTGTTGTTTTTTGTTAGTGAATGTGTATTTGAGTTTAAGCTAACAAATGGATTTAAGCTTTATACTGTAAGATAAATGATTATTAGAAGGTTAATGTTATGTGTAGCTATGAATCAAAGCAATTTGCTGTAATAGATTGTAAGCATAGCATAGGCATGTGCTTTGAAAGTGTTCTCATACTTTTACTAGTTCTATGATACTTTATCATTCTTGTCTACTCAAACAATGTTTCTTATGACAGTATAAGTTAGATTGAGTAAATATATTATTACAACATACATAAAATTCTTACATTCCATAGAAATCTAAGTAATGAAGGAGTTGCAGACAGCAAGTTATGAAATTTTAAATTCTTTTTAACTTTCACGGTAGAAAACATTGTGCAAAATACATAAATTGCTGCAATATCTTCACTTTTACACTATGTCTTACCAATTGTTTTTTCTTGAGGAGTGTCAGAAATAGTGTGGGAATAGATTAAATGATACCATACTCTTGCTCCATTGTTCATTTCTTGTTTGTTAGAATGGGGTTTAACACCACTTTTAAGAATATTTAAGTCATATAGCGGCTGATGGAGCACCTAACAATGGATTCATACCACTACATCCTTTCAGAGCCTCAAGCTGCTCTTGCCACTTAGATTTACGATTATCCACCCATTAGGGAGAGACAAATGTCTAAAAGGACATTTGCCGCGATCAGGGATTGAACCCTGGACCTCATTATTGAGTCTAATGCACTACCACTGTGCTTTGGCAGCACCAATCTTTACTTGAATCACTAGTTAACATTCTTTTTAAATTCTATTAGTGCTCTTCAAGAGATATTAAAATCTATACTATAGTAGGAAACCCTTAGGTTGTAGATAAGAAAAAAGCTTCAAGAGGGAAAAAATAAAGAATAAATAGAAGGGACTATTTTCTATATCTAAGTCTACCTGATGCTTTTTCTTCTTGATCCCAAAAATGAACTGTAATAATTCCAATCTATCTTTAACCCATTACCAGTCAACAAAATTCTAGACTGCTCCAAGCTACAGGAGTGAAATATGATAAATTTCATATTGGATGTTTCTATCACATTAAACCTAGTCTTGCTGAACCCAGAATAATCAGGGTTTTGCAGGAGGTGCAGACAAGATCAGTCTGCACATAAGTGCAGTCTGATCTTGGGTTACACCTCCTGCTTGTACTTTTCCTACCAGAGTTGTTCATGAAATTGATTTCTGAAAGAAATATTGATTTTGAACAGCAAGTTCTCTCAGTGCTTTCAGCCCTTTAATTTTACAGCAATTCAGTTAGGTAATTCTTACAGCATGACAGGGGTTAAGTGTAGATAGTACCATTGGGAAATGATAAAATTGATGTTGCCGGCTATTTCTTCTTTTTGATGAAACATCTATGGGGTATTCGTCATTTCAAGCAACGTGACAAAGCACTCCTGTCACTCAAACTCAATTGACCAATCATATTATTCATTCAACCCATTCTCACAGAACAATAATTTAGACTGGTACAAAATGGAAGGAGTTACAGACCACATTCTTAAGTAGATGGTACTTTAAGTTTTTTGTCATCTGGGGTAGAAAACATTGCGGATAAAGAATAACATTGCTTGTAACAAGCAATATTTTCATTTTTACAATGTCTTCCAAAGCTTTTTTGTTGTGAGGCGTAAAACAGTAGGATTGTGTGAGAATGGGTTACACCAGAAGTTCATGCTGACCTTGGACATAAGTGTTGAGTATTTTGCTTGTTCAGTAATTCCGGCTTATTTAAGCAGTACTCATGACATTTAATCGAACTAGCAGTATGCCTGACCGTTTATTTTACAAAGTAACATATTTTTACATTTCAGTCAAACTGCCTTTTCTGAGGTCAGTGGGCGGGGCAAGCCATCTATCAATTACAATCATTAAATGAACTTAACATTTTGACTCTTCAAAAATGTCTGTAACTGGACAACAAACAAATAAACAACATTAACTAGAAATGTCACAAGGTGGACTTATACCCCCCTACCAGGGCTATGTCACTCAAATGACCCTTGACCTACATAACCTAAAAAATTCAATTGTGACCTTGAAATTTGACCTACTTGATCCCAAAGCACCTATTGAGTTTAAGGTCCTAGGTCAAATGGCTTATGAGTTTGAGCAAGGAAACATTGTCAACAAAAGCGCAATTGTGACCATGACCATTGATCTATGTGACCCAAAAACAAAAGGGCCCTTAATAGGAGGGTATAATGATAAAAGTTTTAGAACTATTACTCTTTCTCACTCAAGAAAGATCACAAATATGTCAGTTTTACATATGAACAACATGCATATTTCTGTCATATATTCCAAACTATGTGATAAAGTGATAAAAAAGTAAAAAGTAAAGTCATTTATCATGTCCAACAGATAGTATGGCATTATTGGACCTTTTTCAAGAACAATTGGACCTTTTTCAATAACAATATCAACAAAGTTTGAAACTGACATAGTCAGTTGTGAGTGATGAATTGATAAATACTGCTCATTTTTAGATATCTTTTAGAAACTTAGTAGCCCGTTACCACACAAATACACTTTTATATCAATGGTTCAGCGCAAAACAGTTGTAACTGCCTATAAACATATTGGCAGTTACAACTGTTTTGTGTAGGATCATTGATATGACCCCCTCCCCCTAAAAAATTGTTCCAGGAAATGAAGAAATCATGTGACAAGAAATTTCTTCATTATCCATAATAGTTTCTTTTTTTAAATTCATCAAAATTGTTGTTTTCTATTTCTTTCAATTTGGATCAGTCGACAATTTTGTTGACTGGTATAGGGCTAAGTTTGATGAAATGTAGTGAAGAATGGATCAAACTGAAGCAGACATTTTCTGAACATTACAGAAAAACAACTGGTACCTGATACATTAGAACCAAGACCGTATTTTCCTAATGCTGAAATATTAGACGGAAAGTGACAACGATGCATTTTAAACATTATCAAACACCATCTACTTAAAACCATTACCACACAATTATAGACTGGTCCCATTTCAAAGAAGTTGTAGACAACCTCTCAAATTGATTTAGATTAAAACAATATAAGCGCCAAATAGGCTACAAACATTTGAGAAAAGGAAAAATTGCTTATAACAAGCAATTTCTCCTTTCTTTTCCATGTTTCATAAACTATTTCCTCTACGTGTCCAAATGTAGGATTGCTTGTAAATAGGTTTCAATCATTATTCAGCACCAATCTATTCATAATACTATCAACCCTTGTCACACTAGATAAATTCTTCTATACGATTGCATAGAAATCAAAGGACTGAAAGCACTTGAAGTACTATTTATTGGTTATTATTTATTTTACAAATTTGTCTTGAGAACTACTCTGATTTAAAAGGGACAAGGAGGTGGCATAGAATGAGATCAGACTGCACATTAGCACATGCTAATCTTTGTCTATGCCTACTTCATTAGAGGAATATTTTGGGTTTAGCATGACAGGGGATGATAATAGTCTTCTCAAAATTTGTTAAATCATAATTGAACACCAATTACACCAAGTACTGTTTTATCTCTTTTAATATTTGTTAGAGTTAAATTCCACTTGGTATTGTATCTACATAAAGATAAACAATTTTTTCTAAAACGCTAACTTGAGTTTTTATTTACATAACCCAAACTAGCTTTTCCCTGATTTTCTATTGCTAAATGTATAGCAGAATAGGGGACTATTTAAGAGGTGATAACGTAGCTGGCACCTCCCTAAACCATCAGCTCTTACAAGCTTTCCATCAGGGTTTCAATATTTTACTTATAAATACACTAAGCAGTCTATAATAGCTATGACATGCAGGTATGTAGTAACATATAAAATTTTGAAGACAAAATGAATTTTTATTTTTTTTTCTCAATTTAAATCATCCAAATTATTGATAACTAAAATGTTGGTTCACTGTATGCATCCTAGGACATTAACCTTGAACTTGCAAACAATCTAAAATACCGGGTTCTAGCCAAACCTGTCTTTACTTTGACTATAAACAAATGGTGTGTTTACTCTAATAACTATTTTACAAAGAATTACAACTTAAAGTTAATCCATTCCCACACAGTGATGCTTTTTTGACGCCCCTCAAGAAAAGCAATTGGGAAAACATTGTGTAAAGTGAAGAAATTGCTTGTATCAAGCAATTTCTTCATTTTACACAATGTTTTCTAACCTGAGAGTTGAGAAAACCCTTAAATTTCATAAAATTTAAAATTTCGTCTGCATTTCCTTTTATTACGGACCAGTCTAAAATTTTGTCATGTGGGAATGGGTTAAAGAACAGAATGTAAAAATACTTTTCCTATCAATTCATTCAGAATTGAACCAGTGTAAGTAAAGACCCTCCTATTTTAGGTCTGTTAGAAATTTCTACTTCATTACATGTCCAAACTTATTTGTCTCTACACCTAGTATTAGTTAAAAGTTGCTAGAGTTTTTAAGTCCCAAAACATGTTATTTTCTACTTTGGTTTTTTTTATAAAGATTGTATATTTCAAGAGGAACAAATTCTGAACACCACAAAAGTCAAAGAAAAATGAAATAGCTTCAAGTAAATAGAACATATGAATATCTCGATCCCAAAATACCTAAAATCAATTTAGATTTGGTTATCATATAACAATCTATTTTTATTTTTACATTGAAATCTAATCTTCATACAATGTTCCAAGAAAATAGCCAGTAGGGTACAGTTACATTACCTGATGGACTCCTTGATCTTTTTCCGTCTTTGGAACTTGACCTAGATGAAGGCCTGAGGATACCCTTTTTGCTGTCTGCAGTAGAGGGTCTTGAGTCTGGTAGAGGTTCTTCCATAGGCGATTGAGCTTTTTTCTCTTCAGATGGGGCAGGGGATTGGGCACCTAGAATAATATCAAAACACATAAATGTATTGTCATTGGAAGCAAATAACAGATTGCCACCATCAAACAAAGTGAGGACATTAAATTTACCAAACCAATAAAAAGGTCAATTATGGGATTACTTGCATCCAACAAATTCATTATCATTATTTATTTAGCTAATCATATCAATAGTAGAATGAAATGCAAGAAAGAAGATGTTTAAAATAATTCTTTCCTTTTCTTACATTGTTGATAAAGATCAGTACCTTGTCCAAAGAAATATTCATCCTAGAAATGACTTCAATGTATCATCCAAGTATACCTGTGTGCTTTAATATTTTCTCTAATTTCATGGAAAAGGTTTTTTGCTCTGCAGACATACTGATTGAATAATTCAAATTTCTAGATCTAATGTAATTGATTGATTGATGCCACTTTTAACAGTATTTCAGTCATATTGTGGCGGATGGAGCACCTAAGAATGGATTCCTGATATCTATCACACCACTACTACCACTACATCCTTTCCTAGCTTCCAGCTGCTATCCCCAATTAGGTTTATGATTATCCACCCATTGGGAGAGAAAAATGTCAGAAAGGATATGTGATACCGCTGGGGATTGAACCCATGACATCCCATTACTGGAGTCTGAGGCTTTACCGACTGCACTATGACGGGGCAGATCTAATTCAAAGCAATAACATTACACAAGAAAAGAAGAGGGATATCAATCTGATTATAGTCTTCTGCATATCGGTTTATACTTTCCCAAACAATTACAAGCACATTATAGCTTCTTTGACAGAATTGTAACAGAACATTAAAAGAAAATTGACAGGTCACTGTTTTTAATAAAAAAATCAAATGACCAGACTAGATCATTTACTTATACCGGTGTAGAAATATTGACCTGAAACATTTTAGATTGAGGGCGACCTTAACATAGTAAAATACAGCTTTTCCAGCTTGTAGATATATAAGGAATATTACAACAGTGTGTTTTTCTATTTGTTGTTATTATGTTCAAGAATCGTGTGTAGGTATCTTTTATTGGACAAGACTGAAGGTCAAAACCAATAAGAATGCCTACACATGTTTTGAGAACACAATAACAATAAATAGAAAAGCACACTGTTGTTATATTCCTTTTATAATATACTTTTTAGGACATGACATCAAGAAAATTCTCTTAAATGATTAAGAAATAACCAACTTTCCAGAAAAACCCGAACATCAGTACACAAAAAAGTAGTCCGTGTTTAACAGTACTCAGCGAATATGGTTTTTTGGTACACACTGAAAACAGATTTTTTTTCTGTCGAGTTGTATTAGATAGCCAGATATTAATCCTTATCTTTTATAGGTATATAATAAAACTACATACAGTATATTGTAGCTTTTTAACCCATTTACCAGATTACAAAACCTTAGGCTGGTCTAAATTGAAAGGAGTTGAAGACGACAATTTAAAGTTTATAAAATTTTAGATTTTTTCATCTTAGATTTATTCTGCAAAATACAGCATTTTGATATCTCTGGAAAACTGTTTGGTCGTTGAAGCATGCAATCTGTCAACTAACCCATTCCTACACAATAACACTTTTGGACTCCTCTCCAGATAAACAATTAGGCAAAACATAATGTAAAATTTGTCACAAGCAATTTTTTCATTTTTACACAATGTTTTTTACCAAGAAAGTTGAAAAAAAAGTAGAATTTCATTAACTTAAAAATGTTGTCTGCAACTCCTTTCAATTTAGACCAGTCTAAAATTTTGTTGTCTGGTAATGGGTTAAATAGCATACCTTATAGAAATCTTTTCATATTTTTGTCCAACTTCTTCCAACGTGAATTATATTTTATTTTTCATGCTAAATCAAATACTTCACTACAAGTGTTCTGCTTAACAAGTGCAACTCATACAAACACAAAAGGAAATTTAAGATCCTTCTCTAACAACTAACAAGTAATCATGCAATTAGATTTACCAAGATAGAAACAAGATATGTTTTTCAAACGCTAAAGCCCTCACAGAAGCAATTTCCACTCTGATATTTAACTTGTCAAATGACCTTGAACCTGCCCTAAGCTAATACAAATCAATATTAGCATTGTAACTGAATAAGTGTTGCAGTTAACCTATTACAAGATGACAAAATTTAATACAGGTCCAAACTGAACAGAGTTTGTGGACAAAAGATTTTAGTTGATGAAATTTTAAGAATCTTTGTCCTTTTGGGAAGAAAATTGTGGATAATGAAGAAATTGTCAACAATGTTTTCCAAAGTGTTTTTTCCTGGGGGTGTCTGAAAAAGATTCATGTTTTGGAATGGGTTAATGAGTTTTGATGATACAATAGAAGGTTAACTTTTAGACAGACAGATAGACAAACTAACAGATTGACAGTGGTAAAACAGTATGCCCTTGACCATTCAATGCAGAGCATAAATAGACAGTCATATCTAAATAAGAATAGATTTTTGATTACAGATGTTCCAGATGCTTATTTATAGGTATTATATGTGAGATAGATATTCTATAGATATTATGTAATATATAAGTATTTGAACAGTTTTTGCATTTTAACAAACCTTATCAAACATAAGCATATCCATAGATAAGAGAAGAAATGACAGATAGAGACAGTCAATGAAAGAATCCTCCAAACAAATTATTCACTTAGAGCAAAAGTCAACTTTGAACTTTGACATTGGTCCATATTTATGTGAAGCTTTTTTTGTTTGTTCAGCAACCAAAACATTGTAACTACAGCTTATTCAAGGTGTAGTTACAACATAGGGTCTCCAACCCACAATCTTACTTATTAGTTACATGTAACTGGCCATAAATTTTGCAAACAAAGCTGTTAATATGGAAGTTAAACTTTCTCTCAGAGCTCAGTGAATAGGGCCAGCCATAAGTCATTTGTTTTTATACTTTCACTTCAGTATACTGGCGAAATATTGTTTTTTGTAGTGTAACAGATAGATTCTGCCGCAATTTTACATAATTTCCACTTATCTTATTTAACCAATTAAATTTTAGACTGGTTCAAATTTAAAGGAGTTGCAGACGACAATTTAAAGTACATGAATTTTTTTTTTCAACTTTCTGGATAGAAAAAAATGTATGAAATTGAAGAAATTGCTCAAGCAATTTCTTCATTTACAGAATGTTTTCCTAATTGTTATTCCTGAGGGGCATCCAAAAGCGTCATTGTGTGGAAATGAGCTAATATGGGTGTCAGGCAAAAGGTATCACAAGTTTATGACCTGCAGAAAGTGTTACATAGTCAGATTTTGTGAAATTTGCCACATTGTTCTAAAATAAAAATGTTCTGCTTAGGAGAAAACTATTTGAATCTGTTTATCAAATAGTCATTCTACCTTATTATTACTTAGCACTGAACTCCTTGTTCTTGCTACTGAGCTCATACATGACATTTTGAACAATTTCACACAAGATACAGATCGGCATGTTAGTTAGGCTAATGATTTGAAAATCTTTAGACAATCAGCCAATATTCTACATGCAGAAAGTGGTTGTCAAGGCTGCTTGATCCATTCCCAAATAATCCCACTTTTTCAAGCACCTCAAGAAAAAAATCTTGTGAAAACATTGTTTAAAATGAAGAAATTGCTTATAACAAGCAATTTCTTCATTTTCAACAAGGTTTTCTAGCCCAAAAGACAAGAATTTTTAAAATTTCTTTAGTTAGAAATTGCCATTTACAAAAATTGTGTCATGTTGGAATTGGCTAATGTTTGGACCTCACAAACACATGAAACTGTTGGAAATGGTATGCAATGATCCAATTTATGCTAAAGTTCCATGCAGAGTCCTTCTTTGCATAACAGGCAATATAGAAAAAGAATATGAAGAAATTTATATGACATTGAAAATATTAATCCTAGATATTTCATGTAGCACTATATAGTATATCACACATTCTTTCTATCTAAAACATATATGAGCTATTGGGACTAAAAATGCATGTTAGTGACAATATAGTCAGTGTTTACAATGAAAATACAGAGAGGATAATAGTTTGTTTCAGTGTAAAATTGTTTAAACTTTTGTTGGGTGCAAAATAAAAGCTATATTTTCATGAATGGCGGCAAAATCTTTAAAAGCTCATCATTAAGCACGTTAATTACTTGGTAATACAAAGACAATCCCCTGAGAAATTAAAACAAAGTTAAAATTAAATTCATGCTTATCAGAGCAGTGTAAGATAATTTGCATTTTTACTATGAATATCAATTGTTTAAGTATGCATTTCAGCCCCATATTTTGTACTATAAAGATAATCATGCTGTTGTAAAGGAATAAAGAAAATGTAAATCTCTGGCAATTTTACCTTGGGTCTCAAAGTCTTTAATGAGAACTGATTTTGATTTTGTTGGCGCAAGTTACATTTTTTCTATATTTTTCTAACATCTACAAAAAGAATGTAAAGCTTTTTTTTTTTGCCAGTGTTTTACATTCTACTATTCATTCCATTTCCTGTTACTATAATTTTGAAGTAAATTGAAAGAGTCAAGTTACTGGAAAAGTTTTAACTAAATGAAAAAACAGATCGTAACAAACTTCTATATTTCTAGTTGGATGTCTAATTGATGCTGTTTGGTAAATCAACCCATTACCAAACAACAAAATTGAAGGCTGGTCCAAATTCAAAGAAGTTGCAGAAGACAATTTTTTGTCAATGGAATTTTAAAACATTTGTCTTTTTACATGCATTTTTCATTTCCCATAATGTTTCAAAAGCCTTTGGTGTAAGGTATTAAAAAGTGGGATTGTGTTTGAATGGGTTAACAAATGTTATAGAAAAACCTATCACCCTAATGGATTGTAAAAGGAAATGGAAAGATTTTCAGGAACTTTGTTACAAAGAGAGAGGGTAGTGTACATCTATTATTAACCTTCATCTCCCTCATCTGGGAAAATAACTAGCAAATATAAAAACATGGTGTGGATTAATAATACAAGGATATACAAGATATTTCAAGGGATAAGCAAGTGCAAAACTAATGTAAGTGTCTGTCACTTAAAAAGAAAAACATGCAGTCAGTCCAAGGAACTCTAATCCGAGACCTCTCTCACGGCGATTACTCTACCAACTGAGCTAATTGGGCCACTTAAATGCAATCTCTCATAAACCAGTGTGACTTCAACCCCAGCATTTTAACCCTTTCCTACACAATCCCTTGTTTTTACGTCCCTGTGATTTTATACTTGGGAAAACATTGTAGGAAAAGAAGAAATTGCTTGTAACAAGCAATTTCTTCTTTTCCCACAATATTTTCTAACCTGTAGGTTAGTTACTTTTTAAATTGCACTAACTTTTAACTGTCATCTGCAACTTCTTTCAAATTGGACCAGTCTAAAATTTTGGAAAGCAGGAAAGGGTTAAAGAGCTTTTACACGTATTGTCATTGCCAAGCTTAGTATAATGTAGAATGATTCTGGATTGCATAATCTATAATCAGCAACATGAAACAAAAGACAAATGGCTAGTTGACTACCTTACTGTTATAACTAGATTTTGAATAATCTGAAGTTACATTGCTTACTTGTCATCAAACCAACAAAAATACTTGAGATAAATATCAGAGGTCAACATTCAATTCTGGTCACAGGTGGAAATGAATAATTTTTCTATTGACAGTGTCAACCCATTTATTATATAGACACTTATGCTTACAATAGTTTTGCACAAATCCCCTTTTTTTATGTGCTGATAAGTATACTGTAAACTTGTACAAGAACAACATGTTAATGGTAAATGAATATCTTAATAATGTAAAACATAATTTTGTGTTTATCTTAGTATATCAAAAACAAATAAATAAACACAACAATCTTAGATTTTGGCACATCAAGTTAAGAAATATTTCAGAATAAATTACTTTTTTTTTTTTTTCAAAGAATGTAAGAATAGCCTTCGGTTTTTGTAATATTAAAGAAAAGCAAATTGATAGCAGTATTTGATGGAGAATGAATAATGAATTTATACACATTACAGATTAATAATTTCAATAAACAATCTTTTTGTAAAATTCTAAACAAATCTTACTCTGTAAATTTTATTCATTCATTTCTATCTTCATTTTTCAAAATTAAAGAGAATGTAAATCAGACTTCTGGTTAGCAAAAATTGTAAAACATATTGTATGTTAGAAATGTATATTGGAATGGCATTTGGCCAGTATAGCTAAAAAGGAGAAATGTAAGGCCCAAATAAGGCTAAAATGGTTTTACTAACAAAGAGTTCCTCAGTAATTTACCAAAAACAATTCTAAAGGTTAAGGTTAGGAAGCAATAAAATCATTTCAACAAAAATAATCTGTTATTCTAAAGTATATCTGACGCAAATACAAAAATCCTCTGAGGAGATGGCACAAACTTTGGATTTTTTTTCTCAAACATTCACTAGTTTTATGACTGGGAGATATAGTATTACACAAAACATTTTTGAAAAGAGAATTGCCTACAACAACCAATTTTTGCTTTTTTTTGTAATGTTTTTATACTTTCTTTCCTCTCCAGAAAATTGTATCAAAAAAGCTTGGCTGTAAAGGTTAGAAGAGAATTATTAAAATAAAAGTACTGAAACCACTGTAAGCTAGCAAAGAATAGTTTTGTTAAGTAATCTTCTTTGCTAAAGGTTATCATGATAGAAAATCTTTCCCTTGTTGGGTAGAAAACATTATGGACAATGAAAAAATTGCTTGAAATAAGCAATTTTTTATTGTCCACAATGTTTTTGAAAGCTTTTTTCTTGAGATGCTTAAAAACAAGAATTGGGTTGGAATGGGTAAAACAGCATGTTTTTCAAATAGTTCTCTACAATTCAAATAGAGTTTGCAATATTTCTTAAATACATAAGAACTACTTTTTATGGTGTAGGCATTCAATGGAATTAGTGGTTAAGACTCCAGTGGCAGTTTGCACTCATTTATCTCTGAGAAGACCACAGAATTTTGTCTGTTAACTTTAGCTATCAAAGCTGATGCTTTGCTAGCTAAAAAGTAAATTTGATATGTTGATAGATATACCTTAGAATCCTACACATTTGTTAACAACTCATCTAGCCTCATTAGCTTTTTCTGAACACAAAGTTCAAGCCTTCAAACTACATGTAAATTACGTTTTCCTTTTTTTGAACCCTTTCCCTTCTTCTTCTCACTCTCCCCTGACCCAGGGCGCTGTTTCTTTTTCTTCTTCTTGTCTGACTGCGCTGAAGGGGGATCTGGTCGTGGGGCAGGGGGAGGAGTTAAAGGGATGGGCGTGTCTGCCAGATCTGAAGTGGGCGTCTCACTTGGGAAGGAATTGAATAGATCTGACTCTGCCCCTGTTATGCAAAATTAGTTTTTCACACATAAATGCATAAATTTAAATGTCTTAATATACATGACAAAAGTATGAAATGCTAAGAAGTTTACCAAGGTGGTTCACAATATCAAAGCTACTTTGGAGTCTCACATGAGTCTTAGCTTGACATTTCCAACAAGTTAAAATTAACCGAAGGTTGCAGTCGATCAATAAATCAACTGACCAATCAAAGTCATTCAATTAAACTCAAAGTGAACAAAGAATTGAGACGTTTTTGTTCCAGTTGGTTGGCAACGAAATGTTGTAACTACAGCTTTTACAAGCTGTAGTTACAACATTTGATTGCCAACCAAACATTCACCTTTTAATTTATGATCCTAACCATCTGTTTTACAAAATAATGTTGTTTATTTCCTCAGTCAAACCTCTATGTCAAAGGTGAGTGGGCATGTCAAGAGAAGGCATAGAGCAGCCTGTACATCAACAGAGTGCTTTTAGAATAACTAATAACCTTCTGAAGAAATTTTGACATATTGTTTGTCTGCAGATCACATAGTGAAGATTTTGATCAGATTGAGTGGACACGCAGGCTGATCCAAGACATTACATGGTGTTACTAAAAAAATTGTTGAAAATGACATGTACAGGCTCAAATATAAGAATGTATACGACTACTAATTGATCGTCCTGTTGAATAAAAACCGAAATCCAAGTATTAGCTGTTTATCACTGTTTTACAAGTACTGATGCATGCTTTACCCATTCCCACACAGAGGCACTTTTTGATGCCCTCAAGAAAATATATTGGGAAAACCTTGTGCAAAATAAAGAAATTGATTGTAAGAAATTGCTTTTGACAATCAATTTCTTCATTTAACAAAATGTCTTCTATCCAGAAAATTGAAAAAGTCTAAAATTTCTTAAACTTTAAATTGTTGTTTGAAACTTTTTTCAATTTCGACCAGTCTAAAATTTTGCTGTCTAGTAATGGGTTAAAATATGAAGGTTAATTATATGTTTCAGTGTAAAATTGATTAATCTTTCATTGAGTGAACAACAAAAGCTATATTTTCAAGAGGTGCGGAACTATGAGTGACTTAACATATAGCTTTTGTTGTTCACAAAATGAAAGATATATTGATCTTACATGAAAAAAAATAATCATTCTATTTCTTTAACATAAAAAGAAACAAAATTTGATTTTTTTCATGGGACAAAATCTCTCATAGCATGTCATTTTGCAAATAATTTACATGGTTACCTTATCATACCCTTATTCCGCTGAGAGGATGATCAGTGGTGTGAAATGATCAAAAGCAGAACTGAATCTACCAAAACAGAAAGCTTATCGTTTTGATTGATTGATTTTGGTTTGACGCCACTTTTAACAGTATTTCAGTTATATTGCGGAGGCTAGAGGACCTTACAATGGATTCCTGGTATTTCTCATACCAGTACCACCATTACATCCTTTCCTAGCCTCCAGCTGCTATCCCACTTAGATTTAAGATTATCTGTCCATTGGTGAGAGACAAATGTCAGAAAAGATATGTGCTGCTGCCTGGGATCAAACCCATGACATCCATTGATTGACGATTGGGAGTTTGATGTGCTACCGACTACAATATGGCTTATCATTTTGATGATTTAACTGGTTGTTGGTGAATTCATCGTAAGAAATCTCATTAACCCACCAGAAAGCACTGAAGATTATTAAATACTGAGCATGTAGCAAAGACTATGATCAGGCAGGGGTCGATCTTTGTCATAGCTGTTTACAAATTCAAGAATATGCCAGGATCAGCTTGTTAAGGGGTAAGATATTTTTGGTGTAAAAAAGGATATGAAATATTGATGATGAGTACAAGATATATAAATAAGGATACCAACGGGCAAAAATTTAGACTGGTCCTAATTGAAAGATGCTGCAGACGACAATGTGAAGTTTATGACATTTTAAATTTTACTCAACTTTCTAGATAGAAAACAAGGTGGAAAATGAAGAATTTCTTTGTGACAAGCAATTTCTTCTTTTTACAAATTGTTTGCCCATTGTTTTATCTTTGGGGGCATCAAAAAGGGTCATTGAGTGGGAACAGGTTAAAGAGATTGTGAAAGAGATCAATTGGAAGAGCACAGAACAAAGCAAGAAAAGTGTCAGGTCAATTTAAATAAATACAGAAATATCAGATTGAATGAGCAAAAGCATATCAAGAAAAGTGCAGAGCCAAATTAAAGAATTATAAGATTTACAGGGAAAAAGCAAAGCAAGAAATGCAAAACTTTAAATTTTTTCTTAACGTCTGCTTAACAACAAGGAAAGGCAAAGAAACAACGGAACTGTTAATAACATGGTTGTGAAAAATAGATTATTTTGATTGTCAATAGTAATTCAAAAACACCAGTCACAGAGTCAAAGTATATTTTTTTTTTGTAAAGATTGAGAATACAATTTAAAAAGAGAACCCCCTTTTGGGTGCTGGATATATCAAATTAAAAAAAAAATCCAGGAAAAAGGGGTACAATTCTTACAAAAATATGTTTAGAGTTAACTCTCTTGATAGTAACACTGCTTTTTTGAAAGTGACCATACATTCCAAGGTTCAAATAAATGTCTTAGTAATACCAGAGATAGTTTGAATTTTGATGAAATCCTTAAATAATGACTGCAAATGCATGTGAAAGGTTTTAAAAAAATAGCTTACATTTTACTTGTATAAATAATTTCCACACAACCCTGTTGTTTTATGTCCCTCTAGACAGGAAATTTTATAATCTGGTGAAAAATTAAGAAATTGCTTGTTATTTAAAATCCCTTCATCTTAAAATTGTTATCTACATTTCCTGTGAATTTTGGCCAACCCCAAATTTTGTCTTCTGTTGAGTGAAATGAATGAAAATGAATGAAAAGCATTATATTTGTAGCCTTCATAAGCTGTAGTTGTGGGGATTTCATGGTCCACATTCAACATGACATTTAACCCTTGTCATGCTGAAAAAATCTCTTTTGGAATGGTATTAAAATCAAAGGGATGATAGGACTGGTAGTACTTGTTGTTCAATCGTCAATATTTCTTATAAAATTTCATAAACAACTCTGGCATGAAAAAGACAAACAGGATGTGTAGACTAAGATCAGACTGCACTTATGTGCAGGCTGATCTGTGTCTACACCTCCTTCAAAAACGTAATACTATGGGTTTAGCATTACAAAGATTAACAAGCAATTTACACAAGCAATACCTAGGTATTGCATACTATTACAATACCAGCATTATGTGACTCTTGGTATTCTTCAAATAGCCAATAAATTTACATATTACTATAAATCTCTTTTGGAATGGTATCAAAATCAAAGGGATGATAGGACTGGTAGTACTTGTTGTTCAATCTTCAATATTTCTTATAAAATTTCATAAACAACTCTGGCATGAAAAAGACAAACAGGATGTGTAGACTAAGATCGGACTGCACTTATGTGCAGGCTGATCTGTGTCTACACCTCCTTCAAAAACCGTAATACTATGGGTTTAGCATTACAAAGATTACAATACCAGCATTATGTGACTCTTGGTATTCTTCAAATAGCCAATAAATTTACATATTACTATAAATCTCTTTTGGAATGGTATCAAAATCAAAGGGATGATAGGACTGGTAGTACTTGTTGTTCAATCTTCAATATTTCTTATAAAATTTCATAAACAACTCTGGCATGAAAAAGACAAACAGGATGTGTAGACTTAAAGATCAGACTGCACTTATGTGCAGGCCGATCTGTGTCTATACCTCCTTCAAAAACTGTAATACTATGGGTTTAGCATTACAAAGATTAACAAGCAATTTACACAAGCAATACCTAGGTATTGCATACTATTACAATACCAGCATTATGTGACTCTTGGTATTCTTCAAATAGCCAATAAATTAACACAGGGATCCTGCATAGCTCAGTCATAGAGACAGCAGACTCATAATCTTAGAGAAGTCAAGGGTTGAGGGTTTGAATCCCAGCCATGCAGCTGTCATGAGGGTGTGTCCATGGGCAAGATATTACAGAGCTTCAACCTGATACCCAGGAAGCACATAAATGAGTGAACTTTGCCATGAGATTGTCAAGGTGGCGTAAAACCCCAATTAAAACAAAATCAAGCAAAAGAGAATAAAAGATCATTAAGAAGAATTGCAATATACTGTTGTGTGTTGCCAGTACATGTAGTTAATGGAAGCAGAACAAGAACGGATGCCATATCAGACAATTCACGTAACACAGAATGTATATTGGTATTGGTTTCACAGAGGAGACAGCAAATATATAAAGGAATTATGAACTAAAGCTACTATATATAGACAATAGATTATCTATACCTTTTTTGATGATAGCTGTTGGTTTATTAGCTAGATAAACATTAAACATCAAATTCAAAGAATAAATGCACTATAAATCATTCTACATTTGTGGTCAAACTTTTGATACATGATTTTTTATCACAGAGCAACATGAGAAGATCAAAGAAGGCCTGTTGGTGAACTAATTATGACAGCAAAAAAGTAATATGAGTTACATTCTAACCCATTACCACTCGAGAAAATTTTAGACTGTTTTAAATTGAAAGAAATTGCAGATGACAAATTTTAGTTGATGAAATTTTGTTGACTTTTGGGGTAGAAAACATTCTGAATGATGAAGAAATTACTTGCAACAGCAATCTCTTCATTTTCCACAATAATTTCCAAAGCCTTTTTTCCCTGGGGCATCAAAAAGTGTTGTTGTGTGGCAATGGGTCCAATGTAGTATCCATTAAGGGCTGATTGCAGCACAGCAATTGCAGCAAGTAACACATTTTGTAAATAATATTTCAATGTCAGTAACAGAGATGATATTACATATTTCAATTTAAAATTGGATCTACCATTTTTCATAGGGGTTATAGTAGCTCATTATTTCAGGAAAACTTGTTACTAATTAATCTGCATTTTCATACATGTAAATAAATAACTAATTTTTTCAAAGTGAGAAATGTCTCATTTACCCATTGCCAAACAGTGACGCTTTTTAACACCCCTCAAAAAATGCTTTTGAAAACATTGTGAAAATGACTAAAATGGTAATTAAAAGCAATTTCTTCATTATTCACAATGTTTTCTAACCCAAAATATATAGAGTTTTAAAATCTTATCAACTTGAAATTGTGTTCTGCAATAATCTCTCAATTTGGACAAGTCTAAAATGTCATGTCGGAATGGGTTAAATAATATTTTCACGTGTTTCTCTCACATATTTAGCTGATCTTTCATCAGACACTAGACTCAAAATGAAATAACCTCAATATTAGAAAAGGAAAAAAAAAACCTTCATAATTCACATTTCACATACTTGAGCCATCATGAAAAAAGATGCTATGTAGGAACTCTGTGAAACAAATAATTGAATAAAAAAAGGGTAATAAATAGAAAAGATCATTCATAGATCATTTATCCCTAAATAATGTGTAGCAAAGAAAAACCCCTTTTTAACATTCAGAAAATCCATGTAAAGTGAAACGTTTAAACACTGGTCAGATGATGCAAATGCTGCCGTCTGACCAGGGTCAATTATTTTCCGACACTTTTGAGATGGTCCCTTTTCAAGTGAAAGACCACTTCTTCATTTCACACACCTTATCTCAACTGTCAATAAATATCGATAGACCAATCAAATTATACTTTTAGACCAGAATTAAACTTTTTGGTTAACATTTATGTCAAGACTTTTTGTTGGTTTGATGACTTAACCCATTCCAACACAAGAAAATTTTAGACTGGTCCAAATTGAAAGAAGCTGCAGACGACAATTTCAAGTTGATTGAAATTTAATTTTTTTCGTCTTTTGGGATAGAAAACAGTGAGGATAATGAAGAAATTGCTTGTTACAAGCAATTTCTTCATTGTCCACAATGTTTTCCAAAGCTTTTTTCTTGTGGGGTGTAAAAAGGAGGGCTTGAGTTGGAATGGGTTAAACAACATAACTACAGCTTTTTCAAGCTTAATTCAAGCTGTTAAGGTTACCAACCAACAATTTCACTTTTTTCTTACATGTTACTGACCGTAAATTTGCAAAATAAAACCACTCAATATTGTAGTCGAGCTTCCTATCAGAGTAAGTGGGTATGGCCCGTCATCAATCTATTAACCAATAATGTTATTGTGAAATTAAATCAATATTCAAATCATCAAGAAAATAATTTGGAAAACATTGTGGAAAATGAAGAAATTGCTTGTAACAAGCAATTCATACATTTTACACAATGTTTTCTACCAAGAAAGTTGAGAAAATCTAAAATTTCATAAACTTCAAAATGTCCTCAGCAACCCCTTTCAATTTGGACCAGTCTAAAATTTTACTGTCTTGAAATGGATTAAAACAGGACATACCTGATCTTTCATCTGACACAGGACTCATCCTAACATCCTCCTTCAAATGTTTAGGGATCATTCCTCTAAAGAAAGGGTAGGGATCATCCCAGGGAATGGCTGTATGCTCCAGCCCCTCTATGTCCCTCGTTATGATGAATCCATTGGCATCTGTGGTGGCCAAGTCCATTGATTCAAAAACAAACTGTTTAAAAGCCCTGTCAATCTCTGTAATTAAAAGTTGAATTCATGTGACTAGTCATTATTGAAAGAGAATACCATATTTTATCCTAATAAAAGCTGAAAGATTTAATGTTCCACCAGCATGGATCTCTTTTTGTGTACCTTGTTTACTTTGAAATTATTCTGTCAAATGGATATTTCTGCTTTCTCTACTTTGAGGACCCTTATATCTGGTTAATCACTCAAATTCAATTGATTGTTCAGAGGACATACTCCTAAAATTTGAAGACAATCTTATATCTTTCACAGTGGAAGATACTATGTTGGAGAAATACATTTAAGCCCTTCCAACTCTTTGTTGCTTTTAGACCCCCCCCCAAAAAAAAAGAAGAAAAGAGCTTTGGAAAACATTGTGGAAAATGAAGAAATTGCTTGTGACAAGCAATTTCTTCATGATCTTCAATTTTTTCTTCATGAAAGGTAAAATAAAATCCCAAATTTTCATAAGCTTGAAATTGTCGTTTGCAACTCCTTTCAAGTTGGACCAATCTAAGATTTTGCCAATCAGTAATTGGTTAAAATATGAATTCAGAATGTATTCTTATAAACCATAGTATGCCTGTATCTTAACCCATTACCAGACAGCAATATTTTAGACAGGTCCAAATTGAAAGGAGTTGCAGACAACAATTTAAAGTTTATAGAATGTTAACTTTTTTCAACTTTCTTCATTTTACACAATGTTTTCCCAATAGTTTGAGGGGCGTAAGAAAGCGTCACTGTGTGGAAATGAGTTAAACCTTCAACAAACCTTAAAGGATAGATTTCCTGTATCTGACGCAGTGAATTTTAGCAGAATCTTTAAAGTTCAAAGAATATGTTAAACATATTAAACTATCTACATATATTCCTTCATTTTGTCACACTGAACAAAAGAAAAAATACCCTTCACAGGCAATTTCTCTTGTCTAACAATTTTTTTCTCTCATCTGCCACTTATTTAAATTCCATTTGAATAGGTGTCTGCAACTTTTTTGGATCAGTTTAAGAGTTTTTGTCAGGTAATGGATTAAATTGAATATTTATGGATTTGTTAATCTGACTGTGATTTCAAGGAAACTATTTCATTTGATATTATGGTGAAACAAGAAATTTCATCTTGTATCATCTTGTTTTCTACCGATCAAAACTTATCCATTTCTTTTTCTGTAAAATTATATTTGAGGACTAAACCCAAGACAATTTAAAGTTCATACAATTCAAAAAGAATATCTTTCAGAGAATAAAAGGCCATAGGAAATGATACAAGCAGTTAACATAATGGTTTCCAAAGTTTTTCTTGAGGTTTTGAGAAAAAGTGGTATAGTGTGGTAATTGGTAAAAATTTGTGGTTGAACATCACCCACAAGCTATAACATATGATAAGATACAACAAAAAAAATCCAGATATACGATACCTGATTGAGACAGTCCATCAGTAGCAGCAAAATGAATCAACTCCTGTAGTCTGGCAGCTCTCTCTCTCGCCACAGCTGATGTTGGCCTGGGAAAGTCAAACATTGTACTAACTTTCAGTCTATTTAACATTTCAAGCTCAGTCTTCTCTGGGTTAAAGTTGTACTGAGGTTTAAGGTGATGGGTTCTCTGGGTGATTTCATCATGGGGGTTCATCAGTAAAGGCTGTTTGAACTCTTCCGGAGGCCTCTCTGGTAAACTCAAAACTTGGGCCAATGCCTGGAGATTAAAATCAAATGTTGAATGCTATTCATTATTGCATTTAGGTTTTCCCCTACACACACTTTCTTCTCAATTCATACAATATTTTCTACCCTATTACATAATTTTGTTTGCAATTTCAGCAAATCTAATTATTGCCTTCACGTTGTTGGTTTTTATTTAAATCGGACCAGTCTAAATATTTTTCATCTGATAATGAGTTAAAAATTTCTATAATCTGATACTCTGTTTCAATATGAAAAAGGAAATCAATACAGTTATCAAATGTGTAATAACTTAATCTCCAACTGAAATCAAAAACTGATTTACAGTTAAAAGATGACAGCAGATTTTAAATCAAGAACATTTGAACTAAGAAGTCTCAGCATAAAATATATGCATGATACACTAAATTCAATTATCCTGTCACCAGACAACAAAAATTCAGACTGATCCAATCTCAACGATGTTGCAGACAACAATTTTAGGAGAAATTTTAAAAACCTCCGTCTTTCTGTTTAGAAAACATTGTGTAAATGATGAATTTCTTCTGACAAGCAATAATTTCATTTCCACAAATTTTCAAAAGCTTATATCCTGAAGGCTGTAAAAACGGTTAATTGTTTGGGAATGGGTTAAAACACTGGCAATATTTTTCCATTTGCTAATTACAGTTCTATCTTTTCAATTGATGGATGCAGATGTCAATAAAAGAAATGATCAACCAATCAAATCATTCATTTAGACTGAAGTGAACTTTGAATTCTGACATTTGCTGCAAGCTGTAGTTTAGACAGGTTGCCAACCAATCATTGTACTTTTTTGTTAGATATTACTGGCCATAAATTTTGCAAAACAGTGCTGTTTGATATTGAAATTGGACTTCCTATCCGGGCTGAGTGGTTGTGGCCCGAAATCTGTCAATTATATTCATGTTAATCCATTCCCACACTACAAAATTTTAGAATGGTCCAAATCAAAGGGAGTTGCAGACGACAACTTAAAGTTGATGAAATTTTAGTTTTTTTAGTAATTTCTTCATTTTACAAAATGTTTTCAAAATCATTTTCCTGGAGGGGCGTCCAAAAGCATCACTGTGTGGGAATGGGTTGAATAAACTGTTGAACGATTAAAATCAATTTCATTAAATTTTGTTCAACTTACATTGTGTTCGTCTTCAGTGAGTGCTAGTTTAAATGCCAATGAACTCAAATGATTGGCTAGATCATTGTTGAGGCCATCTTGTCTCTTTGGAGGTTGTTGTTCACTTGGCGGGTCTTTGTTTTCTAAAGTGGCATTTACCTGCAAGTATAAGAGATCTGGTAAGCAACATACATAAAATCTCATGAAATCACTTTCTATTCTAAAGAAAGCAAAAATTTGATATAGGGCGCTGATTTACTGTGTGTGAGGTGCGTTTTGATTAGAGAGAATGGAATGATTTTATAAATTTTGAGTGAAAACATTTGACATTGTCTATAACCTTTTTCATGCTAAACCCATTACCCGACGTCAAAAATTTAGTCTGGTCAAAATGGAAAGGAGTTGCAGACAATAGTTTAAAATTAATGGAATTTATAATATCAACTTTTTCAGTAGAAAACATTATGGTATTGAAGAAATTGCTTGTGAAAAGCAATTTCTTCATTCTATAAAATGTTTTTTTTTAATTGTTTTAATTGAGGGGCATCAAAAAGCATGATTTTGTGGAAATGGTTTAAAGGCAAAAATCTTTCAATATGGACCTGTTTAAAGTTTTTTTCTGTGAAATTGGGTTAAAAATTAAATCTAAACTGAATAATAAATCCAGTGTTAACTGATTACCAGATAACAAAATATTAGACTGGTCCAAATTGAAAGGAGTTGAAGAGGGTAACTTAAAGCTTATCAAATCAGAATGGGTTAAAGTGATGGTAAACAAAACGTGTTTGTGAAACACCATGCCCCCTAAACAGGAATTCTTTAGAAACGGGTATTTTTTTTTGTTTTTTATCTTTGTTTTAGGGAAAAGGGTTTAAAATTTTACCTTGACCTTGATGAAGTTTTGCCTTGTTGAGACCTATCTACATAATAAATTTTAACATTGTAACTTAATCAGGGTTGAAGTTTTAGGAAAATGTTTGTTGGCAGGTTAAGTTTTGCAGACAGACAGACAGAGGGACAAACAGACACCAATAAAACAATATGCCCAGGATCTTATCCATGCGGGGGCATAAAAATATGCAATCATATCAATATTATTGAGTTATACCTGTTCAAGCATGCAGTGCATAACCAGGGGGACACTAGCACTCTCCTGCGGTACACTGTTCATCAGGTCGTTGTAGTAACGCATGTCCACTTGCGGAGTCTCCATTTGTTCGCCAAGATTTAATGACAGGGCACTACCTACTTGTTGACCAGCAGGAGTTGGTGCGCCTGAGACAGGGCCAGATTTGTCCCCTTCTGTGAGAAAAACAATAGAAGTAATGTTACTGACCTTTTCCCATACAACAAAATTTAATACCAGTCAAAATAATACTAGGCAATGCCCGAAAATAAACTAAGTCTTAAGCAATTACCAGACAACAAAGTTTTAGACTGGTCCAAATTGAAACAAGTCTCAGACGTCAAAGTTTATGGAATTTAGATTTTATCAACATTCTGGGTAGAAAATGTTGTGGGAAATGAGAAATTGCTTGTCACAAGCAATTTCTTTATTTCACACAATGTTTTCCCAATTGTTTTTCTTGAGCGGCATCAAAAAGTGTTATTGTGTGGGAATGGTTTAAAAAGGAAGTAGATAACTTTTGAGCAAAATTTCAGTTAGCACCATAGGGACACATGTGGCACACCTCCTCACCAAGTTTCGAGTGGGTGCTAGTAAGAGTTGCTGAGAAAAATGCGATGAAAATACACCACTATACCAGGCATTGTCCAAAAAATAAACCAAGTCCCAAAAACAGGAAGAAGATAACTTTAAGAGCTAAATTCAATAAGTGTTGGAAGAGACCCCTAAGTGAATCTCTACACCAATTTTAAAACAATGCTATCAAAAGTTGCTGAGAAAAATGCCAAAAAAAATTGTTACAGATACACAGACAGAAGGACAGATGGGTGAAAGAATACACCGGATAGGTATAAAAAAAAGAAGTTGCTTGTAACAAGCAATTTCTCCTTTTCACACAATGTTGTCTACCCTATCCATACTTTAAATTGTCTCCTAAAACCTTTGACAGGTCACAACAAGTTTACTTACCTCCCAACTGATGGAGCCGCAATGATCTGGCTGTTCCATACATAGTGAACCGTTTTAGTTTAAGGTTTTAAGATAGTCATGCTGAATAAAATCCCTGTTTAGGATCATATTGAAATCAAAGGGTTGAAAGCACTTGAAGCACTAGTTTTGGTCAGTATTTCTTTTATAAATTGATTTAATAAACAATTCTGGCTTGAACTTGACAAACAGGAGATATAGACAAAGATCAGACTGCACATACACTGCAGCTCCTCTATAACGCTGTTGGTGGGGTCCATGAAATGAAACAGCAGAAGAAGTGGAGTTATTATGCTATAACGCTGTCCCCCCCCCCCTACGCCGTAACTGAAATTTTCAACCGTCTGAATCGGAACCAAACACCCGATAATTCGTGATAAAATTCCTGTAACAAGTTCAATTCTATACAAGTTACTAGTCGGGAAATGAAAAACAACAACTGTAGTTAGGAGATTTTAGCAGAAAACGACGAAATTCAGCGTGCGGAGAATTAATTTCTAACCTTACCTTCCCGATTGAATAATCTGTAAATTTCTACAGGTCTATAAATTTTGGTTCTCTTTCTCCCAATATTAAGAAGCTAGAACTTTTACCCGAGACATGTTTTATTATTATGATAGTCGTCGGCATTAATCTAATTGAATTTAGTTTTACACGGACGTAAATATTTCCATCCTTAGACAAAAGGGATAAAATCTTAGTATTCCGCATAGCGACGTCTCCTTGGAGACCGACGAGTTGTTGAACACCTGGAGTTACTGAAGCGTTGAGAAAATGTCGCGTGGATCGACCTTCGAACCTCTTTCACGGTAATGGACTTAGTCTAATTTCTCTACCATTGTTAAAAATACGGTAACAATAAACCGACAAAGAACTCTATCTGAACCTAGTCATTTACAAAACGGGAATTTAAACCGACCAGTTGCACGTATACAAAACTGGATTAAACTTTGTAGCCCCTTACTTTTTTAATCGTAAAAAAATCGAAAAAATACGAGACGGCGGAATGTCTGGTTTCATAACGACAAGAGTAAAAAATTCGGTCAGCAAGAATTCTCGCGGGGTACGCGTCTGGCACGTGTCAACTCCGGAAACTCTCCCATAAATAGCTGAATATCTGGCGGCGGCACCTTTGATCACCTTTCCTCCCTCAGAATAAAATAAACTTTACCCGAAAAACCTCGACTTCAAATTTGTCGACAAGCTTTTTGCCGTGTGTTTGATCATACAGGATGGCATTTAATTTTCGGATTATTGAAAGAAATGCGGGAAAATAACGGTATTTTATTTAAATCAACTTATATTATCTATCCCGTTTCGAATGGGAATCTTCCGATATTGTGACATTTACAATTCAAATTCATGTATTTTCTGTATTTAGCGAAAACGTCGCGACTACGACTGATGGTTTTCAAAGCACATTGTTGCATTTTTATCTTGAAGCCATTATCCTCTACAAGCTCCGGATACCAGCAATCTATGAAGTGAAATAAATAGTAGGCTCAAGTCAATTTGTCTAATTTCACGCTCGCGCATTACTTTAAGAACACGTCCTACCCGGGACTGAAGAAAATTAAGAACGCCGAGAGTGAAACAGTCTGATATTTTGATCGCACCACCTTCAAGATTTGTAACTGAAGGATACCGAGGTGCGTGCGTATTCTCTTTTGATTTAAAAAATATAAAAGACCTAAGGCATTGATCATCTCAATGTGAAACAGTAAGACCAAACAATCAAACTGATTTTGAAAATTGAAACACTACGCGTGTCATCAATCAATAAAGCAATTACCTCTGAAGTAATGCATTAATGACCAGGACCGTCCACTTACCTGGTAATTATCGATTTTTATGTGCAACCCTTTTTCTTCGAGCGGGCCGAAGACGGGATGAAAAAATCGCGGCCAAATCAGCATTAACGTCGTATCTCAGCATCTGCAACCCAAAATGCCCCCCCCCTCCAAAATTTTGGGAGCCAAGCGGACCCCGCGTTATAATGGAGTCAGTGCTGTGCCTGGTAGCGTTATAGAGGAGTTGCAGTGTATGTGCAGGCTGATCTTTGTCTATATCTCCTGCTAACACGAATATTCTAGGTTCAGCATGACAAGGACTAACCATTGTCTTTTACAATATTTATACAATAGCAAGTCCACTTACCTCCCCCTGGTGGGGCCAATGATGTAGCTGTTCCATATACAGGAACTTGCATCAGTTTGAGGTTCTCAAGGTAGTTTAACCATTGTCTTTTACAGTCCAGTAGATCATACATCATACAGGCAATGTCCTCAAATAATGTTGCTCCAAACTGAGTCTAGAAAAGTGAAGAGAACTTTAAACTAGACCTAGACACCAGAACCAGTTTTTTAACCTATTACTATATGGCTTTATTTTGACAGTAGTAAAGTATAAGAAAATAAAGTAGCAAATGGAGAAATTGCATAACTGAATGTTCAGGGAATGAATTAGATGTCAATATTCCATTCATTTGAATAAAATCTTTTCGGAAATTGCATTTAAAACAAGGTGCCAAATTGTCACAAGATACGCACGTCACACTGCTTAATATAAACTGGGGGTTTGAATAGAACTGAGGTTATTTTGAATGATTTTTTTTGTCAAACAAAGTATGAAAAACAACAAAGGGCAATAACTCAAAATAAACGCTAGGTAGAGTTATGGTTCTTGAACACTGCACTCCCACTTGGTGAGCCCTATCCATCCATGAGGTTTCATGATTCTAGCTATAATACTTTTAGAGATGTACTCCGGACAAGATTCAAGTATGAAAAACAACAAAGGGCAATAACTCAAAAAATAGGCTAGGTAGAGTTATGGTTCTTGTGCACTGCACTCCCAATTGGTGAGCTCTATCCATCCATGAAATTTCATGATTCTAGCTTTTATACTTTTAGAGATATACTCCGGACAAGATTCATGTATGAAAAACAACAAAGGGCAATAACTAAAAAAATAGGCCAGGTAGAGTTATGGTTTTTGTGCACTGCACTCCCACTTGGTGAGATCTATACACCCATGAAGTTTCATGATCCTAGCTATGATACTTTTAGAGATGTACTCCGGACAAGATTCAAGTATGAAAAACAACAAAGGGCAATAACCCAAAAAATAGGCTTGGTAGAGTTATGGTTCTTGTACACTGCACATCCACTTTGTGAGCTCTATCCATCCATGAAGATTCGTAATTCTAGCTATTATACTTTTAGAGATATACTCCGGACAAGATTCAAGTATGAAAAACAACAAAGGGCAATAACTAAAAAAATAGGCTTGGTAGAGTTATGGTTCTTGTACACTGCACTCCCACTTGGTGAGCTCTATCCATCCATTAAATTTCATGGTTCTAGCTAGTATACTTTTAGAGATATACTCCGGACAAGATTCAAGTATGAAAAACAACAAAGGGCAATAACTCAAAAAAAAGGCTAGGTAGAGTTATGGTTCTTGTACACTGCACTCCTACTTGTTGAGCTCTATCTATCCATGATATTTCATGATTATAGCTATTATACTTTTAGAAATATACTCTGGACAAGATTCAAGTATGAAAAACAACAAAGAGCAATAACTCAAAAAATAGGCCAGGTAGAGTTATGGTTCTTGTGCACTGCACTCCCCCTTGGTGAGATCTATACACCCATGAAGTTTCATGATCCTAGCTATAATACTTTAAGAGATATACTCCGGACAAGATTCAAGTATAAAAAACAACAAAGGGCAATAACTCAAAATATAAGCCAGGTAGAGTTATGGTTCTTGTGCACTGCACTCCCCCTTGGTGAGATCTATACACCCATGAAGTTTCATGATCCTAGCTATAATACTTTCAGAGATATACTCCGTACAAGATTCAAGTATGAAAAATAACAAAGGGCAATAACTCAAAAAATAGGCCAGTAGAGTTATAGTTATTGCGCACTGCACTCCGTATTGAAGAGAAGAATATAACTGCCAAGTTTAAAGTCAATCGGACTTACGGTGACAGAGTTATGCTCCGGACAAAGAAGTGGACACCGCCCGGACAACCGGACGACCGGACGCCCGGACACCACGGGTGATCCCATAATACGTCCCGTCTTCGACGGGCGTATAAAAAGGGTCTGAAAGCAGAGCATCAATGCATCAACGGCACCAAAAATAATATGCTAGGTAGAAAGAATAAAGAGAATGAAACAAGATGTGTTTGTGAAATACCATGTCCCAGTAACAGCCTTTTTCTGGAAATGTGACCTTCATGAGTGACCTTAACTTTTGTTGCATGACCTTGATCTTGGTAACTGCAGATGTGTATCAATGAGATAAACCATGCCAAATGTTACCATTGTATCTTGAATAAGCTTACGGTAATCTTAAATAGTTATATCTGACAGGCAGACAGACATATGGACAGACCAACAGTCAGATAACGGTAAAAAAATATGACCTGATCTTTTGATTCAGATGCATAAAAAACATTCATGACTAGTTATTTTGATTAGATGGTACAACATTTTGTATTTATAAAAAGTATAAATGGATAGGGACTGAAAGACAGATTGAAAAAAAATTCTAACAATAAGTATGTCTTCAGAGTATAGAAAAAAGTTTATTTATGAGATATTCAAAACCACACTTTACATTGAAATGGAAAGGAAAAAATATTGTTTGAAAATGAGAGTTATCCCTCGCAAAAATTGGCTTTTTACCCTATTTGTAGTTTTCCTTTCAAAGCAGAGAATAACAGTAATGGCTGCTCACATAGAGCAGCTTCAGTCAATCTAATAATTATTCTTGCCACCAGTTCACAAGTGTAATCAAAGTTTTGAAAGTACTGTAAGTTAGCAAAGCATAGTTTTGTTAAGTAATGTTTTTTTTACTAAAGGTTATCATGATAAACAAACAAGTTTTGAAAGTACTGTAAGTTAGCAAATCATATTTTTGTTAAGTAATCTTTTTTACTAAAGGTTATCATTATAAACAAACAAGTTTTGAAAGTACTGTAAGTTTGCAAAACATAGTTTTTTTTACTAAAGGTTATCATGATAAACAAACAAGGTCAAAGTAACCCAGGAGTTAACCGATTACAACATTACAAAATATTAGACTGGTTCAAATCAAAAGAAGTTGCAGATAACAATTTCAAGTTGGTTGAATTTAGAAAATCTTTCCCTTGTTGAGTAGAAAACAAGCAATTTCTTCATTGTCCACAATATTTTCAAGACCATTTTTCTTGAGATGCTTAAAAAGTGGAATTGAGTGGGAATGGGTTAAATAGCATATGTTTGAATGAGTTTTCTGCAATGCATTATTCCTTAAATACATAAGAACTACTTTTTATGGCAGAGACATTCAATAGATTTAGTGGTTAAGCCTCCTGTGGCATTTGGCATTCGTTGAACTCTTAGAAGACCTGTTAACTTAAGCTATCAAAGCTGATACTTAACTAGCTAAAAATGGCTTACCCTTTGCTCAGCTTCTTCATAGTTCTCAGGAATCAGAAGATTTTTCACTTCATAGTCCTTTCTGGCTATATCATGTAGTTTAGCTTGTTTCTGTAAAATTGGACCCAAGTCTCTCCAAAATAGTTTTAGCTCTTTCTGTAATGCTTCTTTCTCCTCCCTTGCCTGCTCTTCAAGAGCTGTTGATTAAAAGGAAAAAATATATTAAACGAGGGAATCGTGCTATTGCATTCAATTCATAAATAATGTGTAATGAGCCAAGATATGATACAAGTAACTTAGAGAAAGTAAAAATAATGTTAAAACAAGAGGACCATGATGGTCCTATATCGCTCCCCTGAGTATGATGGCTAAAGGCTTTATGATATACAAAATATTAAAGCCCTACACTAATTCAATTTGGAGAAGAAGATTTTGCTCCTTTAATCCTAGGTACATGTATAATGAAGATCCCACCATACAACGCTAATTTCCAGAGTACAGTAATTCTTTGAAGTATTTTGGTACAGGGTCAATAGGCACTGATACATACAAAATATTAAAGCTAGACCTTATGAATTAGGAGAAAAAGATTTCAAAAAGATTTCTTTCTTTTTTTCTATGTAAAATCAGGGATCACACAGAAAAGGGCTAATTCCAAGATACAGTAATTTTTTGAAGTACTTTGGTAAAGGGTTTATAGATGATTATTTATAACAAAGAGCAAAACTGTAAACCTTATTGTTTGGGAGGAGAATATTTTCAAAGATTTCCTTCTTTATTCATTTGTAAAATCAGGGATCGTAAAGAAAGGGGCTAATTTTTAGAGTACGGTAATTCTTTGAAGTTTTTTATTAAAGGGGTAATAGATAATGATTTATGCCAAATATCAAAGCTCTAGGCCTTATGATTTGGAGGACAAGTTTAAAGATTTCCTTCTTTATTTCTATGTAAAATCAGGGATCACACAGAAAAGGGCTAGTTTTAAAGATATGGTAATTATTTTTTAAGTATTTTGGAAAAGGGAAAAAAGATGATTACCTATACAAATGTACTTAAATATCAAAGCTCTAGCTTTGGGTTCAGAGTACGGTAATTTTTTGCAGCATTTTGGGAGAGAGTCAATAGATAATGATTTATACCAAATATCGAAGCTCTTGGTCTTACAGTTTAGGAGGAGAATTTTTTCACAAGTTCTTCATGGATTTCAATTGTTTTGAGTATTTTGAAAAAGAATGACCTAAGGATCATTTATATGAAGTTTAGGAATTTCATGGTTAGTTTAGGAGGAGAAGATTTTTTGTAATTGTGAACAGACACACGGACAGATGGACGGACACTGGACAGTGACTGATCACAATAGCTCACCCAGAGGACTTCATGCTCAGGAGCGCTAAAAACTTTTCAACAGATTAAAACTGTTTCTGTTGACAGAACACTTAACCCATTATCAGACAACGAAATTTTAGACTGGTCCAAATTCAAAGAAGTATTATTTGATGAACTTTTAAAATATTTAAATCTTAAGGAGAAAACATTGTGGGTACTGATGAAATTTCTGTCACAAGCAATTTCTTTGACACAATTTTTTTCGAAGCTATTTCTTTAGAGGATTAAAAAGTTGGATTCTTCAGAAAATAATTAAACCAGTTTTTTTTTTTTTCAATTCTGTGAGAGATGATAAAATATCTCAAAATGAGAAAAAAGTATAGTAGGCATTCAATCACCATTCTAGCAACATGTACAATTCTAGACAACTATGAAACTCCTTCACTTTTCCTTTATCAATTAAAAATTATCACATTGTCTCTTGAAAGGTATCATGTATAGAAATGTACATAATGTAAAATATATGAAAACTTCTGTTTAGAGAGAAACGGTCCCAAAACCCAACAGTGTTCTACTGGCACAGTTTGATGTCACATCATTCACCATAAAACATGTAATTTAGAGTTATTAGTTATCAACAGACTAATATGTATCCATAACCAAACAATCCTGACTTTATAATATGTCTTCAAGGAGTAATTATTTAACAGAACAGTGTACAAAAAGATCAGTTGTTTGTTTCAAGCATTTTCTTGTTTTCTCACAATGTTCTCTGACAAATACAACATTTTTATATCATCTGATAACTGGTTAACCCTTTACTGTATTGCAAAATCTTGCACCTATCCAAGTTCAAGGGTTTTGGAAACGACATTCTGAATGTAATTTTATTTGACCAATAATCATTCAGCACGATAGAAAATATCCTGGAAATCGAAGAAATTGCTTGTAACAAGCAATTTCTTCATTTTACACAATGTTTTCCCAATAGTTTTTCTTGAAGGGCATCAATAGTGTAATTGTGTGGGAATAGGTTTAGGTGTAACATTATGTTAACAATCACAAAAAAGATAAATTAAACATAATTATATATATTTCATAAACCAACAGTTCTCCTATATACCAATTGCCAAGGCAAATGCTGAAAATCCCATGTGGAACTTAAGCCGTTTGGTTAAATGATTGATTTAATGGGGATTAACGCCACTTTCAACAGTATTTCAGTCATAGTGGAGTGGCTGGAGCACCTAACAATGGATTCCTGGTATTTCTGACACCAGTGCCACTATATCCTTTCCTAGCCTCCAGCTGCTATCCCACTGAGGTTTCGATTATCCATTCATTGATGAGAGACAAATGTTGGAAAAGGTATGTGCCACCTCCAAGGATCGAACCCATGACATCCCATTATTGAAGATTGGGAGTCTGATGCTTAACCCTTGTCATGCTGAATGAAATTCTTATTCAGAATTGTATTCAAATCAAAGGGCCAAAAGCACTTGAATGCCCCAGTATTGTAGGTCATTATTCTTTGTTAACCCTTGTCATGCTGAACCCGGAATATTCCGGTTTTGGCAGGAAGTGTAGACTAAGATCAGACTGCACTTATGTGCAGGCTGATCTTAGTCTACACCTCCTGCTTGTACTTTTCCTATTAGAGTTGTCGATGAATTTGATTTCTTAAAGAGATATTGATTTTTGAACAACAAATTCTTTCAGTGCTTTTAGCCCTTTGATTTGACAGCAGTTCAGTAAGGTAATTTATACAGCATGACAAGGGTTAATCAATTCTACATACAATTCTGAAATTAAGCTGCAGAACAGGTGGTTTAGACTGAGATCAGACTGCACATTATGTGCAGGCTTATCTTAGTCTATACCTCCTGCCAAAGCAGGAATATTCCAGGTTGACAAGGGTTAATGACTGCGCTATGACAGCGGCATTAAGCTATTTGGCTTCTCTTCCACTGTATAGGTGTTATTGACAGCAACCTTTCTTTCCTGGCAACAAAAAATATAGGTTCTCTAATAGTGAGTCAAGCCCTAATGTACATAAAACAAGTTGAAAAAAACCTAACACCAACATTAAAGTAAATGCACCTGATTTAACACAATTATTATTCAAGAAAAAAACCTATTCACCCAAACACACAACCAAATAAATAACTTACTCAAAGACTGAATTGATTGAATTGATTGAATTGAGGTTGTAAGCTGAGAGGTCTTTGACATGGAAAGTGAAGACCTCTTTGTTGTAGCTGTGTTCAGGGAAACTAAAAATATTTCAGAGATTTCCTGACGGTTTTTTTATAGGTGATAGACTGGTAAAATTATCAAAATGATAAACGCTGTATTTGACGTAGATTTTCAACCTTTTTATCACTGAATATTAACCCTTGTCATGCCAAACCTGGTTTTGGCAGGAGGTACAGACAAAGATCAGCCTGCACATAAGTGCAGTCTGATCATGGTCTACACCTCCTGTATTTTAAGAAACTAATTTCTAAAAGAAACATTGATTATTGAACAACAAGTAATACCAGTGCTTTCAGCCGTTTAATGCAAATCTGTTAGGAACTTTATATAGCATGACATGGGTTAACACCTTAAAATCTTAATACTACACTATTTTAAATTCAAACAGCTTAAAGCATTGGAAGCACTAGTTGTTGATGAACATCTGTTGTGAAAAAACTCTTGTTTTGAAAGGATTAACTTTGACTTAGATCAGACTGCGCATGTACGGGCTGATCTTCATCTATACTTTATGAAAAACATGAATATTCCAGGTTCATTATGACAAAGTTAATCATTTTACAGGATGAAATTGCTGAAAATGTCATTTCAATTATCAATAACATGCAGACCAATGCAACTTGTTTTTGAATGATATCATAGACTGACAACATAGTCATATAGCTAAATAGTGAGATTATAAAACAAATGAAACCAAATGATAATCAATTAACCAATTCCCACACAATCACCCTTTTTGGGGTCCATCAAGAAAGGCACTTAGGAAACTAGTTGGCAAAATGAAAAATTGTTTGCAACAAGCAATTTCTTAATTTTACACAATACTTCTACCCAGAAATTTGATAGAATCTGAAATTTCATTAACTTTAAATTTTTGTGTGTTACACCTTTCAATTTAGACCAGTCTAAAATTTTGTCTTCTTTTAATGGGTTAAGTAGTCAAGTTCATTGATATTAGGAACAAAGACTTAATCGATTTCCAAATGACATTATTTCATACTGGTCCAGAGACAAAAAGGTACCAGACAACAATTTATTGTTGATAAAATTTAATAATGCTTTATCTTTTGGGGTAGAAAATAATGTGTAAAAAAAAGAAATTGTTTGTTAAAAGATGACAATTTTTAGTTAATAAAATTTTAGTTAATAAAATTTTAAAATCTTAGAAAATTTTGTGGATAATAAAGAAATTGTTTGTAATAAACCATTTTTCATTTTCAACAATGTTTCCAAAATGTTTCTTTAGGTACATGAAGCAAAGTACTGAAATGTACTGTAAGCTAGCAAAGCATTGTTTTGAGACGATCTCAAAAGTTTGTCTGTTTACTTAAGCCATCAAAGGTGAAGCTTTGCTAGCTAAAAAGGGGGGTTTTGGTAGAATGAGTTTACAAGTAATTTGGAAGAATCAAATACAAAAAAGATAAAATCTGTATTAAATCTGCAAGCTGTGATAGAAAAAAACTGATGTAAGAACATTTTAAACAATATCCAAAAAATTTTATAAACTACAAAATATCAAACAAGAAATGAAGGAAAATGATGAAATTCACTTTTTTTTCAATTTTTACTTATTACTCTTTCAAAGATAAGATCTATAATCAAGCAAAAACAAAATCATGATAAAATGGCCTGTAAATTCTAGCATGCATTAAATCCTAAAGGATATAATCTAAGTCTTGAAGACATAATATTCTGATGATGTTTTATGTCTTTCTTCAATCAGTTAGGTTATTTAAACTTAACTCTTGTCATGCCTAATAAAATCCTTAATGTCAAGTAAAAACTGATCGCTCTAGAAGCACTAAGTGTGGGTCAGTATTTCTTTTGAGCATTGATTTCACAACCCATTCATGTTTGAATCTAATAAATAGGTGGTGTAGACTAAGATCAGAGTGCACTTTTGTGCTGGCTGATCTTTGCATATACCTCCTGCAAGATCAGGAATAATCTGGGTCCATCATGATAAGGGCTAACAATAATGTACAAGACAAATAATTTTGATAATTGTGTAGCAGTTGGGGCTACACATTTGTATTTCAATAGTACAATCAAAACTGTGTCGAAACTGGTTTTGGGGGAACATAGTTTGTATAGCGCTTAATCGGGTGATATAAAAAAATCTAATTTCAGGCAAGTGGCATAATATCCTGCTCCATGTATGCATCTTAGTATAATTCAAAATTATAAAGATGAACATGAAAACTAAGCAAAATGAACCTATTCCCACACAACAAAATTTTATGCTTGTCTAAAATTATAGAAGTTACTGACGACATTTTCAAGTTGATAAAATTTCAAATATCCCTTTCTTTCTTGGTAGAAGACGTGGGAAATGCAGAAATTGCTCGGAAGAGCTATTTCTACAT
This sequence comes from Fragum fragum, assembly GCA_946902895.1. Classification (NCBI taxonomy): domain Eukaryota; kingdom Metazoa; phylum Mollusca; class Bivalvia; order Cardiida; family Cardiidae; genus Fragum; species Fragum fragum. The sequence continues at coordinate 24,321,363 of OX336368.1, forward strand.
TTTTCCACATTGTTTTAATAAACTTTTTTCATGAGGGGGGTGTAAAAAAGTAAAATTGTATGGTAATGCATTAAGGACACGCAGAGTCTTCATAAAAATTCAGGACTCTACTTAGTGGTGTGGAAATTCAGATTTTCTCCACCTGTAACCAGACAAGCAAGGCATGATTTTCTACTTGCCATGAAATGAAATGAACTTTTTTGCAAAAAAAAAGAGAAATAGTGACTTGGTAAGAGAAAACATTATTGTTATTTAAGAAAATGCTGGAACCCTGGCATTATCTTAACCTGTTCCCACCCAATAATGCTTTTAGACGCCCACAAGCAATTTCTTCAATATTCAAAAATTACCCCCCCCCCCCCTCAAAAAAAAAAAAAAAAATCATAAATTTTAAATAGTCATTTGAAACTCTTTTAGATTAAGACCTATATAAAAAAATATTGTCTTGCAATTGCTTAACTAAAAACAATATTTTCTACCCTTCAATGTAAAAATTATGATAATTTTCCAATATATAGTCGGTAGGTGACCAAAATGTAGTTAATGTCGCTTTATTAAAGCTTTTCCCACCAACAATATAATAAGATATCTTTGAAATCTATTTTGTACCATTCCAAGATTCAATGCCCTGGTATTTACTTGACCCTGGACAATTGACCTTGAAACTTGTCTGTTAGTAGAAAAGCTTATGTCCCACAAGTTGGGAATGGGAATTTCACACCCTTGCTTTACTACTTCCAGAACGTCTGGATTTGATTAACCAACTGAATCAAAGTTTTCATAATAATCTGCTAAGACAAATATATTGGTTAATATTATATTCACCACTAAAATTTGAGATGCTTTTTAAGCAAAAAGACTTGTGAGAGCTAGGGCTAGGTTCCTTTGTTTCTTTTCCAGCTTGTTTTTCTTTGCTTATAGGACCAAGAATAAGAATGATGTTTGATTTAAATGTTTTGAAATTGGGTATGAAGGAGAAAGCTACTTTCTTTTATTTCTATAACAAGCTTCAAACTCTCACATTCGAGCTAGTATACATCAGATAAACTTCATTACAAACATAGTACATGCAAATATCAGGAACTAGACAAAATGGTTAAAATGATAAATCTTTATCTAGCAATAAGAAATTTAAAAAAGTAGATGCTACACAAAAATACCTTTGAGTTCTTCTTTAGATTTTTTAGGACCTTTATCTGGTAATCATTGAAAACAAAATATAAAAATATTGAACCTGAAAATACATGCACTTTGAATAAATGTGCAAAGAAGTTTTAGAAGAAATTATAAACTGTATAACATTATTGGTAGATCTACAATATTTTATCTAATTATTTCATATTTTACAGAGGATTATTTAGATTGTCACTTGAAACTAGTGAAATAATCAGAAAAATAAATTCTATTTTTTAAAACATATAGCCATGCTTTCATTTCTATTCTTAGTGATTAAATTCATAACAGCAGGACCACTGAATTCCTCATCAACTTGTCAGTATATGTGATTTACTTTAACCCTTTTCCACACAATCCCACCTTTTGACACACTTAACCCTTTCCCCTTCAAATACAGGTTTTACGTTCCTGTGATTTTATACTTGAGTAAACATTGTGGAAAAGGAAGAAATTGCTTGCAACAAGCAATTTCTCCTTTTTCCACAATATTTTCTACCACAAAGGATTGTTTCATTTCAACCAGCATCCAGTTTTCATTGTTGTCTGCAACCTCTTTCAATTTAGACTAGTCTGAAATTTACAAAAACCGGAAAGGGTGAAAGAAAAAAAGCTTTGGAAAACATTGTGGAGAATGAAGAAATAGCTTGCATCAAGCAATTTCTTCTTTATCCACAATGTTTTCTATCCAAAAAGAAGAAAAAAATCAAATTGAATCAACATGAAATTGTCGTCTGCAATTTCTTTTGATTTGGACCAGTCTAGAATTTTTTTGCGTGGGAATGGGTTAAGAGATTGTCATTGAAAGAAAAATAATTTTAACAATTGCTTCAATTGTCTCAGTATAAGATCTATATATTTTTAATTATGTGAACAAAATGAGCTATATTTTAACATTGCAGAGCCACATGATAATTTTGTTGTTGACTCAATGACAGATGATCTTACACTTATTTTCATACTCAACTAGCTCAGCAAACTCTGAAGAATGGATGTTTCTTTCCTTTTCTATTGTTTAAATTGAGGATGATCTCCTCAAATTAGAGGAAGATCTCATTTAACTCTTCAGACTAAGGTAGAAGTTCCCTTTTTTTTCTAAGTGAAAGGTGTAGGAGGAACACCTTTAATGGAGGGAACTATTATGGATTTTCAAGAAAATGTGATATATACATGTATCAATTGTTTTTAAAGAAAAATGAACAATCAACCACTTAAGTATAAGACAGAGCTTTAAAAAAACAATGTTAAAAATGAAGAAATTGATTGCTACAAGCAATTTCTTCATTTCAAATCTTGTTTTCTACTCAAAAAGACCTTGAATTGGTCTAAAATTTTGCCATGTAGTAATTGGTTAAAAGGATGTATTACCATTTTTAGCGTAGAAGATACCCTCTGTTTGCAATCAATAAATTTTCTGCATTTCGATTTATTAGTGCATTTCTTTGTGCAGTGCCCAAAAGAAAAAATATCATATTTGCATAATCTTTTAAAATTTCCTCTACTTGATTTTTTTTAAAAGACAGCCATTTTCACAGATTAGCTTCTCAGGATAAAACATTGAAGTACTTTTATGTTAATGTACAAAATTTCATTAAACAACAATTATTCTACAGATTCATCTCATGGAGAAACATCAATAGTTGAATTGTAACTTTGTCTTATGTAGTTTACATTGATATGACTTTCAGAATGAGGCCATCTTTTATATAAAAACAGGTCATGAGTTAAGATATCTAATAAAATATCAATATATCTTGCTCAATGTTAATTTTCTATCATAAGAAAAGCATCAATCTTCAATCTAAATTCATTTAAAATTTCAGTTCTCAAGATCCAACAGTTTTTGGCTTTCTTTTTTCATACTTCCATATGATTAAACTTTTAAGCATGCTACTATTTTGTATGCTTGCGTTCAAAGTACATCCATAAGATTTTACTTGAAACTAGTCGAACATTTGCATTGTTTTGCTTGGTGGCATTAAATTATTAGAAATGAAGAGAATTTTTTTTTTTTCATTGAAGTATGAACCTAAAAACTAATCATGCTATAAATGTGAATTCACATAGTGTACTGGTATTCATACAGGTATTCATAAAACGTGATTACATTTTTAGGTTCATACCTAAAACAGATATTCTCTTAATTCCTTAACATGATGAAAATTTGACAATATGACTTTTTTTGCTTAACATCAGGATAATAATCAAATCAGACAAACTAACAGTATGACAGCTGCATAAAAGACTTGCTTTGTATTGTAGTACGATAAACTGTGATTTTACTAAGAACTAATTGTAAACAATTTAGCCACAAACAAACCATTTAGACTGTAATTGGCTGAAAGTAACAATGATAGTATCATTGAAATAACTTTAACTTTAAAGATAAAATAATTGAAAAACAATTTAGCCAGTCTAATTAAAACACTCCTTACATAGCAGAGCCATCTTTTTCTTTGCTGGAGAAAAAAGCAACAAAAATGATAACTAAATCCTTCAATCTATTTTAAAGTTCTTCATAACTGTATATAAATGTAAAATGATGTATAACTCCGTAAAAGTGCAACTCCGCAAGTTCTATGAGCTACATAAATTATGTCAAGTAATTTACAAATGAAAAGTATTCAAGCACAACTGAGGTCAAATGATAAAGTTTTCCAAAATAAAAACTATTGCTGCCGGCTGCAAGACTGGAATCACTGTGTAGGATGCTCAACATAGCTTAAACTCCTTACTTAACCTATGTATACCTTAAACCCATTCCCACACAATGACGCCTTTAGACGCACCTCTAGAAAAAAAGCTATGTGGATAATGAAGAAATTGCTTGTTACAAGAAAACTTTGTGGAAAAAGAAGCATTGCCTACAACAAGCAATTTCTCCTTTTTCCACAATATTTTCTACCAAAAAGGATGGTTTCATTTCAAATTGCATTCAATCTTTATTGTTTACTTCAACCAATTTCAATTTGAACCAGGCTAAATATCAGTGAAGGGTGAAACCAAATCAAGCCGTGAATACAAAATTCAGGTCACACACAAACAACCTGCTACATTTGTCTTATGTCAATGATCATACATTTTAGTTAACCCTTGTTATGCTGAGCCTGGAATGTTCCTGTTTTGGTAGGCGATATAGACAAAGATCAGCCTGCACATATGTGCAGTCAAAGGTGCATTCTTTTCATCAAGATGAAAAATCCCGTTTAATAAGATGTTTGGAGTGTCCTAAAGAGTTATTTGAATGGCAGCTACTTGTTTAAGCCAATGCTGAGTACCCTTAATTCCTCATTTAGAATTCTTAAGTTTCTACCATAGCAGCTAAAATTCTAAATCAAAAGAACGCTTTATCTTATAAATCTAAATAAGAATCTTGAGAATCTTAACAAAAGAATGCACCTCTAATCTTAGTCTTCAACACCTGTTTGCCCCTAAAAGTTAGGATTATTTATACAATTGATTTTTAAGAAAATAATTGACCCACAATCAGGCTTTCAAGTGCATTTAGACTTTTGATTTTAAAGTAATTCTAGTAAAGGTTTTTATTCAGCATTACAAGAAATAAAAACTACCATCATGTGATATCTCAGTCAAACTTTCTTGTCTGACCATCATTTACCGACAACGTTGTAAAGACAGAAAATAAAACGCACTCAGAACTACATTATGCATATGACATAAAGTGCAACGAAGAGGCCAAATAAAAGCTCAAATGCAACTTTGGCACATCCAGCAAGGAAGCAAGGAGGTTCAGACATTCACCTTCATCTAGATTTTAACCCTTTCCAACACAATACCAACTTTTACGCCCCACAAGGAAAACAAATTTGGAGAACATTGTGAAAAATGAAGAAATGGCTTGTCACAACAATTTCTTCATAATCCACAATATGTTCGACCCATTTAAGGAAAAGATTTAAGAAATTTCATCTAGTAAACATTTTTGTCTGCATCTCCTTTGAATTTGAGAAAATGGACCCAGTGACCCTTCCCTCCTAGATAAAAAATCTGAACCTCCTCTGGAAATTAAACCTTTATCCACACCTGAGCAGATCAACTAAAAATTGAGAGCACCTACCTAATGTCTTTTCATCTTTTTCGATGGGCTGTTCATCTATGTTTGACGTCTGGAATCTGGCGTAGTCCTGAGAGTTGACACAGATGACTGATGATACGTTGATGTTCAACTCGGCAAGGAGACCAAACAAGTGAGGCTGGTGGAACCCATGTATAATGATGTAATGATCCGTTCCATCATCAGGCTCATCATCTGAAGAAATAAAGGGGAATATTCTTACTAAATCTTGACTTAATTCTTAACCCATTCCCACACATTCATGCTTTGTTGCGCCCCTAAGAAAAAATGCTTTGGAAAATATTGTGGAAAAAGAAGAAATTGCTTGTAACAAGCATTTTTTTCATTATCCACTATATTTTCTATCCCAAAAATACAAAGATTTTGTAAAATTTCATCAACTTGAGAAAATTGTCATCTGCAACATCATGGCAGTTCATATGCAGCAATAAAACAACATTATTTTGAAGAATATATGTTGAATGACATACAATAAAGGCAAATTGTTGTTTGGCAAACAAATTGTTTTGATTAAGCTGTAGTTACAATGATTAAGTTACAAAATCAACAAAATTCTCAGAATTCAAAGTTTATTTGGCTTATTAATTGACAATGGCTGTCAACTACCAATTCACATGAATGTATCAATGACAGAAAATGTATAAGTTATACTTTGAAAATCACTTAATGACAATTAGAGTATATGACTTAATTTGATGTTTCTTCCAATGTCATTTATGATGCCTTTATAAGGCATTTAGTGTTCAAAATCTCAGACAGTTGACAATATTTCTAAACTGGTCTAACTAGAAAGACATTACACATGACAAATCTAAGAATTCTGCCTTTCAGGGCAAAAAAATAGGAAGAAATGAAGAAATTGCTTGTTCTCTTAGGAGCATTTTCTTTGGGGTTATCTAATGTGAAAATGGGTTAATGCTGCTGCATTGATTGACTGGAAAATTTGCAATAAATAATAGACAGTGTAAAAATAAAATTTGAGAAATAAAAGAAGCCTGGATGATTAACCCATTACCAGACGACAAAATTTTAGATTAGTCCGAGTTGAAAGGAGTTGCAGATGACAATTAAAAGTACATGAAACTTTAGATTTTTTGAACTTTCTGTGTAGAAAACATTATATGAAATGAAGAAATTGCTTGTTACAAGCAATTTCTTCATTAAACACAATGTTTTCCAGGTGTTTTTCACGAGGGGCGCCCCAAAGTGTCACTGTGTGGGAATGGGTTCACATCATTACCTATATATTTTCCATCTGGATCTTCTTCCCCCCTCTTCTTAAGTTTACTTCCTTCTTTAGCTTGCTGAGGCTCTGGCGTTTTTTTCCCACCTCCTTTGCCTTTTCCCGGAGACTTTGCCCTGTCTTTACCACCGCCTGCTGCAGCCTTCTCTGCAGCCTTGGCTTTAGCCTTCTCTCTTTCTAGGGCTTGCTGTTGAAAAGATGAAGCATCAATATAGTTACAGACACAGTAACAGCTTCAAGAAAACAAATTGTTTACTTCTTCAACTAATTATACAAAGATGTCACTATAAATGCATGGAAAGGGCAATAATTTTTTTAACTAGCAATAATTTTTTTATCTAATTTATTTATTTACAGCAAGTAAATGTTGCAAGTTCTTAAAATTCTGATTCATGAGGAAATAGAACAAAATAGACAGAGAAGAAACTATGAAAAGAGCATTGCATACTAATGCCAATGCTTGGCTGTTCAAGTCCTTGATTATGGGTACAACTTTGATTAACCCATTCCCACTCAGTGACGCTTTTAGATACCCCAAAGGAAAAAGCTTTGGAAAAAATTGTTGAAATGAAGAAATTGCTTATAATAAGCAATTTCTTCATTTTCCACAATTTATTCTCCAAGAAAGTTGGAAAAATAAAAAAAAATCATAAACTTTAGACTGTTGTCTGCAACTTCTTTCAATTTGGGCAAGTCTAAAATTTTGCAGTCTGGCAATGGGTTAAGCTGACATACTTTGTTCAAAAATGAATTTACGGTTCACATCCTTGATGGTATAAATTGCTCTTTTGATAGTGAGCATATACCCCGAGTTCAAATGAATGTGTTCAGATATTACAAAATACTAATGTTTTTGGATGGCAAGGCTATTATAGAAGCAGAAGTGGACACAGATGACATTAGTACTATAGCAACATCTCCGGTTTTTGGCCCTACCTTAGCCGAGCTGAAATTCCATTAATCTTTTCTCATTGATAACACTGATAAGAATTTTTGAATTAAAGTTTCTTAGCTCAAACTTATCTAATCACATTTAAGTATGTGCTTCTACTAAGTTTAACCACTTGGCTATCCTGTGGCTCCAATTATCCCATAACCTGTCAACAAAATTTTAGACCTGTTCAAATTGAAAGAAATTAAAGACAATTTGCTGAAATTTGAAAAAAAAATGGATACAAAACACTGTGGTCAACGAGGAAATTGCTTGTTACAGTTCTTTCAATATTAACATTGTTCAGACTACCGGTATGTTGTTGTTTTTTCTGAAGGGGTGTGAAAAATTGGGAATGGATTATAGTACTTATACAGTATTGCTAATAAGCTGGGGATAAAAAACCCAAAACTTTTTATTATGTTTAAATAAATATATCTCACCTTCTTTTCATTTTCCCTCCGTTTGAAGTCATTTGTTTTGATCCAGAGTAATTTGAACTTTATCAGTTTGGCTAGGAGGTTTAAAGGAATATCATCCCCAAGGTCAAGATGGTTCTTGCAGGGTTCACACACTTCATAATGAGCAGGAACTTCTTTTGGCTTTTTTCCTTTTGGATTGCCTAGCTCTTTTACCTATGGACCAAAAATGAATGCATGTTTGCTGCTTTTTTGCATGAAAATACAAGTGAGTAAGTTTGTTATTCAAAGCAATGTGCTAGACACCATATAAAGACTTACAAATATTTCACTCAAATGAAGGAATGCTTCGCTCAATCATATAATTAATTTACCATTCAAATCATTCATTTTACCAAGAAGTAGATGTTGACCTCCAAAATACAATACAGAACATCACTAATTTGACAATCATTTCAATCACACAACCATCGGCAATCATGTTCAATCAGCGTTCAGCATTCCGGCAGGAATCACTGTTTTCCAATATGCGATCAATCAATCCTTCAAATTCCAAAACAAAAGCATTAAACAGCATTTAATCATTCTGAAAATTAATATCGCCATATTAGTTTTAGCGATAAGTATTCTAGTTTCAATTAATTTCGGAGTTTTATAGTTAAAAAATAGTGACAATATTTTCTTTTAAGGTGATTCCCAATGTTGTGGTGTTCGAATGAAACGTTTCATTGATTGAACAGTTGTGTCTTTCCTAGAAAGACTTCAATCCATTCAGAAGTAAAAAGTGATCAGCGTCCAATCACAATCATTCAATCACGATTGTGTAGTGTTCAGTGTCCAATAACAATCCAATCAGATTGTCAAATTCACAATTTAACGTACATACTTGTATAGCATTTTTTTTTGTTTGATGACATAAATGTCCAGTCTATACCTTATTCAAGATATATTATAGTTCTGGCATTTAGGTTGCCAGCCAATGATTTAACCAATTCCAACTTTTCTATGCTCCCCAACCACACCATTTCACCCAAAAAATGGGAATACATTGTGGAAAATGAAGAAATTGCCTGATTCAAACAATTTCTTCATTTTCTACAATGTTTTCAACCAAGAAAGATAAAGATTTCTAAAATTTCATTAACTTGAAATTGTCGTCTGCAACTTCTGTCAGTTTGGATCAGTCAAAAATTTTGTTGAATTTTATTATAAATTTAAGGGTTTAAATGCCAACAGGCCTTTTTTTTTTAAAGATTTTGATTAACCAATTTGTTTGTACAATTTTCAATTGTACATAAGATTCATCATGGAAAAATTGAGAGATAAAACCCTGGTTTGATCCTCTTGGAAGAGCTTTTTAAGGGTCAAAAGAGGATATTTTGAGATTTTTTAATGTCAAAACCATGGTTTATACTTCAAACAAGAGCCTGAATAGTCAATAGACAGTCTTCAAATATCTGAAGTCAGATGTTTGTTTACTTGCTACATTTAACTTGTGACCCTGTTTATCTGTTTTTCAAGATGAAATCTGTTTGACATGTTTCAGTACAAATCTCTTTTTTAGAATTATGATCATTTTACTCATTTTCACACAAAAAAAAATCTGATTGATCCTGAATGAAAGAAGTTTCATGAGATTTTTTTTGACTTATTTTATGCCTTTGAGGGGAAAAAGATATCATTACAAGCAATTTCTTCATTTTCCTTGATATTTTCAATATCTTTTAAATTGACGGTTGTTGAAAATGCAATGCATGATTTTTTGGGAATTGGTTAAGATATTATCAGAAGGTCCTTTTTGCATGATAGGTACATTTAAACCATTACCAGACAACAACAATCTAAGACTGGTCAAAATCCAAAGGCATCAATTTGTCTTACTGGGTAGAAAACATTCTGGATGATGAAGAAATTGCTTTCCCAATTTTTTTTTCTTGAGGGATGTTTAAAAGCATGATTGTGTGGGTTAATTTCATAACTTTCAACTTTGAATAATATATACCTCTTCAAAGAGTTCTTGCTTGGAGAAGGTTGAAAACAGTCTCCTGGACCCAGTTCCTATAGCTTCACCAAGTATTTTGATCCATGTGTAATCTTCTGCCCTCTTTCCACACACAAATGTTATGTTGGCTTTCCAGTTATCCTGTAATGTAGATATTCGGTGGTTATCAAAGAACTGTAGTAAGTGCCTATATAAATATACATGTTTAACCCAAAGGATTGACAGTAATAGTGTCCTGGGTTCTGGAGGATTCCTGAAAATTGGAAGGGATCCCAGCAATCTCAGGCTAGGGATTCCCTCAGGATCCTTCAATATTTCTCCAGTATAATAGATCCTGGGGAAAAAATATTACTTTCAACCTAGGTGCCCAGTTTGCCAAAATTCAATATTTAATATTAGAGGTATAGGCATTTTCTCAAAATGTCTAAGGGCCCAGCCCAAAATCTAGGGGCCATGGGCGACTGGGCCCCTGCTAGTCTTTTTCCCTGAGATTCTAATTTTGTATCAACTAATACTCCTTATTTACAGAAGACATTTCAGTAAATTTCAACTTGTTCTTTCTTTGACATTTAACCAATTACCAGAAGACAATATTTTAGACTGTTCCAAATTCAAAGGAGTCTTGTTTGCGTGGTTTATTTTTTCAAGTTGGGCTTAGAAGGGCTGGATTACATGTGAATGAGTTAATGCATTTTAAGGAGGGATTCCTGATTATCTGGAGGAAACCCTGAAGTAATAGGTAGGGATCCCGGGGGATACAATTGAAGCACAGCTAGTGACGACCCCTGAACCCATTACCAGACAACAAAATTATACTATAAAACCCTCAGGTAGGTTGCTAATGTAGGTGAGAAAAAGACAGGGTCCCAGGGCTAAGCCATAGGGTACACCTAAATGAACTAGTAACCTGTCAGGGTACAGGGGTAAGATTTAGATATTACTTTTGGCAAATTGTGCTAGATGCAGGGGTTCAAGATTTAAACAGTTTATCTAACATATTACAATCCATCAAATGGGTATGTATAAGTAATAACATCACTTGTTAATTGGGCAACCCATTTGTTTACTGATTAATCATGTTACGATTTTTTCTAACTTGGCAATTATTGGAGAAGATGGCTGTATTAAAGTAATCCGTCTACTGAAGCATCTTCATTGATAGAAACCAATTCCCACACAATATCTCCTGTTTGCAACTCTGAAGAAAACATTGAGAAAAATGAAAAAAATACTTGTTTCAAGCTATTTCTTCATTATCCACAATGTTTTCTATCCATAAAGACACACAAAAAATCCATCAACTTCAAGTCATCTGCAATATTCTTTCATTTTGGACCAGTCTAAAATTTTGTCATCTGGTAAACCCTTTCCTGTTTTACAAATTTTAGACCTGTCCAAATTTAAAGGTTTTGCAGATGAAAATTTCAAGTTGATTTTATTTGAAAAATAACAATTCATTAGGGTAGAAGATATTGTGGAAAATAAAGAAATTGCTTGTTACAAGCAATTTCTTCTTTTTATTCAATTTTTTCTCAGGTATAAAATCACAGGGACGTAATAACCAGGGATTGAACAGGAAAGGGCCGGTTGAAGCATGGGAGCTGCACAACCTTGTTTATATTATTATATACAGAGATCTTGAATCCATGTGCCAGTGCATTTGTTAATAGAGGAGATAATGTAGCAGCCCAACCTTGATTCCTGGAACTCTTGCTTAAACATGGAGAGTGTTCGACCAATTTAGCTACCAGACCATGCAAAAACCCAGTCAGTTTGAATTTATGTGTGCAATGGATAACCCCACTACATTCTCCCAATCTAACTAAGAATCTGTGCTGAATCATAGTTGAGTACCAGCATCGTCCGAAACCGATATTGGGTAAAAACTACTTGTACACACACACAAACATTTGTAACAAACCTCCTCAAATTGTGCTGTCAAAAGTGCTTGTTCCCACTTTGGAGGACCTCCGGCACCTTGGGCACTCTTTCCTCGCTTTCCTGCTTTCGACATTTGTATGACAAACGGTCACAAAAATATGTAAACCTTAGAAATTTTAAAAAACTAATTCAAACAGTATTCAGTCCGCCATTGCTGTTATGGTTCGTTGCTATGCGAACTGCGCATGTCGAAAAGGTCATATGGACGATCGCAATCGAATTTTCAGAACAAAAATAAGCGTTTGAGACAAAAAGATTTCATTCGGAAAACTCAAGTTTTATGTGTCTGGAGAGCAGAAGCTATGAAAGCGACTTTCGGATTATTTCGAAAAGGAAGCAGCTTTTTTAAGCAGCTACGCTATTTTACATCAGGGTAAAGAATTAACAAAATGCCTTTTGATTTTTCTGTAGCTGTCATGTAATATCAATGATTTAAACATAAAGAAATATTTAAGTAGTATAGTTATCGGTCTAACATGATAAACGGATACAGGACACTGATGCCTAGGTTACAGGTGCAGTTACTTGTATTTATTACTAGTAGAATGAAATTAATCCTTTGTTGTATCATCAATCATACAATTTGCACTGTCAAAATTTAACTTGTTCAAGATGCTGTAGTGTAGGTTTGCTAAATCAGTATAAAACTTTATCAGAATAATTGTCTTGATAAAATCTTGCACAAGTTTGTAATTGGTCTCACAAGGTAAAAAACTAGGTACAATGTAACTACGTCAAATCTTAGAAAGAAAAACAAACAGATGCAGAAAATTCTTATACCTTAAAAGCTGTCATAGCACAGTTGGTAGCGCATTAGACTCCTATTCTAATCACAGGATGTCATGGGTTCTTCCCTGGCGGCGGTATATATTCTTTCCAACATTTGTCTCTCAGCAGTAATTGTAAACCTAAGTGGGATAGTAGCTTGATCCTAGGAAAGGATGTAGTGGTAGTAGTGGTGTGAAAAATACCAGGAATCCATTTGTAGGTGCTCTAGCCACCGTGATATGATTGAAATACTGTTAAAAGTGGTGTTTAACCCCATTCAATCAATTATTCAATCTTATACATTTATATGACGTTTGTTTTCCAATCAGAAATCACATTAAAAGATATTTTATTGATAATTTTTGTTGCCTTGTTAACCCATTTACGAAACAACTTAATTTTGGAGTGGTTTACAGAGTTATAGATATCTTATTAAATGGGCAAATGATAGAGCTACATTTGGATAGAAAGCATTTTGTATAAATTTGATGTGTATGCATTTATTTTTCCCCACAATATTTTGCATACTTTTATTTTTTTAGCATGTTGAATGACAGCATTTCCATGCAATTCTGTTTTTTATCACCCTTTAGAGAAACATGATTGAACATAAAGAAACTGCTTGTAATAAGTAATTTCTTCATTTCCTACAGTGTTTTCTTCCCAAGATAAAAAGACTCAGAGAATTTCACCTACATAAAATTACTTTCTTCTTTGAATTTGGACTAGTCTAACATTTTGGTGTCTGGTAAAGAGTTGTACTATGTTTACAGAGAAGCCATTTGGAAAACACCAGCAATTGTTCATGAAGAGTTTGGGGAACCTGAGAAAGTACTAAAGGGTGTTTCAATGAACATACCAGCTGGAGCCAAAGGTAATGAAGTCTATCTCAAGATGTTGATGGCCCCAATCAACCCATCTGATATCAACATGATTCAAGGGACATATATGCTGAAACCAAAGTTACCTGCAGTAGTTGGAAATGAGGGTGTAGGGAGAGTGATTGAGGTAGGGGCCGATGTTAAAGACTTCAAAGAAGGTGACTTGGCTATACCAGCAAATCCTGGTACTGGAACATGGTGTGGACATCTCCTTGCCAAAGAATCTGCTCTCAGAAAGATAGATAATGATATACCCATTCTGAGTGCAGCTACCATAGCTGTTAATCCATGCACAGCTTACAGAATGTTGAAAGACTTCAAACAGTTAAAGCAAGGGGATGTTGTTATTCAGAATGCAGCAAATAGCGCAGTTGGTCGAAGTGTCATTCAAATTGCAAAAGCATGGGGCCTTAGGACTATAAATGTTGTTAGAAATCGGGAAAACTATCGTGAGTTAGAGACTAGTCTGAAAGATTTAGGGGCAGATGTAGTTGTTACAGAAGAATTTTGCAGGTCACCAGAAATGAAAGATGTTATAAAAGACATGGGTCAGATCCCAACTCTCGCTTTTAATGGTGTAGGTGGAAAAAGTGCAACAGAACTACTGAGAGCATTGGACAATAAAGGTGTTCTAGTTACCTATGGAGGCATGTCAAGACAGCCAGTGATTGTTCCAACTGGTGTTTTTATATTCAAGGAAGTAGTTGCTGCTGGCTATTGGAACTCCCAATGGAATTATGATAACATTGGAAATCCAGAGAAAGATCATATGTTTAACGATTTATTTGAATTGATCAGGTCAGGTAAACTAGCTCCTCCTGCATCAAAGTTTTATAATATGAATGATTTTCAAGCTGCAGTTAAAAGTGCTATGGAGGGATATCAGTCCCACAAAAAGGTGTTGGTAATGGATAAGGAGTTACATGCAATGTATGATATCTTTTCTGAAGCTACTGAGAGCAAGGAAAACTCCTGAAATTTATTCACAAATTAATTGATAGATTGACCCTGCCCACTGAGATATGACAGGAAGTTGACTCACATATTAAACAGCACTAATTTTCAAAATTTATGGCCAGTAACATTTAACCCTTTTCCGTACTATCTTTTGATTTCACAAATATGCGATTTTATGCGAGGGAAAACATTGTGGGAAAAAACAAATTGATTGTCACAAACAATTTGTTTTCTTTCCACAACGTTTTCTTCCCTTTAAGATTATTAACAAAGGTTGATTTGTCATCTGCAACTTTTATTATCAGTCTACATGTCTGCTTCAATTCTAATTGCGATTCATCAATACTTAGACTTATAAAACTTTGGGAGGATAGAAAGTAACTCCCATGTCAATAGCTTTTCATGACTCCCAAGATATTTCATAAGGGAAAAGGTTGTAGCAAAAGAAGAAATCGCTTGCTTGTTGCAAGCAATTTCTTCTTTTTCCAAACTTTTCCACCTAGTTTTTTACTTTGCCTTATGTGGAAATCATGCTAGCATGTAGTTTGAAACTAGCGTAGAATGAAAATAGTTTAACCCATTCCTACACAGCAAAATTTTAGACTGGTCCAAATTGAAAGATCAGACCACTATTAAAGTTAAAGAAATTTTGAATTTTTTCAATTTTCTGGGTAGAAAATATTGTGTAAAATAAAGAAATTGCTTTTTACAAGCAAATTCTTCATTTTACACATTTTTTTCCAAAGTTTTTCCTTTGGGGCATCTAAAAGTGAGTGTTTTCACTGAGTGGAAAAGGGTTAAGAGAATGTTTCCCATCAATAGGATCTATTAATATTGGAACTATTTGGTTAGTAAGATTGATCAATTATTATAGGCAAATCATATGTATGAATTTACATGCCAAAAGACCACTTCTTGAATATTTTTAATCACATCTATTAATCTCTTTTAAAGATACATGTATTAAGTTGGCAATTATTGTATGTTATTTTCAATAGTACTTAACCCATTACTAGACAGGAAAAAAAATTCAAATTGAAAGTAGTTGCAGACTACAATTTAGAAGTTATATAAATAGATTTTTTCAACTATCTGGGTAGAAAAACACTGTAGAAAAAGAAGTTGATTGTTGCAAGCAATTTCTTCATTTTACACAATGTTTTCACAATTGTTTTTCTTGAGGGGCAACACAAGGAAAACAATGAAAAAAAACATTTTGGGAAAAAAAGGAATCACTTATAACAAATTAACAAGCAATTACTCTAAAGTGTTTTCTACCCTAAAGGCCGGCTTTTTCTGTTTACACAGTTCGATTTGCCGTCTAAACCCTCTTTTGAATTGGGCCAGTCTATAATTTTTCATCTGAGAAAAGGTTCGAACATATATATTTAATAACTTATTTTCGCTTTACTAAATGTTCAGAAATTGAATCTTGTTAAGAAGTGACTTGACATAATGTGAGCTGTTTAAGGTGACAGAGCTTGTAATGAGCACGGATTCAGAATTGAAGGATCACTGGTTCCGCCCAGCAAATCTGCAAAAATCCATGACACAAATGTTTGGTTCTAAAATACACTTCTGGTCTAAATGTATGATCTGACCAGTTGATAGGTTTTTTGATTGACAGCGTCTTGTCAGACCAAGGCCAGCGAACGTTATACTTACCTAACTAATATTAGAGAAAAAGATGATCTCGATATCCCTTCACTCGTGAGGATGAAGTGACAGAGGTAATGCATAAATTACCAAAGGGGTTTATGGCAGGGGTATTTCCATTAGATAACAACAACAAAGAGCATTTTTTGTTTTTTACAAATAAAGTATGTTGTATTTCATTTTTTACATCTATGAACCACAATATTGAGACAAGACTCACAGGGTACATTAAAGAAGGAACACAATTCATATTTCTTTTAAAATCCAATTATAACCCATTATCGCAGAATCCCACTGTTTGACACACTGAAGAAAAACTAAATGAAAACACTGAGGGAAAATGCTTGTAGTAAGCTATTTCACAATCCAGCCTTTCGCAAAATTTAATGCTTTAAGAAAAGGGTAAATTTCTGATGACAAGCAAATTCTTATTTTCTGACAATGTTTCTTCCCTAAATGGCATTTTCCCCCGATTCAGTTGCAAAGTATATTAATGTCTGCAACTTCTTTTAATTCCAACAAGAATTTACAAATTACCACACAATGACGATTTCCAACTCTCAAAATTTCAAAAACATTGTGGAAAAAGAAGAAATTGCCAGTAACAAGCATTTTCTCCACTATCCACAATGTGTTCTATAACAAAAGGAAAAAATCTAATATCCCAAAAGGAACTAGATGGTTGTCACAGGACAGCTGCTGTCAAGCCTGCAAAGTTTTGTAGGCATCATGCTCCGGACAAGCACAATTTTATCCAAAAAATTCTTTTACAGTTATCATTCCAGAATATAGACAATACAACAATGCTTAATAAATTAACAATGTTCACTATTTAAACATGGACGGAAAACAATATGAAACAAGAGGGTCAATATGGCCATAGATAGCTCACCTCATTTCTTTATTGAAAAAAGAAACCTGTAACAGAAACATCAAGACAGGTCTGATTTTTTGAAGAGAAAAACAGGACACAAGGCTTATAACATTTGTTAATATCAAAAAGAAATACCCTCAAGGCCCCTTTTTCCTAATTTTCTCTAGGATTCATCCTTATGACCTAACAAGGCCTCAGCTGTGGCCAATAGAGCGTAAACTAAGAACTTGTTGTTAAGGGTTTTTTTCTGTGATTTCCAAAAGCAGCTTCCCATTTTTGAAAAAGTTCATACTTATGATCAAGAATCATTCTGACCAAGTTTCATCAAAATTGGGCAAAAATGAGGTCCCTAAAGTCTAAACAAGGAAACTGTCATGAAGACCCCTTTCCCCACTTCTTCTAATAGCACCTTTCCATTTTCAATATTGTTCATCCTTATCATCTAACAACAATTCTGGCCAGGTTTCATCAAGATAGAGATGAAACTGTGGCTCCTAGAGTATAAACAAAGAAATTGTTGAAGCTTGAAGCTTGATGACGGTCATTCAGGTATCACAAAAGATCACCATGAGCAAGGCATGCTTAGGTGAGCTTAAAACAATATATATCTTTGTACATGTATATAAAAATAAGGTCATTGTAAATTCTTTTGTGATATAAAATACGAATATCTGAGACAGGTGAAGAGACAAATATGTCACACAAAAGGGGATCTTCAAGGCAAGTTTTAAAACACACATTTGAAAAAGAGATCAAATCAAACACAGACTGATTTTGATTTTGATGGGGTTTTACGCCGCTTTCAACAATCTTTCAGTTATATCGCGGCGGCTCGAGCACCTAACAATGGATTCCTGGTATTTCTCTACCCAGTACCGCCATCACATCCCTTCCTAGCCTCCAGCTGCTATCCAAAATAGGTCTACCATTATCGACCCAATGGTGAGAGACAAATAGTCGGAAAGGATGAGTGCCGCCGTCAGGGATCAAACCCAGGACCTCTAGATTGACAGTCTGACGTGCTACCAACTCAAACACAGACTGAACTAGTTTTCTTCCTTGTTATCAAAACAAGAGAACTGCCTACGGGTGCCTAAGCTCGGCTGTTGGGTGCTTGATAGTGGACAAAATGAACCAAGAATTATCCCCCTTGATAGTATAGGTTGCTCTTTTGATAGTGAACAAGTGTGCCTAGTTTCAGGTGAATTGCCTTTTAGTAGAAGCAGAGATATTACAAAATGTCAAAGTTTTCAAACGGCAACAATTACGACACCAAGGCTATAGCAATACCTTGGGTTTTCTCCGAAATCAGCAGAGCTAGCCAGATGAACCTGAACCACCGTATCAGTCAGAGTTTACTTATTGTACAAAGAATTAGGTATTAATTAATCAATTCAAATACACGCAATTTCAATTGTTACAAGCAATTTCAGCATTTTCCACAATATATTCTAAACCAAAGCAACAGCAGTATTTGAAATCCTGACACATGCAACTTTGAATTTAAGCCATTCTAAGATTTTGTTGACTTGAAATGGGTTAATCCAATCCCACACAATCACACTTTTTGACGCCCTCAAGAAAATAATCATTTGAAAAAATTGTGGATAATGAAGAAATTGCCTATAAAAAGCAATTTCTTAGTTCTCCACAATGTTTTTTACCCCAAATTACAAATACAATTAAAAATCGATCAACTTCACATTGTCATCTACAAAACCTTTAAATTTGGACTAGTGTAAAATTTTGCTGTCAGGTAAGTAAATTAATTAAATTGGTAAATCTTTTCCTTATTGGGTGTGGAATCCTGTCAGTAATATTACAAACTTTATATTAATGTAGAAATTAGGCCCTTTTTTTCAATCATTCATATTTTTTCATGGAATTTTATTACTTACTGATCATGCAATAGTTGCATTTTTTAAATTTTTTGCCATCTTGTGAACTCAACAACAGATAATTCAAAAACAAGTTTACAGATAAAACAAGATGTGTTTGTGAAACACTATGCCCCTGAAACAGGAATTCTTTAGAAACTGGTGATTTTTATTTTTTTTCTTTGTTCTAGGGAAAGAGTTAAAATTTTGATCTTGACCTTGATGAAATGACCTTCCCCAGTTGTGCCTTGTTGAGACCTATCTACTTACCAAATATTAGCATTGTAACTTTATCAGGGTTGAAGTTATAGGAAAATATTTAGTTGGCAGGTTAAGTTTTGCAGACAGACAGACGGACACCTGTAAAACAATATGCCCCCGATCTTATCGATGCGGGGGCATAAAAATATTTCCAGCATGCACATCTAGACATCGTTGAGATTCATTGTGACAAGTTTTAATTCATTCCTATTTAAACTTAAGGAGTTGGGCACACCAAAAACACTACAATTCTAAACTCCTGTGCCAAGTAAAGGGCAGGTAATTCTGAAATGCCTGAATGGATCAAAAAAATTGTTGTGGTATGCACTCCTCGACATTATCTAGAATCATTGTGGCAAATTTCAGATCATTACTATTGAAACTGTAGAAGTTGCATATACACAAAAATCATAGCAGACAGACAGACCGACACCTGGTGCCACAATACATTCCTTCATGTGTATAGAAATACAAGAAATTTGTCTGGTATTAAGAACTTACAGAGGAAATCACATAATCTTGACTCTTTGCAAAGCTTGGGACATCATCAGCAGTGTTCTGGTAGTAATAGTTATACTTCAAAACTGATAATTTATAGAATATTACCTAAGTGAGGTGAAGGTAGTGAACGAAATATTGTACATAATAAAAACCCAAATTGACAAATTTTTGACCAAAATCTCTTTGATGTGTATTTTGTAAACAGTTTTTGAATGCCCTTCTGAGTAATCAGTCAAATTGCATGTATAAAAACAAAACCCAAACTAGGACTGCCACCTGTAAGGGCTGACAAATACCCCCCCCCTACACACACACACACACTGCTGCCTCTTTTTTAATTAGGCCAAATTGTTACCATTGAAATGTTTGCAATTCGTGATTAATCAAGTGGACAATTTTTTTCTATCGATGCGGGGGCATATTGTTTTACCGGTGTCCGTCTGTCCATCTGTCTGTCTGTCTGCAAAACTTAACCTGCCAACTAAACATTTTCCTATAACTTCATCCCTAATTAAGTTACAATGCTAATATTTAGTATGTACATAGGTCTCAACAAGGCGCAACTGGGGAGGGTCATTTCATCAAGGTCAAGTCAAAATTTTAACCCTTTTCCCTAAAACGTTACTCAAAAACTTAACCTGCCAACTAAACATTTTCCTATAACTTCTTCCCTAATTAAGTAACAATGCTAATATTTGGTATGTAGATAGGTCTCAACAAGGTGCAACTAGGGAGGGTCATTTCATCAAGTTCAAGGTCAAAATTTTAACCCTTATCCCTAAAACGTTACTCAAAAACTTAACCTGCCAATTAAACATTTTTCTATAACTTCACCCCTAATCAAGTTACAATGCTAATATTTGGTATGTAGATAGGTCTCAACAAGGTGCAACTAGGGAAGGTCATTTCATCAAGGTCAAGGTCAAAATTTTAACCCTTTTCCCTAAAACAAAGAAAAAAAATCAATAAAAATCACCCGTTTATAAAGAATTCCTGTTACAGGGGCATGGTGTTTCACAAACACATCTTGTTTTTTACAAATTTTAAATCAATGAGGGGCAATGACTGTGTAAAAAAATAGGGATTTTGTACGACATTGAAGATGGAAATTATGGATTTTGTGCAACGTCTAACATGGAGTTTATGTTCTGGAATTAACATATGAACCATTTTTATTTTTTTAATATGTCAACCTGTTCAGGAGTTATGATTTATTCTCTATAGAATGTATATTAGAAAATTAATCAAGGGGCATAACTCTTGATATAGTTAATCATAATGGATAGTGCAGCTGCAGACTCCATTAAAGTTACAGCAAAATTGGGTAAGAGCTTTTGAAGAAGAAGTGGACACAATTTTTATTCTCTATATTACTCGGGGGCCATAATTTGAACAATCTAGATAGAGATCCACCAGATGATGCTACATACCAAATATGAAAGCTGCAAGCCTTATGGTTTTGGAGAAGAAGATTTTTTGAGTTGTCACCTCATAAGCCTATGTAAAACTTGTGACCCCTTGGGATAGGCCAATTTTGACCCGGGGGCCATAATTTGAACAATCTTGGTAAAGGTCCATAGGATGATGCTACATACCAAATATTAAAGCTGTGTGCACTTCTGTTTTGGAGAAGAAGATGTTTAAAAGTTTTCACTATATGAGCCTATGTTCAAACTTGTGACACGGGGGACGGGCCAATTTTGACCCAGGAGGCCTAATTTGAACATTCTTTGTAGAGGTCCACTAGATGATACCACATACCAAATATCAAAGCTCTTGGCCTTTCTGTTTAATCAAAAAAAATTATTAAAATTTTCACTATATACACCTATGAAAAACTTGTGCTCCCTGGGGATGGGCCAATCTTGGCCCTGGGGCCATTATTGGAACAGAAGAGAAGAAGATTTTTAAAGATTTTCTTAAATTTGCCCTTTTTGTTGTCATGGCAACCAGACCTTTGCACTGAATTAAATTCTTTGAACAACTTTGGAAGAGCTTGACCAAAGGAACATTCATGCTAAGTTTGATCAATATCTGTCCAATAGTTTTAGCTGGAGAGAGAACACCATTTTATATATTCTGTTTAGGATAATAATTCAAAGGGGCATAACTCCTGAAACACTTGATTAATAATTGTTTTGAAAATTGCAGGTGCACAAGTTCTTTATGCAAGAAGATTTTGGTAAAGTTTCAGCAAAATTAGTCTGGAAGTGTGGGAGATGATGAGGACACAAAATTATGATCATGGACAGATAGACGGACATACAGACAGACAACCTGATTCCAGTATACCCCCCATAACTTCATTGTGGGGGGCCAGATACCAAATATCAAAGCTGTAGGCCTTATAGTTTCAGAGAAGAAGATTTTTAAAGATTTTCTGAAATTTGCCCATTTTGTTGTCATGGCAACCAGAGCTTCCACGGAATTAAATTCTTTGAACAACTTTGGAAGAGCTTTACCAAAGGAACATTCCTTCTAAGTTTGATCAATATCTGTCCAGTAGTTTTAGCTGGAGAGAGAACACCATTTTATATATTCTGTTTAGGTTAATAATTCAAAGGGGCATAACTCCTGAAACAGTCGATTAATCATTATAAAAATTGCAGGTGCACAAGTTCCCATTACAAGGAAGATTTTGGTAAAGTTCAGCAAGATTGGTCTGGAGGAGATATGGACACAAAATTATGTCCACAGATGAACGGACAGACAGACAGACAACCTGATTCAAGTATACCCCCCCCAAACTCCATTGTGGGGGGGGCGGGGGTATAAGTATCATTAACAAGTACTATCATATTTGAAAAAAATGTTGCTATGGGAATGGTTAAAAAGACATTTCATCAGAAAAGTCATGATGTTTCTGTCTTGATTTACATGCCCCACTCAATATGACCTAAATAACAAGAAGTTATCATTTTTTCACATAACCAAGAAAATAACTGCTTTATGCAAGATATTTTTTGAATTTCAAATGAAATAGTGGCCGAAAAATTATCTGTAAGTAGTTTTAGAGTAAGTGAAAACCTATTGTAAGTACCTATAATTATGAGAGCACTTAAAATGGTTTTGTGCTGACCCTTAGACTTTAATTGTAAACTGCAGGAATGGTCAAAGAATAAAGCTGAAAATGTTTTATGCACTATCCATAAGATCCAGAAGGTCATCTCCACCACCTGCCCCAGTCTCTTGCACATTCAGCTCACCCATGATTCTGGCTAGCTCTTCATTCTTCTGTTTCTGCAAGTATATTATGTTCAATGAGAAAATTTTACACTGGTCTAATTTGAAAGGCGTTGCAGACAACAATAAAGTTTATGAAATTTTTTCAACATTGTAAATATGTAGAAAACATTGTGAACTAGAGGTGCTTGGTTGCATGTATTGCTTCACAGGCCTGAATGTACTAATTAAGCAAATGGTGTTTTAATTAATTCAAAAACAACTGAATATGGCAAGTACATCTGGTCACTGAAATCTTTGAAATAGTTCTAGAAAAGAATTGTTTAAAGTCTTACAACAGTCAAGTAAAGTGATGTGAAATTCAATTACTAAGTCAGATGAATAGGCATTTACAAAATTTTCACTGCATACCAGAATATATTCCATATATTCCATATATATATGTGGTAATTAGCCTTCATCCCCCCCCCCCCAAAAAAAGCAATAGCTTCAATCAAATCAGTCATTGAAGAAAGGGTCTCCAAAAGATTATTCATCTGAAATTTGGTTGAAATTGATGTATTGGTTTCTTAAAATTTATAGACCATATATGGAACGGTGGACATTTTTCCGACATTTGTCTCTCACCAATGGGTGGATAATCGTAACTCTAAGTGGGATAGCAGCTGGAGGCTAGAAAAGGATGTAGTGGTAGTACTGATGTGAGAAATATAAGAATCCTTTCTAATGTGCTCAAGCCGCCGCAATATGACTGAAATACTGTTGAAAGTGGCGTCAAACCCCAATCAGTCAATCCATTATGGAAATAAGCCGCACCTATTCAAGTCATGTTTTTTATCTGATCAAAATTCTTTAAAGGAATCTGATAAAGGGTCACACAGGGATCATTCCTGTAAAATTAGGTTGAATTTCATGAACTGTTTTCTTAAAAAATGATTTTTTAAGGTTTCACCATATATAGAAATTAGCCATGCCCATCAAAGCCATGTTTTTAATCCGATCGAAATTCTTTGAAAGAATCTGATAAAGGGTCACCCCAGGAATCAGTTCTGAGAAATTTGGTTGTATTTTGTTCTGTATTTTCTGTGGAGAAGATTTTTAAAGTAAAAGTTTACAGAAGGACGCATGAAAGACACCACACTTTCAGCCAGTGGAGCTATAGATGAAAACACTTCTTCTTGCAAGTAATTTCTTCCTTTTACATAATGTTTTCCAAATTGTTTTTCTTAAGGTGCATCAAAAAGCGTCACATTTGGTTTGAATGAGTTAATGTAATAAGTATTTCAACAAGAGGACCATGATGGTCCTGTATCGCTCCCCTGAGTATGATGGCTCAAGGCGTAATGATATAATATACAAAATATCAAAGCCCTAAACCTAATCATTTTGGAGAAGAAGATTTTTTTTAAAGATTTCCTCCTTTAATCCTAAGTATAGTGAAGATCCAACCATATTGAGCCAATTTCAAGAGTGCAGTACTTAAGAAGAAGGTCAATAGGCATTAATGCATACCAAATATCAAAGCTCTAGGCCTAATGGTTTAGAAGGAGAACATTTTCTATGATATTCTTCATAAATCCTTTCTGACATTGCAAAGAAAAGGGCTTATTTTCAGGATACAGTAATTCTATGAAGTATTTTGGTAGAGGGTCAAAAGGTTTTATTACACACTAAATATTAAAGCCCTTGACCAAATGGTTTGGGAGAAGAAGATTGTTAAAGATTTCCTTCTTTATTTCTATGTAAAATCAGGGATCATAAAGAAAAGGGCTAATTTTCAGAGTATGGTAATTCTATGAAATATTTTGGTAGAGGATCAATAGATGATGATGTATACCAAATATCAAAGCCCTAGACCTTATGGTTTGGGAGAAGTAGATTTTTCAAGATATCCTTCTTTTATTCTATGTAAAATCAGGGATTGCACAGAAAAGGGCTTATTTTTTCAATACGGTAAATCTTTGAAGTATTTTGGTAGGGGTCTATAGATGATGATTTGTACCAAATATCAAAGCTCTAGGCCTTACTGCTTGGGAGGAGAAGATCTTTTAAGTTTTTTCTCTTGTTGCCATGGCAACCAGAATTCTTCATGGATTTCAATTCTTTGGAGTATTTTGAAAGAGCATGACCTAAGGACCATTTCTGTGAAGTTTTGTTGAAATTCCATGGTTAGTTTAGGAGGAGAAGATTTTTTTTAAATTTGTGAAAGGACAAATGGACGGACAGCAGAAATGACCGATCACAATAGCTCACCCAGAGCACTTGTGCTCAGGTGAGCTAAAAAGAGATAAAACACAGCATTGCAGAGTTTGAGAAGTGATAACAACAAGGACAAGTTTGATAAAAGTTATAGAACATTAGACAGTTATCCAATGACAATATGTCTAGCTTGCAAAATAATTGACCTTGATATTGGAGCTATCAAAAAATTTGTTTTGTATTTTTTGACTCATGATGGAGAACACTGTGCCATGTTATTTTGAAATCCAATCCATAAATGTAGGAGATTTGCTCTATAAAAGCCTAATTTGAGCATTTGACCTTGAGCTGTGACCTTGACCTTACAGCTGTCCAAAAATTTGCTTCAAGTGGCACATCTACTTGTGTTGGAGAATACAGTTTAACCTGTCGTATGCAGCCAGCTAAGGGACAGGTCAAAACTCGTCACATACGACAGTTGGCTGCTTAACATAGATCTGTTTTTTTTCTACAACCCTGTGAACATAGAGTAGTCATGATACAAGGACATGTCTTCTTATCAGAATGGCCACATAAAATGTACAAAATAAAAAAACATAAAAAAAACAAGTCTTTTAATTAACAGAAAATAGTAAATACACCAATATTTATGTATTTTTAACAAAGTATTTTCATTGATTTTTTAATTTGCCCAAACCTGAACTCGGAAGCAATGACCAACCAGGATCTAGAAACTAAAGAACATTGATGTGTTTGTCTAGAGTTAAACACTTACGGGACATTATGGTTGGTGTACAATAACTCGTTGCAAGATAAAACTTTGAATGACTTATGATTGAGACCAACGTTCTGATGAATTTATTTTCTTTGTAAGTTCGTCTTAAAATATTTTTGATACTCTATTACGACCGTATGTTTCCTTAATACCACTATATAATGTCTATGAACCGCTTAATGTACGCAGATTAGGAAGTGGATCTAGCCCCATATCAATTGGTACACAATCCCCCTTTTTAAAGGCCCTTAAAAAAACTTTGGAAAACATTGTGGGAAATGAAATAGCAATTTCTTCATTATACATAATATTTCTACCGCAATACACAAAGATCATTAAGTTTTCATTAAATAACAGGATGTGTTTGTGAAACACCATGCCCCTGAAACAGGAATTCTTTAGAAACAGGTGATTTTTTCCCCCCTTTGTTTTAGGGAAAAGGGTTAAAATTTTGACCTTGACCTTGATAAAAATGACCTTCCCCAGTTGCAACTTGTTGAGACCTATCTACATACCAAATATTAGCATTGTAACTTAATTAGGGATGAAGTTATAGGAAAATGTTTAGTTGGCAGGTTAAGTTTTTGAGTAACATTTTTAGGTAAAAGGGTTAAAATTTTGACCTTCAAATTGATGAAATGACCTTCCCCAGTTGCGGCTTGTTGAGACCTAACTTCATACCAAATATTAGCATTGTAACTTAATCAGGGTTGAAGTTATAGGAAAATGTTTAGTTGGCAGGTTAAGTTTTGCAGACAGACAGACAGATGGACGGACAGACTGACAGATAGACAGATGGACACCGGTAAAACATTTTGCCCCCGTTCTATCGATGCAGGGGCATAAAAATTGCCATCTATAACTTTTAATTTGGACCAGACTTAAATTTTGCTGTGTGATAAAATAACCCATCTTCGTAACTTACAAACTGGTAATGTAATAAGACTTTATATTAAATTGATCAAATTTGATTAATCATAATCAACATAACTCAGCACTTGCTACTTATTGCATTCAACCAAACACACATTAAAAGAGTACACCTTTAAGTGGCATGTTCATGTTTATTTCATTTGTTGAAAAGTTTAAACACAAGATTCAGCCAGACGCATAATTGATTTTTTACACAACACTCGTCAGCAGTTAGTGAGGTCCCGTGACCGTGAAAAGGGATATAGACAAAGTGCAAATTGGACAATTAAAGGTGACCGCTTGCCACATGTGACAGATTAACACTATTCACAGCAATTTTTCAGAGCAAATTGCATGGGGTGGACCTTGGATAGCCGTTATACGCAGATTGGCTGCTATTCTCAGGTGACTGCTAACACAGTTTTGACTTAAATTGTGCCAATGTTTTTTTCCACGACAAGCTCAATTTCAATATTTGACCTTGAACTGTGACCTTGATCTAAAAGCTATTTAAAAAAATACTTCAAGGTGTACATCTACTCATGAAAGAGCTCAATTCAACAAAGTTATTTTGAAATCCATCCATAAATATAGGAGATATGTTCTGGACAAATCTGGACAGACTGACATACCAACTACCTACTGTATTATCAAACTAACACACATTTTTTTTCATTTTGACAACATCGTCTCGCTCTCCACAAGCAGGTTCAACAAAGATGCCCTATAAAACAAAATTCCAACCAATCTGAATGTAGGAATTTTGATAGAAATAGATATAAATCTATCATTGAATTTACCTTTGAAGCATCAATTCTGACAACTTGAGATTCTTGCACAGTTTCTGATGGTTGGTATAATATAGACGCTTGTCTGCAAAGACAACAAAAAGATACAATAACACATTACAAGACCTTGACAAAACTGGATGACTGTTATACCACTAAGATCTGCCTCCAGCTTAACATATTTACAAAACAAACTCAAAAGCAGATAATTTTCCTATATCAAATTTTCATGAAAATCTGTTCAAGAGCCACTTCAAAGCAATTTCCTCATTTATCCCAATTTTTCTTTAAATTTTTACTAATTCAAACTATTGTCTTCCCGTAATACTAAGCCATAGAAAAAGAATCACGATAGTAAGGCCATATACTTTGAGAGGATTAGGAGATTTTTGAGTATTTCTTTCTTTTTCCCTGGGAAAATCTGGGATCAAACAACATAGGACTAATTTCAAAACTATAGTGATTCTCTGAAATATTTTTGTAGAGGGTCAACATTACAATATTAACTGCAATTATGTACATAACCTGAGAATCATTTCCTCTAAACAATCGTCAAAATTGGAGAAAATCAAAAAGAATTTTTTTTTTGAATTTTCAGAATTTTCTTGAATTTTCTCATCAATTTGAAAGACATGATTTTTGAATGAAACAAACCTCCCTTTATGAGAATGTATCTGGGTGTTGAACATGTTCAATCTTGACCTAATTTTCTGTGTAATATGGCCTCTTTTCAACATACATGTATTTTTCTGTATTCTATTGCTTCCTGTTAAAATTTAAAATTCAACCTAGATTTCTGTGTTGCATTGCCTATCATATGTAACATATTACTCAGTCTTTATATGTGTTAACCCATTCCAACACAATGGTGGCTTTTTCCTCTCTTAAGAATAGAATCTTGTGAAAACATTGTGGAAAATTTTTAAGATTTGATAAAGAATGGTCTTCATCAACTTCTTTGAACTGGGACTAGCCAGAATCTTTTGTTTTGTGGTTATGAGTTAAGTAATTTCAATGTCACCCAAGTTTACATTGCTGTATTAAATGATACATGTAAATATACTCACTCTTCCTCTTTATCTGTGTTAAATAAGTTCAATCTAAACCCAGTTTTCTGTGTTGTAGTTGTATTTCCTATCAGATGAGATAAAAGGTCTAGCTGTGCTTTAGCAAGTGGATCTGGGGCTTGACTTTCCTGAAAACATTTAAGGATTTATCCATTAAATGCAGTAAAGTGTGAACGTATACCAGACAGGCATGTAATGACCCATATAAAATAAAGAGCTTGAACAACATAAATTGCTGTTTTCAATAAAAAAAAATCAATTGATCAATCAAATAATTGTTTTTCACCTGAAATAATAGTTGAACTCAGACAAACAAGTTTAGCATTTTGTTGGTTTTGCGGCTTAAACATTGAAACTACAGATTTCTCGAGCTGTGGTTATGATGCTAAGGTCATCCAATCAACTTTTTGATTTTACTGCTACTTAAT
Organism: Fragum fragum; assembly: GCA_946902895.1. Classification (NCBI taxonomy): domain Eukaryota; kingdom Metazoa; phylum Mollusca; class Bivalvia; order Cardiida; family Cardiidae; genus Fragum; species Fragum fragum. The sequence goes on from OX336368.1 coordinate 24,350,295, forward strand.
ATGGCCATAAGTTTTGCAAAACAAGAGCACCGCCCACGGGTGCCAACGCTCGGCTGCAGGAGCTGGATAATGCAAAAAATTCTAAATCTAAAAAAGGGACATAACTCTTACAAAAACATTTTTAGAGTTATCCCTCTTGATAGTCTACGTAGCTCTTGTGATGGTAAATACACATGCCAAATTTCATTAGGATATCTTTTATTAACAACAGAGATATGACCAAGGTTAAAGTTTGTCATGCCAACGCCAATGCCGACGCACACGAAGACAAGGTGATGGCAATACCTCAGATTTTCTCCGAAAAACAGCCGAGCTAATAAAACTGTTTGCAATCTGTGTTGAGCTTCCTGTCGGAGATTGGTTGGTGTGGCCAATTAACCTCCAACTAATTCTCATTATAGTAAACTAATTCAAATTGCAATAGTTTCCAGATGACATTTCAAAGTGTGCCCAAAATGAGAAACAAGTGTCATAGAGTCAAGAAAACACTGTTAGATTTCTACATTTCTTGAGTGATTTAGCTGATCTATTTTTCATGTTTTAACTGGAATGAGTGGGGCCCTAATTTTTATTGTTGGAAAATTTTTATAAAGATTTCCCATATTAGGAGACAGCAACAAAAGGAGTAATACATTCATTTTATGTATGACAAATACTTGTGGTCACTTGCTGATAACATGATTTCTAAAACGAGTTTGAAATGTGAACACTCATATTTACAAATAAAATTTAAGCTTATTTGCTTTCAAGATGACCTTTAAAGATTTCCTTCTTTGTGTCAAGGTAAAACAGTGTGCATGTGGGCTTGGCCCAAATACAACCCCTAGGGTAGATTGAAATGATATGAACAATTTAGGAAGAGTTCAACCAGTTGATCATCCCTGTCAAGTTCCATCAAGACTAACCTACTGGTTCAAGAGAAGGTGTTTACTCTAATTGTTAACAGACCCACAATTAGGATAGATCACAGACATAAGGTGGTAACAATAACTCATTGAAAAGCACTTTGTTGGAAATAGATGGATACTGTTTAGTATTACAATTTTCTGTACAGAACTATAACATCACCTTTCAATTCACATTTACTTCTAAAACTTTCTGTCTGATGTACTTACTATATCAGAAATAGTGGTAGTTTTTGGTTTACTAATAGCCTGGGTTTCTACTGGCCTTGCTACTGAATACCTGAAAAAGAGAATCATTGATGTTCATTGAATACATGTATAAATGGTACAAAAGACTTAGTATTGATTCTTACTGTAAAATTCTTAGCTTGACACAATTCTTCAGAGAGGAGAGAGGATTAACTTTAACACATTACTACACAACCCAAATTTTTGATACCCTTAAGAAATAGAGTTATGAAAAAAGTATAGAAATTCAGATATATTGATAATCCCACAATATTGCCATTTAAATTTATCATATGAGACTGTTGATTACCAACAATCTATTCATTTATTTATATATTTCATTGATCTCCTCATTGTATCAATATTACAAAAGAAAGCTTACATGTTTTTTTTCTTCTTTATTTTTTTTAGATCTATGAAAAAACACACCCAAATTTTCACTTTAACCCTTTCCTGTTCAATCCCTGGTTTTTACCTTGTTGACTTTACACTTGAGAAATTATTTTTGAAAAAGAAGAAATTTGTTTGTGTAAGTAATTTCTCCTTTTTCTTACAATATTTTCTACCACATGGGATGGTATCATTTCAAATTGCATCCAACATTTTCAGTCTAAAATTCTGCAAAAGAAGATAGGGTTAAGATGTAAATTTAGTTTGATACAAACATACAATAGTAATAATATATTATAAACCCATTTCCAGGCAACATCACTTTTGGCTGATTCAAATTAAAAGGCGTTGCAGACAACAAATCTAAGTTGGTGATTTTTTTTTTCTTTTTGGGTAGAAAACATTGTGGATAATGAAGGAATTGACAAGCAATTTCTTCATTATTCACAATGCCAACAAAGATAAAGAAAAATAAAATTCAGCAACTAATATTTGTTGCCTGCAATTTCATTTAACTTGGACTGGTCTAAAGTTGTATTGTGTGATAATGGGTTAAAAGACATTTAAACATAATACATATAGAGATGCATATATAGACAAACACAATCACCTTAACCCTTTCCCTTACAATCACTTGTTTTCACGACCCATAGGTTTTGTATTGGGGAAAACATTGCAGGGAAAGAAGAAATTGCTTGTTACAAGCAATTTCTTCTTTCCCTACAATGTTTTCTAAGCTTTACAGTGGTTATTTTTCAATTCAAATGCAATTTGATTTTTCGTCTGCAGCCTCTTTCAAATTGGAACAGTCTAAAATCTTGTTGTATGGGAAAGGGTAATGTAAATTGGCTGATCCTGGCCCTGCCCGCCGCCTCGATGGTCGAGTGGTATGGGTGCTTGACTCGTAATCTGAAGGTCACGGGTTCAAGCCCCACCGTCACCGGGGTGTGTTCACGGGCAAGACACTTAATAGCCAGCCCCAGTCTACCCAGCTGTCAAAGTGGGTAGCAGTGGGATTCAGCCACAGCCTCTCTTTCGGGGACGTGAAAAACATCTGGATTGTGAGAGTATCACCTGCCAGTAATACCCGAAAGGGGAGTTAGGCAGTATAAATAGATAGATAGAGCTCAGACAGAAAGTTCCACTTATATAATTTATTAACCCTTGTCATGCTGTATGAATTACCTTGCTGAATTGATGTAAGATCAAAGGGCTGAAAGTGCCGATAAAACTTGCAATTCAAAAATCAATATTTCTTTAACAAATCAATTTCATAAACAACTCTAACAGGAAAAGTATGAGCAGGAGGTGTAGATCAAGATAAGACTGTACTTATGTGCAGGATGAAATTGGTCTACATCTCCTGCCAAAACAGGAATATTCTTGGTTCAGTAACAAGGGTTAAACTGTATTAGTTTTTCATAATTTAAGGTCAGTAACATGTAACAAAGATATAAAATGGCTGGTTTGCAACAAAAACATTGCAACTACAGCTTGATTAAATACTAAGGAGATTTTAAAGATTTGTTCACAAACAGACAGATGGAGGACAATAGAAAATCTAACTAGCTCCCAAGAGCACAAGTGTGCTAAAAAAGCGCTTTATCCATTCTCAAATGACAAGATTTTAGACTGGTCCAAATCGAAAGAGTTTATAGACGACAAAACAAACTTTGTTCAATTAAAACAAGAGGCCCATGAGGGCCTGAGACGCTCTACTGGTTATCAAGTTTTCCGTTAAAGAAATCTGATATTTAAGGAAGTTAATTGCTCAAAGAAGATTGCATAAAGAAAAAAAAAGGGGCTTTATCCCCTTTATCATTTTAAGCAACAATCCTTAAGGCCCCTTTTCCCATGTTTCATGACGGATCCACTCCATTTCCAAAAGAAAGTTACCTTATGACCCTACAATCATTCTGTGAATATTTCATCAGAATCTGACAATAATTGTGGACTTAATCACATAAACAGGATTGTTTTGAATGAAAATCAATAAGGCCCCTTTTCCTGTGTTTTCTAATGGATCAATTTCATTTCAAAAGGAACTTTCCATACAACCCGACAATTATCCTGTGAAATTTAAAAGACAACTTGATAATGATTGTGATCTTCATCACATACACAAGAATGTTTTGAATGATAATCTGTAAGGCCCCTTTTCCTGTGTTTCAAATGCCACAATTATTCCATGCATCTTTGAAGAGAATCCAATAAAACTGTTGACTTTATTGTGTTAACAAAGATATTAAATTCAAGTTCTCATAGGGCCCCTTTTCCCATGATATTTTACTGTTGGTTTTATCATTCTATGAAAGTTAAAAGTGAATCCGATGAAATATTGGAAATTCATTATGTTTACTAGAATATTTAAAAAAAAAAATCATATGGCCCCTTTTTACATGATACTTGATGGATTGTACCCAGTTCTGAAAAGAACCATCTAAGTATTTGTACAATCATTCTGTGAAATTTTGAAGTGAATCCGGTGAAATCAAGGGACATCATTGTGTTAACCAGAATATTTAAGAGAGTTTTTCATAAGGCCCCTTTTTATGTGACCCTTGCTTTAGTCAGATCCACTGTCAAAATCAACAATTGGAATGATGGTACAATCAATCTGTTTAATCTGTGGAATTTATTGTATTAATGAGTTTATAGTGAAATACTCATAGGGCCCCTTTTCTCATGATACTTTACAGAACAAACAAAATTTCAAAAGGAACAATTCTAATGAAGGTAGAATCATTCTTTAAAAGTTAAAGAGAATCAATGAAAACAGTGGACTGAATTGTGTCAAGAATTTTTGAAACTAAATTTTCATAAGGCCCCTTTTTCTGTGAAACTTAACAAATCAGACCCAATGTACAAAGGAATAATCCTAATGATAGTTTGAAGAAAATGATAAAGACTGAGGACTTTATTGTAATAATGATGTTTTGTAATAAAATTTTTATAAGGTCCCTTTTATTGTGTCACTTAACCAATCAGACCTAATTTACAAAGGAACAATCCAAATGAGGGTACAATCAATATATTAAAGTTTGAAGAGATTCTGATAAAGACTGAGGGCATTGTTGTGTTAATGAGGATTTGGTAATACTTTTTCATACAGCCCCTTTTCCTATGATACTAGACAGATCAGACCCAATTTGGAAACAAACAATCCTAATGATGGTACAAACATTCTGTGAAAGTTTGAACAGAACCTGATGAAAACTGCGGACTTTATCTTGGTGTAAAGATTTTAAAATAAAATTTTCATAAGGCTCCTTTTCCTGTGATACTTGAAGGATCAGGTCTCATGTCAGCATCAACAATCGTGATTATTGTATAATGATTCTGTGAAGGTTTGAATAAAATCCAATGAAAGCTCTGGACTTGGTTACAAGGATTATAGATAAAATTCTCTAAAGGCCCCTTTTCCCATGATACTAGACAGATCACGCCTAATTTGAAAAGAAAGAATCCTTATGATGGAATAATCATTCTGTGAAAGTTTTAACAGAATCTGATGAAAACTGTTGACTTAATTGTGGTACAATGATTTTAAAATTAAATTTCATAATGCTCCTTTTCCTGTGATACTTGACGGATCAAGTCTAATGCAAACATCAACAATCATTATTATTGTACAATTATTCTGTGAATGTTTGAAGAAAATCCGATGAAAGCTAGGGACTTGGTAACAAGGATTTATAAATGAAATTTTCATAAGGCCCCTTTTCCTGTGCTTCTTGACAGTTTAAACCCTGTTATGAAAAGAATGATAGTTATGACCTTCCAATCAACTAAGTTTCAACTAAATCTGATCAAAGCTGTGGGCTTTATTGTGTTAACAGGGTTTTATTAATTGAATTTTCATATAGCCCCTTTTCCCATGTTACTTGATGGATCTGAACCAATTCCAAAGGGAATTCTTCTTACAAAAGTATAATTATTCTGTTTGAGTATAAAGACAACCCCATCTCATCTGTGGACTTACAAGCATTAATTAAGATTTTTTTAATTGAATTTTCCTAAGGCCCCTTTTCCTATGTTTCTCAATGGATCAGACCCAATTTGAAAGGAACAATCCTTATGATGGTACAATCATTATGTGAAAGTTTGAAGTCAATCAGGTGAAATCTAGGGCTATTACATGTTAACTAAGATTTTTTTTATTAAATTTTCATAGGGCCCCTTTTCCCATGAAACTTGATGGATCAAACCTACTTCCGAAAGGAACAATCCATTTAATGTAATAATCATTCTGGGAATGTTTGAAGAGAATTTGTTGAAAACTATGGACTCTATTGTGTTTACGAGGACTTTTTCAATCCAGTTTTAATCGGGCCCCTTTTTCCCGTGGTCCTTGACTGATAATACCAAATTTTGAAAGGAACAATTTTTATGATGGTACAATCATTCTGTGAAAGTTTGAAGTCAATCAGATGAAAACTGTGGACTCTAGAGTGTTAACAAAGATCTTTGAATTAAATTTTAATAAGGCCCCTTTTCCTATGTTTCTTGAGGAATCATATCCGATTCCAAAAGGTGTAATCCTTATGATGGTACAATCATTCTGTGAAAGTTTGAAGAGAATCCGTTGTAAATTGTTGGCTCTAGATTATTAATGAGAATTTTTTATTAAACATTTCATAAGGCCCCCCTTTCCTGTGTTTCATACCAAATTTCAAAAGGAATAATCCTTATGATAGTACAATCATTCTGTCAAAGTTTGAAGGGAATCCGATGAAAACGAATGACTCCAGAGTGTTAACAAGAATTTTTTAATTAAATTTTCATAAGGCCCCTTTTCCCGTGTTTCTTGACGGATCATACCCATTTTCGAAAAGGAACAATCCTTATGATGGTTCAATCATTCTAAGCAAGTTTGAAGAGAATCCAATGAAAACTGTGGACTCTATCGTGTAAACGAGGATTTTTAATTGAATTTTTAATGAATTTTCATAAGGCCCCTTTTCCCGTGTTTCTTGACGGATCTGACCCAATTTTCGAAAGAAATGATCCTTATGTTGGTACAATCATTCAGTGAAAGTTTGAGAGAATCTGATGAGAACTGTGGACTCTATCGCGTAAACGAGGATTTTTTAATTAAATTTCCATAAGGCCCCTTTTCCCGTGTTTCTTGACAGATCATACCCATTTTCGAAAGGAACGATCCTTATGTTGGTACAATCATTCTGTGAAAGTTTGAAGAGAATCTGATGAGAACTGTGGACTTTATTACGTAAACGAGGATTTTTAATTGAATTTTTAATTAAAATTTCATAAGGCCCCTTTTCCCGTGTTTCTTAACGGATCACCCCAATTTTTTAAAGGAACGATCCTTATGATGATACAATCATTCTGTGAAAGTTTGAAGAGAATCCGATGAAAACTGTGGACTCTATTGCGTAAACGAAGAATTTTAATTAAGTTTTAATTAGGCCCCTTTTCCCGTGTTTCTTGACGGATCATACCCAATTTCGAAAGGAACTATCCTTATGATGGTACAATCATTCTGTGAAAGTTTGAAGAGAATCCGTTGTATATTGTGGACTTATCGCGTAAACGAGGATTTTTAATTGAATTTTTAATTAAATTTTCATAAGGCCCCTTTTCCCGTGTTTCTTGACGGATCATACCCATTTTCGAAAGGAATGATCCTTATGATGATACAATCATTCTGTGAAAGTTTGAAGAGAATCCGATGAAAACTGTGGATTTTATCGCGTAAACGAAGATTTTTTAATTAAGTTTTTATTAGGCCCCTTTTCCCATGTTTCTTGACGGATCTTACCCAATTTGGAAAGGAACAATCCTTATGATGGTACAATCATTCTGTGAAAGTTTGAAGAGAATCCGATGAAAACTGTGGACTTTATCGCGTAAACAAGGAAAAGTTTAACGGACGGACGGACATGGACGTACGCACGGACGCACGGACGGGAAAAAGCCATCGCTATAGCTCTAGTGGCCTTCAGCCAGTAGAGCTAAAAATCAGTGACATATGAGGTAGAAACATTGAGAATAAAGAAGAAATTGCTTGTTACAAGCAATTTCTCCTTTTTAAACAATGTTTTCCAGATCTATATTTCTTAACCCATTACCACACAATGACGCTTATAGATGCCCTCAAGAAAAAATGCTTTGGAAAATATTGTGGAAAATATAGAAATCGCTTGTGGCAAACAATTCCTTCATTACTCACAATGTTTTCTGCCACAAAGGAAAAAATAATCCAAAATCTCATAAGCTTTAAATTTTCTTCTGCAGCTCTTATCACTTTGAACCAGTCTAAAAAATCCTGCTATCTGGCAATGGGTTAAGCATGTAAAAACTCGGAAATTGAGTGGCTATGGGTTAATTCATAAAAACATGGACATGGAGTTATCTCACTCAATAGAATTTTCAAGTAAACCATTCCCACACAATTCACCCTTTTTAAACCCCTCAAGAATAAAGCATTGGAAAACATTGTGGAAAATGAAGAAATTGCTTGTATCAAGCTATTTCTTCATTATCCACAATGTTTTCTATCAAAAGAGGAAAAAGATTAAATTTCCATCACCTTGAAATTGTCATTTGCAGTTTTGTTCAATATGGAACAGTCCAAAATTTTGTTGTTTGTGAATGGGTTAATAGTAGAGATATCCAAAAATATCACAGCTATCATACATCCATTACAATAAGGCCAGCAATTCTTTCCCCCCCCCCCCCCAAATTGAGCTGAGTTTTAAACCAGAACAAAACAATCTAAATCAATTAACACAAAGAACATAAAGTGTGAAAAAACAGTTAACATTTCTCCACCCAAGGATATTTCGAAAGAGTCAGTGAGAGCTATATGTGCATGATTATGTACAGTAATCCTCATTTAGACACTTTTGTTCAGGACTACAGAAACTTAACATCACCCATTTCCATACAATCTCACCTTTCTAGTCCAACATGAGACTGCTTGGGTAAACTATATGAAAATGAAGAAATTGACAATATTTCTACCCTAGAGATGAAGATTTTTCAATTTGGACATGTCTAAAGAATTGTTGTCTGGTAATGAATTAAACTATTGGGGTATTAATCATGTTAAACTAAAACTGTCACACAGCCCACTTATACCCCCAAGAGCATTTTGTCATTCAAGACCCACATTTGATAATTAACATGCACTACCAAAAGAAAAACAAGAGGACCATGATAGTCCTAGATCGCTCAACTGAATTGTCTGTTGTTAAAACAAGATGTGTTTGTGAAACACCATGCCCCCGAAAGAGGAATTTTTAAGAAACAGGTGATTTTTATTGTTTTTTTTCTTTGTTTTAGAGAAAAGGGTTAAATTATGACCTTGACCTTGAAGAAATGACCTTCCCCAGTTGCACCTTATTGAGACCTATCGACATACCAAATATTTGCATTGTAACTTGATTAGGGATAAAGTAATAGGAAAATGTTTAGTTGGCATGTTAAGTTTTTGAGTAACATTTTAGGGAAAAAGGTTAAAATTTTGACCTTGACCTTGAAGAAATGACCTTCCCCAGTTGCGCCTTGTTGAGACCTATCTACATACCAAATATTAGCATTATAACTTGATTAGGGATGAAGTTATAGGAAAATGTTTAGTTCGCAGGTTAAGTTTTTGAGTAAAGTTTTAGGGAAAAGGGTTAAGATTTTGACCTTGAACTTGATGACATGACCTTCCCCAGTTGTGCCTTGATGAGACCTATCTACATACCAAATATTAGCATTTTAACTTAATTTGGGATGGAGTTATAGGAAAATTGGCAGGTTATCTTTTGCAGACAGACAGACGAATGGACAGACAGACGGACACCGGTAAAATGCAAGTAGAGACAAATAACTATAACTAGTTTAATGAAGATTGAGGCAAAACTGTGACTTCTATATTATAAACAAAGAAATTGTCATTATGGCCCCTTTTCCTGTGTTATCCTATAGAACCTTCCCATAATCTATAAGGTTCACCTTTATGACATAACAAATATCCTGACCAAGTTACATGACAATTGAGCCAAAACTATTACCTCTAGAGTGTTATCAAAGGATTTGTCATTAAGGCCCCTTTTCCTGTGTTTTTGGCAAGATCCTTCTAATAATCAATAGGGTTCATCTGTATGACCTAATCATTATTCTTGCAAAGTTTCATCAAGATAGAGCCATATTTGTGCAGGGTTTTCCCTGAACCTCTCATTCTTTGAATTTGGACCCCCATTTTTTAGAAATGACCCCCCCAAATAGCTAGACAGCCTTCTTTATCTTATTAGATAGGGGTCATAATGTGTCAAAATGACCCCCTGTTTTGAAAGCCAAGGGAAAACCCTGTTTGTGGCCTCTTGATTGTAAACAAAGAAATTGTCATTAAGGCCCCTTTTCCTGTGTTTTCAAATAGAACCCTCCCATAATCAATAGTCTTCCTCATGACCTAACAATTATTCTGACCAATTTATGAAGATTGGGTCAAAACTTAGGCCTCTAGAGCATAAACACTTCAATTGTTGACGCTGCACGCTGCATGACAGACATTCAACGATCACAAAAGCTCACCATGAGCACTTTGTGCTCAGATGAGCTAAAATTAGGGGGCACCTCCTTAGGTCATTGATAAGTGTGTCATTGCATTAAGTTTGAAAATCCTAGGTCAAATGGTTTATGAGCTAGAGCATAGAAACAGTTTTCATTCAAAGTTCAATTGTGATCTTGACCTTTGACCTACATGACCCCCAAACAATAGGGCACTTCCTTTGGTCATTGGTAACATTTAGGTCTAAGGGAACTAATTCATTTTCCATAGGCGACCATTATAGCGTTTTGGCTTATAGCTCAGTCCATGAGTAAGCAACAATGATCAGACCGACCTCAAATTGAAGAACAATCATTCATACATCCATATAAACAAATTTTAATATGGCATGATCCCTTTTCTCTATGACTTTTTACCCCATTTTTGAGATGACCCTCACCGGACAGCTATTTTTTCCGGGTTTTCCAAAAATTATACCCATTTTTAAAAGTGGCTTTTTCAGTAAAAAAATATTTAAATCCATTATTTTTCCGCTTGAAATATTAAAACAGTGTATAAATAGTCATAAAAAAAATCTATTTTGTCATCAGGTATTATTGTCCAATCACAGGTCACCTTGATCTATTCCTACTATCAACCAGAGTTTTCCTAAAGATTTCTGCCAGAAGGGGGGGCAATGAATTAGTTCCCTTAGACCAACAACTGCATGAAGTTTCATGGTCATTTGGTTCTAGATTTAGTGCATTGAAATGGAAAATTCTATGGACTGACAGACGGTCAAAGAATTTTAGTACAATAAGATCAACTGAAATATTTTAAAGATATGTGTATAATTTGATTACAAGAAGACAAACTGAAATATTTCAATGAAATACACATTTGAGAGCAATTCAACTGATACATTTCAATGTAATCAATATTTTGAGTACAACAGAACAAATGAAATATTTCAATATAAGGCAATCTTTTAATTGATTGATTGATTGAATGGGGATTAATTCCTCTTTTAACAGTATTTCAGTCATATCATGGCAGCTGGAGCAGCAATCTTTTAAGAATATTCTAAACTGAAATATGTCAATGTAAAACGCATTCTCAGTACAATCTTTCAATTGATTTATCTCAATGTAATGTATATTCTAATTATAATTTAAACTAAAATATTGCAATGAAACACATTATTTTAAATAAGAGGCCCATGAGGGCCTGAGATGCTCTACTGGTTATCAAGTTTTCCGTTAAAGAAATCTGATATTTAAGAAAGTTAATTGCATAAAGAAGAATGCATAAAAAAATAACACATTGGACATTATCCCCTTTATTATTTTGAGCAACAAGCCTTCAGACCCTTTTCCCGTGTTTCATGACAGATCCAAGTCATTTCCAAAAGGAAGTTTCCAGGAAGTTTCCTTGTGACCCTACAATCATAATGTGAAATTTTCAACAGAATCCAATAATTTATCACATAAAAAGGATTGTTTTGAGTGAAATTCCACAATGCCCCTTTTCCTGTGTTTTCTTATGGATCCATGTTATTTGTTAAATTTTGAAGAGAATCTGATGAAAAACTGTGGACTCTACAGTGTTAACGAGGATTTTTTCATAGATTTTTCAATTGAATTTTAATAAGGCCCCTTTTCCCCTGTTTCTAGACGGATCATACCCAATTCTAAAGGAACAATCCTTCTGATGGTATAATCATTTTTTGAGAAAGTTTGAAGACAAAAGATTCTCATGAAAACTCTGGACTCTGGAGTGTTAACGAGGATATTTTAACTGAATTTTAATAAGGCCCCTTTTCCCGTGTTTCTTAACGGATCTGACCCAATTTCGAAAGGAAAGATCCTTATGATGGCACAATCTTCTGAGAAAGTTTTATGAGAATCCTATGAAAACTGTGGACTCTAGAGTGTTAACAAGGAATTAATCAAATTTTAATTAGGTTCCTTATCCCATGTTTCTTGACAGATCTGACCCATTTTCGAGATGAGCTACCCATATGCCGATACAATCATTCTGAGAAAGTTTAAAAGGAATCCAATAAACACTGTAGACTCTAGAGTGTTAACAAGGAAAAATTAAAGGACGGACACACAGACAGACAGACGCTGGAAGGGCAAAAGCCATCGCAGTTCTAGTGGTCTTTGGTCAGTAAGTAGGGCTAAAAAACAAATCAGACTTAAATATTTCAATTCAATAGAAAGATTGATTACAATTCAACACACTGGAATATTTCAGTATAATAGAAATTTTGATTACAAATAAACAAACTGATATATTTTAATGAACACAAATTTTGATTACAATTAAGCAAAGTGAAATATTTCAATGAAATACAAATTTTGAATACAACTTAACAAACCGTCTTCCAATGGAGCAAAAACAAAAACAATTTTTTCATGGCATAAATTATTTTTTTCAAAAAAGTGAGTAGATTCCCTATACTAATCTACACTTTCTACTTTAGCTTTGAATTTTCCAAACAACTTCATGTACACTATTTAATATTTTACTATTGTAAATTAAGACTGGTTAGGATGTATTGAAGTACATCTATAATACAATTTTTCTTCTGTTTTTAGGTTCTTAGTTGATAGTTTTTCTATATTTCTTAAGATGCTTTTGTTACCAAATGAAAGCTTTTTTTATGATGACTAAAACCACAAAAGTAGACCAAATGAATATCTTGGTTCCATTTAACCCTTGTCATGCCAAACCCCGAATATTCCTGTTTTGGCAGGAGGCATAGACAAAGATCAGCCTGAACATACATGCAGTCTGATTTTAGTCTATACCACCTGCTTGTCCCTTTTGAGCAGGCGTTGTTCATAAAATTAATTGTCTAAATAAATATCAGTTCTCTGTAAGAGCTTCCAGTGCTTACAGTCCTTTGATTTAAATGTATCTTTTTGAAACAGATTTCACTCAGCATGACAAGAGTAAAGGTGTATTTTCTAACATGATACTTGAAACCAGAACTTTCACATTCAAGAGAATGAATACTTCAAGTTTTTGTTTTATGGAAAAGATCAAAATAGGTGTCAAGCATGTAACCTTTAGAGTGTAAACAAAGAAATTTTCACTAAGGCCCCTTTTCCAATGTTTTCCAATAGAACCTTCCCACTTTCATTTGGGTTCAATTGGGTTTTGACCTTATTATCATTCTGGCTAAGTTCTTAATACACTGAGCCCAAATTGTGGTACCTAAAGAGTGTAAATAAAGTATCTGTCATTAAGGTCAATTTTCCAGTGTTTTAAGTTTTGGAACATTCCTTTTTTCAAAAGGGTTCATCCTTATGACTTAATAATTATTCTGACCAAGTTTCATGAAGGTTGAGCCAAAACCAGGGCCACCAGAGTGTTAATAAAGAAATAGTCATTAAGACCCTATTCCTGTGTTTTCAAATAGAACCTTTCCAATAATCTATAGGGTTTATCCATTTGACCTAACATTTATTCTGGTCAATTTTCATGAAGATTGAACCTAAATTGTGGCCCCTAGAGAGTTAACAAAGAAATTGTAATTAAAGCCCCTTATTCCATGTTTTCCTAAAGAACCTTCCTCTTATCATCCTAATCACTTCAAAATTATTCTGATCAAGTTTCATGAAGATTGAGCCAAAATCTGTGGCCTTTAGAGAATAAACACTGTTATTGATGATGCTATGCGACGGACAACAGACATAAAGGATCCCAAAAGCTCACCATGAGCATGTTATGCTCAGGCTAGCTAAAAATGAGATATTGCTTGCAACAGCATGTCTCATTTATCTTCAATTTTTTCTATCCTATATGGTACTTGTATTTCAATATGAATGAAACACAGTTTAAATTGTAATCTGCAATTCAAATCAGTTTCACATTTTGTTGTAGGATGATGGATTTATGTACAGTATCTGGACTTGCGTTCAGGTGGATTATCTAGAAATAACGGTAGATTATCATTTGATAAACTCACCGCCTATCCAGTGAAATTATCTAAACCTTATGCCCCGCTTTCGTTCATTTCTCCCCATCTGATGATATCTAAGTAGAGTCAAATAAGTGACGTCATCATAAGCTTTGCATAGCAGTCACGTGCAAAATGACGCGCTTTGTCATATAATTTTCGCATTTTGTCTAATTTTTGCATTAAAGAAATAGAACAATCATTTGTTTTTCGAGTAAGATTGATTGATATTTCATTTCGTGGACAACAAAAGCTATATTTTCACTCATGGCTTGGCCATTCATGAAAATAAAGCTTTTGTTGTTCACTCAATGAAATATCGATCGATCTTACACTGAAACAAAGGATTATCCTCTATATGTTACATGGTAGAACCAGTAAACCCACCCTAATCTGTAAGTTGGGCATGATAAACAAACAACCTACGTATCTCTGTAGAAACTGCTGTAAGAAAAGGCAGTACAAATAATATAAATAGTTAATTGATTAACCCATTACCAAATTACAAAATTTCAGACTTAGAAATAAGTTGCAGACGACAATTTTTAGTTGGTGGAAATTTAAAAACCTTTGTTATTTGAGGTAGAAAACATTGTGGATAATGGAAGTATTTGCTTGCAACAAGTAATTTCTTCACTGTCCACAATGTTTTCCCAAACTTTATTTCACAGGGGTGTAAAAAGTATTACTGTGTGGAAATCGGCTCATAGGTTAATAATATTCTGCTTTGATAAAACCTTTTAGTTATATCATGTTAAAGTTCACTTATTCATGCACTTCCTGGCTGTCCACAATACCAGGTTGGGGCTTTGAAATGTCTTGTCTAAAGGTATATACATATGGCCAGTGGTGCGGTCAGGATTTGAAACAATAACCCTCGATTTCTCTAGGATTAAAAATCTGCAACCCAAACCACTGAGCCATGCAAGACCCTAAAATAAACAGCCAAAACTTCATAAACATTAAGAAATTTTAGACTAGTTATCAATAAAAAAGTTTAGTTATTATCAGTCAGTAGTGTACAGTTACACCTCTCCTAATATGGCCATCTCATAAATATGGGCATCCTGTTATTGCAACCAATTTTTGAAGGAACAGATAATTCAGTACAACTTGGGGATAATACACTGTTTTACACCTCGAAATAACCATGAACTTCACGCCTCCAAACCCAACCATCTGATTTTAACAGTTGGAATTTTTGCCAGTAATTTGGTTCAAATGCTTCAATAACAGATTACAAATACAGTCAAACTTCAGTGGCTCGAACACTTCGGGGACTGGCTAATTTGTTCGGGATTTCGGAAGTTCGATTGATCTGAAAATCAGACAAGAGGGCCATTGGCCCTGGGGCGCTTACCTGAGATAGAGGCTCTTTTTCTTTCAACAGTGTAATTTCATGTTAAGGGTAGGATTATGAAACAAGTGGGCCACAATTACATATAAAGAATATGAACCTGGGGATCCAAAAGTCTAAATTACAAATTCCAAGGCTTTAGTGCTGATTTGAAAGAAAGAATAAACTTTTTCCTCCCTCTGGATCCATGGGTTATAATTTCAGATATAAGAAAGAAGTCTGTGAACTGATGCTTCATGCCTATACCCCCCCCCCCCCGGCTCCGCCAGTGGGGACCCGAGGATCATATATTAGCTATTTTGTAAGAGATCAATATACTGATATTTCATGCAAAATATTAAGGCTCTACGCCATCTGGGTCAGGAGGAGAAGATTTTTAAAGATTATTTCAAAATTTCACTATTGTTGCCATGGCAACCAGAGTTTTTAACAGATTTCAATTCTTTTAGCTATTTTTGAAGGGTACCACCTAAGGAACATTTCTGCCAAATTTGGTTCAAATTGGCCTAGTGGTTTGAGAGGAGATGTCATTGAAAAAATCGTTCTTAATTTCTATATAAACCCCACCCCCGTTGGGACCCGAGGATCATGATTTCAGCTATTCTGAAAAGGTCAATATACTAATGCTTCATGCAGAATATCAAGGCTCTATGCCTTCTGAGTCAGGAGGAGAAGATTTTTAAAGATTATCTTGAAATTTCACTTTTATAGCCATGGCATCCAGAGTTTTTAACAGATTTCAATGCTTTTAGCTATTTTTGAAGGGGACCACCTAAGCAACATTTCTGCCAAATTTGGTTCAAATCAGCCCAGTGGCTTTGGAGATGTCATTTGAAATATCGTTCTTTATTTCTATATAAACCCGAGGATCATGATCCTAGCTATTCTGAAAGAGGTCAATATACTGATGCTTCATGCAAAATATCAAGGCTCTACACCTTCTGGGTCAGGAGAAGAAGATTTTTAAAGATTATTTTAAAATTTCTCTTTTGATGCCATGGCAACCAGAATTTTTAACGGATTTCAATTCTTTTGGCTATTTTGAAGGGGACCACCGAAGGAACATTTCTGCCAAATTTGGTTCAAATTGGCCAAGTGGTTTGGGAGGAGATGTCATTTAAAAATCGTTCTTTATTTCTATTTAAACCCCACCCCCCCTTGGGGCCCGCCCCTGGGGACCCTAGGATCATGATTTTAGCTTTTTTGAAAGAGGTCAATATACTGATGCTTCATTCAAAATTTCAAGGCTCTACACCATCTGGGTCAGGAGGAGAAGATTTTTAAAGATTATTTCAAAATTTCACTTTTGTTGCCATGGCAACCAGAGTTTTTAACGGATTTCAATGCTTTTAGCTATTTTTGAAGGGGACCACCTAAGGAACATTTCTGCCAAATTTGGTACAAATTGGCCCAGTGGTTTGGGAGGAGATGTTGTTTAAAGAAACTGTTGATAGAAGACGAAAGACCCACGACGGATGGCCGCCTGACATAAAGGGGGTCACAATAGCTAACTTGAGCACTATATGCTCAGGTGAGCTAATAAGGCACTTTCATTTGTCCGAGGTAGGTAGAATCCAAAAATATGTTCACTTACTTGCTTGACCAGTTTTGAATTTCATAGAATCCAACATATGTATAAATGTTTTGAAACCTCAATGTGAGATATTTACCCATGTATTTAAGGAATTATAAAATTGGACAAAATTAGTTGCACTAAACAAGCATATTAATATGTTCACTTCGTTCCAACCTTCATTCTATAACTAGCGGTTACGTACACAGCCTCAGTTGCAAATTTCCGTTTTTAATAAAAAGCATTAAAAATATTACACCTGTTTTGTCAACAGGTTATTTTATGTTATCTGATAAAGACAGAATGCATTTCAAGCACAACAAGTGCCATAGTTTCTTTTCAAGAGTATTGGCAGCCGTCAATAGTTCAGGCCCTGGGCGTTGAATAACCTAGGATTTGATCATCAGAGTCCAAAAGGTGTTCTGGAATTGGTATGAAAAATTTTCCAATGAAATAACCTCCTTAGATATTTTTTGTTGATGAATGTGCAAACAATTAATTACCAGGTTAATTATTCCTAAATGATAGAAAAATGTATTTTTCACAGAACAGGTTATTATCAAACATGGTGCATTGTTTCACAATAAGTTATCATTAACAGATTAACAAGTTGAATGTGTGAAAATTCATTTAACATATCAGCTTATATTGTCAGCAAACCCTTTGTCCAACTGTTCCAGATGAAATGTATAGTGATTTGTATTTCGAGATCTTGAAACGAGTTCGAAAGTTCGACATTTGCGGAGTATGAGTTTTCCAAGGTCAAACACCATGAATCATGAGTACTTTTTGTGGTGACCAAGTTTCTTGTTCGAAAATTCTGTTGTGTTCGAGAATTCCCGTGTTCAAGAAAATGAAGTTTGACTGTATATGATATGATTATAAGATAAATATTGATTAGAGGACTTGATATGATCCATCAATTTTGCTATCTAGCTATTTGTGTTGGTCATTGGTTTTGACTTGGGTTAAAAAACTAGAACTAGAAGAAAAAAATCATTTGGGCAATTGATAGTGGCTTGTTAATGGTATTCAGAAAGGTCTAAATCTAGGTAAATTAGTAACTAGAATTGCTTTAAAGTTAAACAATTACCAGATTACAAAACTTAGACTTGTGCAAATTCAAAGAAGTTGCAGACAGTATAAGTTGATACAATCTAAAATATCTTGTCTTTCTTGGTAAAAAAATAAAGGTTAAGGAAATTGCTTGTTAAATTTACAAACCTATTAACACACAATCATGCTTTAAGGGCATCAAAAAGCATGATTGTGTGTTAATAGGTTTGTTAATGATTGTCATTCATATCAAGATTTGTTGCCAAAGAAAGTACATGTAACTATGCAATTTAACTAGCTTGACATTGAGAATCTACAATAGTAAGAAAAAGTTAGAAAAAACTTGCTTGATCAGAAAAAAAAAACCATTCTCAGGTGGCTGAATTTGAGACTGGTACAAGTTGAAAGAAGATGCCAATGAAAGGTTGAAGAAATACATTATTAGATTTTTTAAACTTTCTGGGTAGAAAACATAGAAAACAAGAGCTGTCAGAGGACAGCAATGCTTGACTATTCTGGGTGCTGGATAGTTAAAACAATTCAATAACCATATAAGGCATAATACTTAAGAAGTATTAGAGATAAAAATCTATTAAGTAAAATTCTAAGTCAAGCAAGAATTTCTAAGTCCAAAAAGGGTTAAAATTCGACTAAAATAAATGTCTGAGTAATGAATCTTTGCCTAGAAGATGATATGCCGGTCACAATGAATTGTGCAAAGTTTCAGAGCAAAAATATTGGTAGAAGGAGAGTTATTAAAGATATATGACAGTTGCATGTAAAGTTTGACCAAAATTTCGAAGTCCAAAAAAGTTAGAATTCTACTGAAATGGATGTCAAAGTATTGAATCTGTGTCTAATATTATTGTCACAAAGTATGTGCAAAGTTTCAAAGCAAAAGCATGATAACAATAAAAGCATGTGAAAAGTTTCAGAACATTAGCATTGCTAGAAAGGAAGTTATTAAAGATATATAACAGTTGCATGTAAGGTTTAACCAAGAGTTTCTCAATCTGAAAAGGGTTACAATTCCACTGAAAGGAATGTCAGAGGAATGAATCTGTGTCTAGAGACTGATATTATTTTCACAGAAACTGGTGCAAAGTTTCAGAGCAATAGGATTGGTAGAAAGAGAAATATTAGAGTATAAAAGATAGAGTATTGAACCTGTGTCTAGAGACTGATATCATTGCCCCAAAAGCATGTGCAAATTTGAGAGCAAAAGCATTAGTAGAAACTGAGATATAACACTTACATGTAAGGTTTAACAAAACCATTATGCAGACGCTGAACCCAAGTGAATAGTCAAACTAAAAATGACAAAATTGCTTGTTTCAAGCAATTTCTTCTTTAACCAAAATATTTTCCCAATTGCTTTTTTAGTTGGGATTCTGAAAGTGTCAAAGTGTAGGAATGGTTAAAGGAAACAAGAGCTGGTCACAGTCATGTGACAAATGCCCCCAAAGGACAGGGTCAAGCATGTGGCACTTTGATTTGTTTTGTAAACACAGCCACATGCATTTGTGATCTATACGTCTGGGTTTTTAATAAATGAAATTTTAATACATATAATTTCTATAAATACAGAATGAAATCGAGAAACGCATTATGGACGGATTTTTCTGAGGTCAAAAGTAGGTCAAAGGTCAAGGTAACTGGGTCAAGGTCAAGGTCATGTAAAGTGGTCCACCCAATTAAGCATCTGTCCAAATATAGAAGCAATCCATTGAAGAATAAGAGAGTAAATACAATTTAACCATTCTGGACGCAATCTAACCATTCTGGACGCCCCTTTGACCCCAGATTGTGATCTTGACCTTTGAGATAGGAACCTGGGTCTATTTTGCGACACGTCGTCTGAAGGTGGTGAACATTTGTATGAAAGAAATTTGTACCTGCGTGCATGATTGTAGAAGTTACAGAGCAGACACTGCAAAAGTGCCAATTTTTGACCTTTGATTCCTGATTGTGAGATAGGAACCTGGGTCTTTTTCGCGACATGTTGTCTGAAGGTGGTGAACATTTTTATGAAAGAAATTTGTACCTGCGAGCATAATTATAGAAGTTACAGAGCGGACACATCAAATAGTGCTGATTTTTTAACTTTGACCCAAGATTGTGACCTTGACCTTTGAGATAGGAACCTGGGTCTTTTTCGCAACACATTTTCTGAAGGTGGTGAACATTTGTATGAAAGAAATTTGTACCTGCGTGCATGATTGTAGAAGTTACAGAGCGGACATGGCAAAAAAGCTGATTTTTGACCTTTGACCCCAGATTGTGACCTTGACCTTTGAGATAGGAACCTGGGTTTTTTTCGCACTATGAAGACATAAAATCTATGATGATGAAACATGAAAAATTAAAGTAGCTTGGCAAACAGGACACACAAGAAATTTATTAAAGAGTCAAAACATTAGTTTGAATGGATGGAAAAACTTCATGAAAACTTAATGAAAAGTTAAGTTTTCCTTTGAAGTTGAAAGAAATCCATAGGGTAGGAGACAAGACGTGAGAGAACAAAATATTTCAAAAAAGATCATATTCTTTTAAATAAGGTATGCACATTGCTGCTTGATAATGAATCTTTGAGAAGTTTAAATTAAATTCATACAGTAACTATCGAAAAAAATGAGAGGGCAAGAATTTTCTTGAAGACAGACAGACACTTACACAGACATAAACAGTATGCACCCCTCTTCTTTGAAGCTGGGCCATAAGAAAGCCTCTCTATCAGAGCATATGCAACTTACATGTTGGTCCCTAGTTTTGTAACTCTGTCTCCCTTCATATCTGTTGATCCTTGTTTAGATGGTAGATTGTAATTCCCTCCAGATGGAAAGTTGTGAGTTTGAGTCTCATTTCCCTTCTGATCAAAACATCTGCAATCACATAAAAGAGTGGTACACAATTTTCTAGTTTATTTAGAAGGAAATTTGACTACTCAAATGCTTCCTTCTGTCAATTATATGGTAAGTGATGGAGGATTTCATAATTAATCATCAAAATCATAACACCCAAAACTCTATATCATAGGTTCTCTTATTAGCTAACATAATCAACATGAGTACTGTTTTCATCTCCAGGAAGCAGATTTGAGAAGGATTAATCTAAGTTGGAAGAAATTTGTTTCCCAATCAATGTAAAATATGTGGGTTCAAAACTAAAATGTTATAGGAGTTTATTGAAGTTGTCTTGTCAAGATGATTAATAAAGTGTCCACAACATAGGGTTTTGTCCAGAAATAAATCCCTCTTATCTGCACATCTGTTAATATGCACAGATTAACCCATTAACAAATAACAAAATCATGAAAGGTTCAAATTGAAAAAAGTTGCAAATGACAATTCTTAATTGACAACCACTATACATCCTGTTTTTCCGATGAGCCGGGGGGGGCACATTAGAATTCTGCTGACAAGATTTTTTTTCAGCGTGATTTCCAACATCTTCTTCATAAGTGTTGGTAATGTGGTGTTAACCAATTCCCACATGGTAAAATTTTAGACCAGTCTAAATTCAAAGAAGTTACAGACGACAATTTGAAACTAATGAAATCTCTAAAATCTTTGCCTCTTTGGGCAGAAAACATTGTGGATAATGAAGAAATTGCTTGTTACAAGCAATTTCTTCATTTTCCACAATAGTTTTCCAAAGTTTACATATTGAGGGGCGTTTAAAAGCGTCATCGTGTGGGAATGGGTTAAATACTTACTTGATAGTTCCTGGCACTTGGGTCCCCCAAGGTAAGGTTCCACCTGTTTGTAACACAAATCTACCATTCTGAGTTTGAACTTTATCTTTTAAGAATATTGATACCTGAAATTACATAAAACTGACTTTTTTTCATGAACTTTTAACCCATTCCCAAACAGTGACGCTTTTGGACGCACCTGACGAAAAATGATGGCAAAAACATAGTGTAAAAAGAGGGAATTGCTTGTAACATGCAATTTCTTCATTTTATACAATTTTTCTACCCAGAAATATGAATAAATCTAAAATTTTATGAACTTTATATTGTCGTCTGTAACTCCTTTCAATTAGGACTAGTCAAACATTTGCCTGTCTGGTAATGGGTTAAGCCAACTGCATGCAAAACTCACAATCAACTGTAGCCATTTGAAAGGGCCATAACATCTGGATTAAAATATGGGAAGACTTTAAAAACTGAATTTGAAATACCTCCCCAAAAATAGAGATGTAATGACTTTCAGAAGTAATCATTTTTGGAGCATTGCAATATAACCAGTTCTCTCAGATTTTTTTTTTAGACTAGTCCAAATTCAAAGTAGTTGCAGGTGGTAATTTTAAGTAAGCATCATTTGAAAAGTCTTTGTCTATTCTGGATATTTATGTTTTCTTAAAGCTTTTCTCTTGAAAAGCAAGATCGTTTGGGAATGGCTTAGGATTGATTGAATGGAGTTTAATGCCACTTTTAACAGTATCTCAGTCATATCGCGGGACTGGAGCAACCAACCATAGATTTCTGGTATTTCTCATAGGGGTCCGTAATTCCAGTTCCTCCCACCCCATAGACCAGTATTATAAACAAGGGATTTTTCTCCATTCAGCCCAATCACCCATCCACATGCACAAATCAAGGTACTGTAAGTACTGTAAGCTAGCAAAGAATGATTTTGCTAAGTAATTTTCTTTGTGACAGTTTATCATGTTTAGTGGAATTTAGAAACCTTTGCCTTGTAGGGTAGAAAACAGTGTGGACAATGAAAAAAGTGCTTGTTACAAGCAATTTCTTCATTGTCCATAATGTTTTTTAAAGCTATTTTCTTGAGATGCTTCAAAAGCTTGATTGACTAGGAGTTGAATATCATGCTTTTGAAGGAGTTGTCTACAATTTGTATTAAGTTAATTCATGTGGCAAGCAATCAAGCAGTGACAGAGTTTGAAATATTCCTGAAAGAAGAACTACTTTTTATGGCATAGGCATTCAATGAATTAAGTGGTAAAGCCTTCAGTGGCAATATGCACTCGTTGAACTCTGAGAAGACCTCAAAATTTGTCTGTTAACTTAAGCTATCAAAGCTGACGCTTTGCTAGCTAAAAATGCTATATCTTTTTCAAATGAAGAGAGAATTTAATCACTGTTTCAGGAAATGAAAGCTAACACATTTTTCTACAAAGTAAATACCAATGTTTGGGGGATGTGAGTGCAAACTTACTGTAACAGAGGCTTGAATTATAAATTTTGCTGAAATTCTGTGTCGTTGACAAGGGTTTTGTCCAGTCGACTTTCTAGATATAAAATGCACTTTAGGTCAAATGAAACATAATTTTAACTTTACAAACATTTGAAATAAGTTTAAACTTTTAATTAACATATCACACTGGCCTCCATTGATGCATTACAATTCTACAATCAATTTATGTCTCATTCAGTTTTCATATTTACAAAGGGGGGCATTTAAAAGGTGTGTGATGCTGTTTTGCAACATGTAATTTCATTTGCCGATATGTATTGACAGTCTGGCGGGAAAATTGATTGGCTAATCAAATCACTTGTTATGTCTAGCTTGACCTTTGACCCAAGATGAAGGCCTCCATACAAAATTTGACGACTGACTCAAACAAAATCCATTGAACTCTGAAGTATTTTGTTCGAAGACCAGTGTGATATTTGAGCTGAAAAGTATGAATTTATTTCAAATGTTTGTAAAGTTAAAATTGTGTTTCATTTGACCTAAAGTGCATTATATATCTTGAAAGTTGATGTATGAACCCTTTAGAGAGGTCCATCCAAGGAGCAATGATGACAAACGACATTATATTACAAACTCATATTTAGTAAGTAGTTCCGGTGGAGATGATTTTCTTATATTTCAGCAAAGGTACCATTTTTTGCCAGCATGGCGGCCTAAAACACAAATTGATGGCTCATAGAGAAAAAGTTTATGTGTTTATAGGGAGTTTTAACTGTTTTACGCTGATCCATCACAATGTTCTAAGTCTGATCAGAATTTCTTGAAGGAATTTTAGAAGATGTCCAAAGGAAAATTTATATAAAGCACAGATGGATGGGTAGACAGATGCAAGACAAACTGCAATCCAACAATAGACCTGCTTGACTATATCTGGTTGAGCTACAAAAAAGCTACTTTTCCCTTTCTCACATTTTTTTTGTACCCTGTATACTCTTATTTTGTAATTCTAATGGCACTCTGATATCCCCCATGCAACTTCTTTCAATTTGGACCTATCAAAAACTTTTCTCATGTGAAATGGTTTAAGTTTGCCATGCCAGTGGTGAAACAGCTGCAACACCAAGATGATGACAAAAACTTGAATCGTACATAAATAATTTCAGTAAAAAGTCAGAAAGGCAAAGTTTCTTCCTACCCTTATGTGCATATCTTGGAAAAAACTAAGCAGAGTTTGTCTAACCAAGTGAAATCCTCCATTTGACATCGGTCCATAGGACTGAAATGAGAAGAAATACAACCAGCTTTAAGATAAGTTTGTAAAACAAAGATTTTCCCATGTAAATGCCAAAAATTATGAAAATATAACCTTAATAAGTGTCAAAATCTGTTAGATGACCTTCACCTTGCTATAAGCAAAATATGATCACTGTATCTTCAATTGTCTTGGCCCATTTTTACGTAATGGCGCTTTATGACGCCCCTGAAGAAAAAAAAATGAGAAAACATTGTGCAAGATGAAGAAATGGCTTGCTATGAGCCATTCCTTCATTTCACACAATGTTTACTACCCAGAAAATTGAAAAATCTAAAATTTCTTAACTTCGAACTGTTGTCTGCAACTCCTTTTAATTGATAGATTGTGGCTGTCAATCAAAAAATTGATTGAAAAATTAAATCCTAGACCCAAAGTGAACTTTGCTTGTTATTTAATGTCAAATCATTGTCTGCAACTGGTCTAGAAAGAAGGGGCATATTTATAAATACCTCCATGAGCAGTCTGTATACATGCTCCACCTGCTGTAAAATGTTGGGCTGATCTTCCACAAATTTTCTAATGGCATCCATGTGGTTAAGGGTTATTAGTAATATATCTTTGGGGCTGAGAGCCAAGGACACTTGGTATTTAAAGGCCATAGTCATCAAGTCATACAACTGAAAATACATGCAAACAATGACTTAAGAAATATTTATTTCCAGAGACAAATACATAACATGAACAAGAGGAGCACATGTTCTAAGTAAGATACCTATCTGACACATGATACCCCGTCACACTGCTTGATGTCGACTAGGGTAGGGGATTTAAATAAAAGTGTGGGAAAAACCAACAAAGGGCAGTAACTCACAAGGTAGAAGTATGGTTCTTTTGCATGTTATTGTGACCATGAATTTTTATGATCATAGCTATTATACTTTCTGAGTTATGCTATGGAAAAATATTCAAGTTTGGTTCGGGAGGAGAAGATTTTTAAAGTTTTTTCACTCTGTTGCCTGTTGCTATGGCAACCATAGTTCTTCATGGATTTCCATTCTTTGAAGTATTTTAAAAGAACATGACCTAATGATCATTTCCGTGAAGTTTGGTTGAAATTCCATGGTTACTTTAGAAGGAGAAGATTTTTTTGTAATTGTGAACGGACGGATGCCAAACGATGACTGATCACAATAAAAAAAGGATCATTCACAACTTTTTACATAAAAATAGCTTTGGAAAACATTGTGGAAATTTCATCATCTAATTGTTGTCTGCAACTTCTTTGAATTTAGACTAGCCTAAAATGTTGTCAGGTAATGGGTTAACATTCCTGTTTACCAATTCCCACACATTGACAGCTTTTGAACCCCTTGAGAAAAATAATTAGGAAAACATTGTGTAAAATGAAGAAAATGCTTGCAGCAAGCAATTTCTTCATATTACACTATGTTTTCTACTTAGAAAGTTGAAAAAATCTAAGATTTCATAAAAATTAAATTGTCATCTGCAACTTATTTCAGTTTTATAAGTCTCAAGATTGTGAATAGGTTTATCTACCATACACTCAGTTTGGTAATTCCAAATCAAGGGAAGTGATGAATGAAATCATGTCGAAACCACAGAGTTTGATGTAAATTCTTCTTGTAAAATTTGTTTCTCTTAACCTGGTACAAAAACTGACCAATCAAAAGTCAACCAGCTCTCACAGCAATGAAATTATGTTAAATTCAGATTCTTATTAAAACTTGTCATTTATTACCTCTACTTAGCAAAATCTGTTTTATGATTGTATATTTATCAAAAAATGTCAAGCTTGGCAGATCTGACAGTTGCATTCTAGAGGGTAGGTTAACAAAAGTGCAGCAAACCATTCTACAGACACTTTTTTTTAGATGTTTTATAGACCCAGTTAAACAAAACTACATTTATCTATATACCATACATGTTTTTTCTGGGACTTTGTCTTCAGGGGTTGAAAACATTGTGGAAATATTTCCAAAGCTTTTTTCTTAATCCATTCCCACACAATGCTGCTTTTGGACATCCCTCAAGAAAAACAAATGGGAAAACATTGTGTAAAAAAAAGAAATTGCTTGTAACAAGCAATTCTTCATTTTACACAATGTTTCCTTCCCAGAAAGTTGAAAAAGTCTAAAATTTTGTAAACTTTAAATTGTCGTCTGCAATTCCCTTCAATTTGGATAAGTGTAAAATTTTGCCGTAGGGTAATGGGTTAAGGGGCATTATAAAGCAGGGTTGTGTGGGAATGGGATAACAATAAGTGCTCAACAGTTTTGATTTTTTTTAATAGATGTCTTTTATTCACTTTTCCTTTTACTAACACTAAGCACTTTTGCATTTCCATGACTGTAAATCAAGAGGTTTTTACTCTAATATCAAATTAAAGCTGCTTTTTCTGAAGAAAGTAAAAAAAGGTTTAATTTTTTTTTCATAACAAATGCAATATAATCATGATATTATTTCCAATACCTGTTATAAATAATCAATATTAGGAATGCATGACTTGTCTTGATTGTTTCTATGCAGCCTGGTAAACATGAAACAAAAACAGCAACTGTAGACAAGCAATTAAAACCAATAATGATATGACATTACCAAAATTAACTCTTATATTGATCTTTGAATATCAACAGATTACAAAAAATATTGCAGGACAAAATCATGTAACTGAAAGGCTAGCCTTATGTGCAGTTTGGATGTTTTTTTCAAAATTTAAGGATGAGTGATAGAGGCATTTAACCCATTGACAGATGACAAAATTTTAAACTGATCAATATTCAAAGCATTTGCAGTTGACAGCTTTCAGTGCATTAAATTTTCCATTTTTTTTGTCTTCAGGGGTAAAACTAGAGGGGCTAAAGAATGTGTATTGCTAAATACAGACCTGAATCTACTGATTAACAAATTCAGATCAAACTATTTAATAATCCTCAGGAAAAAAACTGAGAAAGCATTAAGGAAAATGAAAACATATATTTATTGTATTTAAAAATTAGGATCAATTAAAACTATCATTTTCAGCTGATGAAAAATCCTATCCTTTCGATATAGTTTGAGGAGAAATGGAAGTAAGCCCTGGTCCCCCAACAAAAAAGCCATGTTTGTCATCTGATCAATTTTTCTCTAGGATTCTGTTATAGGGACAGTCAAGGATCATTTCTGTGAAAATTAGTAATAATCCAGTCAGTAGTTTCTGGAGAAAAGGATTTTCACTATGTTGAAAACTGCCCAGCCAATAAAACCTATCTGGTCAAAATTCTTTGAATAAGTCTGATAAAAGGTCACCAAAGTATCATTCCTGTGAAATTTTGTTGGGATTCTAAGGAGAAGACTTTGAAATTATAAGTTTATGAATAGATGCATGACAGACACAATACATGTCAAAAGCCTTTCTGCCAATGGAGCTAAAAACATAGTGGGGAACGAAGAAATTGCCTGACATAGACAATTTACTCATTTTCCACCCTGGCTTAACCCTTTCCCGTTTTTGGAAATTTTAGACTAGTCCAAATTCAAAGAGGTTGCAAACAACAATGACAACTGGATGCTATTTGAAATGAACCCATCCTATGTGGTAGAAAATATTGTGGAAAAAGGAGAAATTGCTTGTTACAAGCAATTTCTTCTTTTTTCACAATGTTTTCTTTAGTATAAAATCACAGGAACGTAAAATCCTGTATTTGAACGGGAAAGGGTTAAGAAGTTTTCTTTGGGTTGTAAAAAAGCAGAGATGAGTGGGAATTAGTCAAGCCTTTGAAAATAAAGTGTGATTTTACAATAGCATTCTGACAACTAAGCTCATTGGTATATATCTCTAGAAAAGGTACCAAAATACAGTGGCTCAGTTACAATATACCCTTTTTTAAAGAGGTAGGTACAAAGGTATAAGGGTTAGTGTAGAACAACTAGCTAAGACAAAAAAAAATTGCATTAAGCCCACTTTTTCTCTGACTCAGGCAAAAATTGCAAAACCCGACAATGTGTTCAAGGTCAGGTGACTAGGAACATTCTATTGAAATTTCAAATTCGTCAATCCATGTTGGAGGAAATGTTGACATATGGAAGGACAGAGTAGATAAAACAAATATTCATCCACCTTGGCCAGTGTACAAAAAGAAACTGTTGATAGAAAAGGAGATATAAACTGTTTAGGATGACCAATTTAACCCTTAACCCATTTCCACTCAGTGACGCTTTTAGACGCCTCAAAGCAAAAAAGCTTTAGAAAACATTGTGTAAAATGAAGAAATTGCTTGTCACAAGAAATTTCTTCATTTTACACAATGTTTTCTACCCAGAAAGTTGAAAAAGTCTAAAATTTCATAAACTTTAAATTGTCGTCTGAAACTCCTTTCAGTTTGGACCAGTCTAAATTTTTCTTGAGTGGGAATGGGTTAAGTTAAGTTTAATAAATGCTGATCCCGGAATATTCATTTTTTGACAATAGCTATGGCAGGTGTAAATACTAAGATCAGCCTGCACAGACCTGCAGTCTGATCTTAGTCTATACTACCTGCTTATTGTTGAGAAAATATTTGAATACAGTAGATCTGAATTTAACAAAAAAATGAAATTATGTGAAGAAAGGATAAACGTTCAGCAGGACAAGGGTTAAATACAACTTTTACAGCCTTACTGTGTAAACCAGGTTTAAATGGTTATGCAAGACTTTTTCTAGTAGTTTACCCATTCCAATTCAATCTCACTTTTTCTAAATACTCAAGAACACTTAGAAAATCTTTGAGGAAAATGAAAAATTTACTTATAACCAGCTATTTCTTAAAGCCATAACTTCACTCCGAGGAAAGAAAAATGGTTTAAACAATCTATTGTGTATTTGGTTGCTAAAGCAAACAAGAAGCTTCTTAATGCTGACATACAAAAGAATGGTAGGAGTAAATGTCTCTGGAAAGAGTATTTTGAGTTTTTCTGATCAATTTCAACTCATGTTTGCTTACATTTCTAGATTGAGTTTGATGAAACCATCAATGCTGACATACAAAAGAATGGTAGGAGTAAATGTCTCTGGAAAGAGTATTTTGAGTGTTTCTGATCAATTTCAACTCATGTTTGCTTACATTTCTAGATTGAGTTGGATGAAACCTACTCATCATCGAGAAACGCTCGCTAATCTTCCGCAATTTGACAGTTATATGTAAATGTGTTAATACTAAGTTTAGGAACAATGTTGTTAATCTCTGTGACTAAGCTAAATAATTAAATGGCTAGCGAAAGTTAAAACGTCATAATTTTATGTAAACAGACCTTAAATTGTGGTGGGTCACAAAATATTTAAACTTCTCCAATGAATTGCAGGCTTACTGCTGAAATTATTTAGATCTAATAATTTCAACTGTCACATTTGTTTATGATTTTGGGTATCAAGTAAGTTTATCTTATTTATTTTGTTGTAGATTTTGGCGGAAGATATGGCTTTAATTGTCCAAATTTTTCCATCCTATATTTCTACAGTCTTGCTGTGGCAGTCTACTTTATGATGATGTAGTAGAGTTTACAGCTTTTGTGGTTTAACCCATTACAAAACAAAGTTTTCTACACTATCTGGTAGTTGCATGAATCTTAATGTGAAATCTCTTTCAATGTGGCTATTCTAAAATTTTGTCATATAATCATTCCAACGGCCAATAGGATATGATTTTCCAAATGGCATTATATATTAACCCCAATTTTCTTCGACTAAAATTATCCATGGTCATTAATTAACCCAAATAACAGGTGACGCACAAGCCCCAGATATTTATTAGATAGTATTTTAAATGCTTATCATATTGGGTTACAATACAATTTACGTCATAGATACATTATAGCTTTACAAATGTATGGACAGTTGTGCACTAACCTCACATAAAGTCTATTTATCTTTCAAAAATCCAATTTGATTTTAAACCTTTATTAATTTTCAAATAGCCCCTTCCTTTCAGGGCTCTGTCCCTGGGAACCAATGAAAAGATTAATCATGAAAAATATCAAGGCTCTAGCCTTCTGTGTAAGGTGGATAAGATTTTTTTAGTTCTCTTTTTTATATTTCTTTTTCCTTACTATGGTAACCAGAGTATTCAACAGATTTCAGTTCTTTTTGCCATTTTGAAACAGGACCACCTATGCAATCTTTCTGTCAAATTTGTTGAAATCTGCCTTTTAGTTTGGGAGGAGATGTCATTTTAAAATCCTTTTTGCCCCTGGGATTCCAAGGGTAATGATTTTAAAAGAGGTCTATGTACTGATGCTAAATGCAAAATATCAAGGCTCCTTGCCCTCTGGGTGATTTTTAAAGGTTTCTCTCTTGTTGACAAGGCACTCACATTTTTCAACAGAATTATTACTTTTAGCAATGTGTAAAGGGGGGGGGGGACCTCAGGAATTCTCCAGCCTAATTTGGTTGAAATTGGCAAATTTGTTTGGGAGGAGTTGTAGACAACCCAGGGTAATGATTTTAGTAACTTTGATAGGTCAAAGAACCGATACAAATATTGCGACCAAATCAGCATAAGCGTCGTATCTCAGCATCTGCGACCTAAAAGCCGCCCCCCCTCCCCAAATTTTGGGAGCCAAGTGGACCTCGCTTTATAATGCAGTCAGCGCTGTGCCAAGTAGCGTTATAGAGGAGTTGCAGTGTACATCATGCAAAATATCATTTTTTTTTAAATTCCTCTTTCTGTTGCCAAAGCAGCTTAAGTTTTCAACAGATTTCAATTCCTATAGCAGTTTTTCAGGAGGCCATCCAAGGAACATTCCTACAAAATTTTGTTGAAATAGGCACTTTTGTTTAGTCGGTGTTTTCTTTTTAAAAATCCTTCTTATTCTAAAATCCCTACTTGCAATCTGCCTCTGGGGTCCAGTGTGTAATGATTTTAGCAGTTTTGAAAGAGAATAATGATTAGATGCTTCTTGGGCTCTACAACTGGGTCTTGAGGAGACAATTTTTTTTCAATTTCTCTTTTTTTGTCATGGCATCCAGATTTCAATTAGCATTTTTTTTAAAGGGTTATCCAATTTCACATAATGTTTTCTACACCAAATGACATAGATTCGTAACATTTCATCAACTTAAAACTGTCGTCTGCAACTTCTTTAAATCTGGACCAGCCTAAAATTTTGTTGTCTGGTAACGGGTCAAAGGTCCCTGGAACAGCAATTTTTAGAAAGTGTAACTGTGATAGGTGACCTTAATTTGTCTGATGACCTTGACCTTGGCATTAGCAGATGTAAATCAGTGAAAAATATGAGCAATATAAATATAAATAAAGCATTAAATAAGTTGGCATGTTACTTTTTTGACAGAAAGACAAATGGAGAGACAGACAACATTACAGAGCACAGCATGCATATGCCAATGCTCAGCTGATCAAGTACTTGATAGTGGGTAAAATTACTAAATTGAAAAGGGACATAATTGTTCAACAATGCATTTATAGTTATTCTCCTTGTTGGTACTGATTACTCTTTTGATTGAGAGATTCAAGTAAATGTGCTCATTAATAATAGACATATTACAAAGGGGCATAAGTTTTTCAAAAAAGCATTTAGAGATAACCCTCTTGTTGGTACAGATTACTTTTTTTGATATCATAGTGAATATTGAGATCAAATTTTCAAGTGGATGTGTTTAGTAATACTGTTATAGCAGAGATATTACAAAATGTCAATGTTTTTCTAAGACAAACAAGTGGTATTAACCCTTGGAGGCTAGGATAGGATGTAGTGGTAGTACTGGTGTGAGAAATACCAGGAACCCATTGTTAGGTGCTCCAGCAATATGACTGAAATACTATTAAAAGTAGCGTAAACCCTATTCAATCAATCAAATTATATTGTAAAAGGTCACCCTGTAACTGGGGGGGGTATTTTTCTGTCCTCATGATGCAGCTTTGTCAAACTACAAAGCTGTCCAGGAAAAACATGTCTAGCCCGTCAAATATTTGTCTGTGAGCTGTGACCTTGATGCTATCTCAATTTTGTTTCAAATGGCACATCCACTAACGATTGAGAACAGTATCCAAAATCATTCTGAACTCATTTCACAAATGAAGGAGATATGTTCTGGCTAAGTTCAATTTAACATATGCCCTTGAGCTATGACCTTTAACCAATCACCACATGACAATATGACAATCACCACATGACAATATTTTAGCTCAGTCCAGATTGAAGGGAGTTGCAGAGGACAATTCAAAGTTTATCAAATTTTACATTCATTTTAACTTTATGGGTAGAATACATCAAGGAAAATGAAGAATTGCTTAGAACAGGCAATTTCTTCATTTTACACAATGTTTTCCAAATCTATTTTCTTGGTGGACTTTAAAAAACATTATTGTGTGGGAATGGGTTAAGCTTTGTATTTTTTTTATTTTCAATTCAAAATCTATTCACAATAGAGAACAATTGTGCCAAGTTACATGTATTTTGAAATCCTTTCACAAAAGTGGAATAATACTGGACAAAACTGATTTAATGTTTTCCCTTGAGTTGTGATCTTGACATTTGATCAATCTTAAAATTGGTTAAAATAGCAAATCTACTCATGATGGAGAAAAAACGTGCCAAATTATTTTGTAAATCCATCCCTAAATGTGGTCTTGACTTTGAAGATTTGCTTCAAATGACACATCTACTCATAGTGGTGCAAAGTTATTTTGAAATTCATCCACAAATGTGGGAGATTTGCAAATTTGGACAGTGTTCTAATTTTGGTGCATTTTTTTCTTTGATGTTTTGGAATTGCTTAGTCCCTAATTCTATGCACGTAATGCCAAGAAATTCTAAGCTCATAATGCCAAGGAAAAGCCTGTATTATCACCCTCGCCGCCGCCGTCATAGCACGGTCATAGTTATCTTTCGCAACTTCCTGTAGTAAATAAAAATTGCCATCTTGAAATGTGTTAATGTACCAAACGGTTGAATCTTTGTCAGTTTTTAGTATATTGACATATTTCTTTTATTTTCATGTTTAATCCAAAAGAAAGCATATCGTAAAATATGAGGAATAAGGAAATAAGAAGTAATTTGGGCAGAATTTCCTGGTTATTCAAATAAAATGACATGGTCATAGCGCATTACACTCCAACCTTCCATCATGGGATGTCATGGGTTCAATCCCCATTAGTGGCACATATCCTTTCCAACAGATGAAAAGATGAAAAAAAAAAGAGAGATTGAGAGAAAGAGATCTGCTTGTTACAAGCCATTTCCCTTTTTCCCAGAATATTTCCAAATTTTAATTTATAAACAGTGAAAAAATGCAGGCCTGCTTGGGAAATAGGACAAAGTAAGAGGTCAAAAGTAATCAAATGATAAATTTAGACCAGAAATTCTGTCCAATAATCAATTTCTGTAATATTGCAAAATATATCTCATGTGACTTGCGTGGGAGCATTATTGGAGCATTTTCATTCATAAATTATAAAGGTTTCAAAAGACACCGCCCACATCTAAATATCCCATTTCAGTCCAAAGTTATAGGAGTGTGACCAACTTATACTATTTCAATTCATTAATAGATGTGATGGGACATAAACTTGTTGAAAAAAAAATACCCGAACTAATTGTTCACCCATAGAGTTTTCGCAAGATTTTCATAAAAGACTATCTCATATTTTAGAAAATTTACATTATTCAAATGTTAACCCTTTCCTGTGCAATCCCTGATTATGATGTACCAAGTGTTTTATACATCAGAAAAAATTGTTGAAAAAGAAGAAATTTCTCATAACTACTTCTTGGATTAAAATTACTTCATAATACCATCTGCTACCCCTTTGAATTTGGGGAAGCCTTAAATTTTGAAAAACAATAGAGGTCTAATTTCAATATCGCGTTTCAATTTCTATACCACTGCATCAATAAGCAAGAGCACCGCCTACAGGTGCCAACGCTCGGCTGCAGGTGCTGGATAACGCATAACTCTTACAAATCGCTTTTAAACTTATCCCCCTTGATAGTCTAGATAGCTCTTGTGATGTTCAATACACATGACAAGTTTCATGAGGATATCTCCAATAACAACAGAAATATTACCAAGGTTAAAGTTTGTCAGGCCAACGCCAACATCAAGGTGATGAAAATACCTCGGGTTTTCTCCAAAAACAGCCGAGCTAATTAGGGGCTTATAAACTTTTAGTTGTTTTCTCAGTAGAAGACTTGTGTTATGTTCACAAAAAAATCGTAAACTTGTTTGCAATGCTGTATTACAATACCTATGCCACTTTATGAACAAACAGGAGCTTGTTGCTTTTATTCTATTTTTCAATCGTTCTTTTGGTTGTTTTATCAGTGGAAAATTTGTGTCAATTTGTATCAAGTTCACAAAAATTGTGACCTTATCTTTTAACATACCTAAGTGAATGATACATCTACCTATGATGGAGAACAAAAACTATGTAAATTCATTGTGAAATCAATCCATCAATATTTAACCCATTCACAGACAGTCCCATTTTTTTATGCCTCTCAAGAAAAAAGGCTTTGAAAAGCAGTGTGAACAATAGACCTTTTCACAGTCTCACAGCGCATGCGTCAAATCGAATCTCGTTAAAGGCGATATTTACCCGAGATTTTGTCACGTGATCGATTGCGGGGAGTCGATAATTTTTGAACCAGCAAAATTAAAGGTTAAAAAGGGTTTCAATATGAGGGCAGATATATGCAGATTAGTTGTAGCGAGTAGTATTGATGATATTATCGTGTATTAGTAACAAAATTAAGTTTAAAACGACCTGGTGTCTAGGCCATATGAAACATTACGTACCTCGAGTTTTGCGAAAATTACCCTTTCATACAATAATATCTCCTACGAAATAAGATATTTAGGACATATTTTTAACTCCCCCCCTTACACACATACAAGGAAGGAAAAGTAAATAGTTATAGTTTGACACTCGACGCAAACACTGAATGATTATGTTGATGAATGGAAAATCCCGCCTTGCAGTAAACGGACAAGTGTCAAACATCTTGACAGAAATAATATTGACTAAAATAACATTCCAATATTAATCCATTCCCAATGAATGAATTTTTTGACTGGTCCAAAAGAAGCTGCAGGCGACATTTTAGAGCTAATGGAATTTGATTGTTTATTTATTTTCTTTTTTTCCTTATGGGACAGGAAAAATATTGTGGTTACCAAAGAAATTACTTTATCCAAGCAATTTCTTCATTTTCCACAATGTTTTCATATGCTTCTTCTCAAATTGACATTCGCAGCGTTCTGGTAATAGAAGTGTTGGAGGAAAGGAAAAAATATATTCTTTGATTTATATAATCTGCTTTTCGTCTAGATATGCCATATACCGATTAAAAAGTGTATATGGAAATTCAAAATTGAGAGCACTATATATTAACGAAAAAAGGATTATTACAGAAATCATAATAGTATGATGACGATGTTAATAGTGCGAAGAAAAGAATGAAAAATAGAAATAATCAAATGTGATGATTATAATGGAGTGTTGTTTGGTAAACTGTCTTGATGTAAAGGGTTCCCTTTGGTATATCACATATCTATGTGGTGTTATGTGTAGACGGCAACATGTCACCAAGCATCCAATAAACAACACTGCACACTCTTTATGTATATTAGTAAAATTTAGGAATTGATGAAACAAATTTGTCTTTTTATGTTTCACCCGATATGCCGCCAAGTACTGGGCCCTGATCGACGAATCAAAGAATCTGACCAGGCGTTGTTTTCAATCGGCACGGGAATGTTATTGCATGGTGTTTATCTATTTATCATTATTACAGTCGAACCTGTCGTATGCAGCCAGCCAAGGGACAGATCAAAACTGGCCACATACGACAGTTGGCTGCTTAACACAGATCAGGTTTTTATTGGGGGGGGGGGGCGGTGTTTACAACCGGCATGTTGACATAAGGTAGTCATGATATAATGATGCGTCTCCTTATCAGAATGGCCACGTAAAATGTACAAAATGAAAAAAAGACAATTGTTTTAATTAACAAAAAAAGTAAACACACCAATATTTATGTATTCCTTTATGTAATAAAGTATTTCCAATCATTTTTTAATTTGCACAACCCAGACTCGGAAGGGACGACCGACCGCGATCAAGAAACTGAAGAGCATTGACATGTTTGTCTAGAGTTAAACATTTACGGTTCATTACGGTCGGTGTACGATAATTTGTTGCATGATGAAACATCGAACGACTTATGATCGAGACCGACGTTCCGTTGAATTTATTTTCTTCGAAAGTTCGCCGAAAAATATATTTTAGATACTCTATTACAACCGTATGTTTCCTAAATACCGGTATATAATGTCTATGAACCTCTTGGAAAGAATATTCGAATCCAGACCCGCACCCATTCCAACGCGATCCCGCTTTTTTACGCTCCTAAAAATCGCTTTGGAAAACATTGTCGGAAATGAAGAAGTAGCATTATCCATAATATTTCTACCGCATAAGACGATTATTCTTAAGTTAAAACGTCTACAACGTCTTTGAATTTGGACCAGTCTAAAATTTTGATGTGTTGTAAACTTACAAACTGGATCCGTAATTAGACTTCATATCAAATCCATCATCTTCGATTAATTATAATCAACATAACTCGGCATTTATTGCATTCAACCAAACACGCGTTGATAGAGTACAACTTTAAGTGGCGTGTTCATGTTTATCTCACGTGTTGAAAAGTTTATGCACAAGATTAGCCAGACGCATTATTGATTTTTTACACGACACCTGTCAGCAGTTAGTCGGGTCGCGTGACCGTTTAAAGGGATATACATGAAGTGCAAATTGGACAATTAAAGGTGACCGCTGGCCACATACGACAGATTACCGCTATTCACAGTAATTTTAAAGAGCAAATAGACCTTTTCACGGTCTCACAGCGCATGCGTCAAATCGAATCTCGTTAAAGGCGATATTTACACGAGACTTTGTCACGTGATCGATTGCGGGGAGTCGATAATTTATCACTATATAATCCTATATAAATTGT
Source organism: Fragum fragum (assembly GCA_946902895.1). NCBI lineage: Eukaryota > Metazoa > Mollusca > Bivalvia > Cardiida > Cardiidae > Fragum > Fragum fragum. Next base: position 24,387,708 of record OX336368.1, read on the forward strand.
CTATTTTGAACGAGCAAAAATAAAGGTTAAAAATCAAAATTTTGGTGCAAAAAGGGTTTCAATATGTGGGCAGATATATGCAGACTAGTTGTAGCGAGTAATATTGATGATATTATCGTGTATTAGTTTAAAACGACCTGGTGTCTAGGCCATATGAAACATTACGGACCTCGAGTTTTGCGAGAATTACCCTTTCATACAATAATATCTCCTACGAAATAAGATATTTTGGACATATTTTTAACTCCCCCCTCACACACATACAAGGAAGGACAAGTAAATAGTTATAGTTTGACACTCGACGCAAACACTGAATGATTACGCGGTTTACGGACAAGTGTCAAACATCTTGACAGAAATAATATTGACTAAAATAACATTCCAATATTAATCCAATCCCAATGAATGAATTTTTTGACTTGTCCAAAAGAAGCTGCAGACGACATTTTAGAGCTAATGGAATTTAATTGTTTATTTATTTTCTTTTTTTCCTTATGGGACAGGAAAAATATTGTGGTTACCGAAGAAATTACTTTATCCAAGCAATTTCTTCTTTTTCCACAATGTTTTCATATGCTTCTCAAATTAACATTCGCAGCGTTCTGGTAATAGAAGTGTTGGAGGAAAGCAGAAAATATATTCTTTGATTTATATAATCTGCTTTTCGTCTAGATATGCCATATACCGATTGAAAAGTGTATATGGAAATTCAAAATTGAGAGAACTATATAATAACGAAAAAAAGATTATTATTACAGAAATCATAATAGTATGATGACGATGTTAATAGTGCGAAGAAAAGAATGAAAATAGAAATAATCAAATGTAATGATTATAATGGAGTGCTGTTCGGTAAACAGTCTTGATGTAAAGGGTTTCCTATGGTATATCACATATCTATATGGTGTTATGTGTAGACGGCAACATGTCACCAAGCATCCAATAAACAACATCGCACACTCTTTATGTATATAAGTAAAATTTAGGAATTGAAACAAATTTGTCTTTTTATCTTTCAACCGATATGCCGCCAAGTACTGGGCCCTGATCGACGAATCAAAGAATCGGACCAGACGTCGTTTTCAATCGGCACGGGAATATTATTGCATGGTGTTTATTTATTTATCATTATCATTTCAATCTTTTACCAAAATAAAAATAAATTGAATACGCTTAACAACTTTGAGTGGATACTTTTTGCTGTGGGATATATATTATCCTAAAAAGATGGGTGGAAATTACAATTGTTGCGTGGCAGATTGTAGATCGACAAGGCATAATCTAATATATCCTTCCAACGATTTCCGAAGAAACCGGAGTCTAGAAGAAAATTATGGATAAAGGCAACTGGAAGAGTCCTCCACGGAAGAAATGAATTTGCAACAACGAATAATTCTTTATTTTGTGGTCGACATTTTGTGAATGGGAAGAGAAGTGATGATCCAACGTCTGTGGACTTTATACCGACAATGAATCTTCAGGTGACTTTGCCAGTAACATTGAGGCAAAGGAGAGCTACTGTTTCCAGTATGAAATCGTCCAAATATGACGGAGCAGTAGAAACCCTTGTGAAAGAAAACTGTAGCGTGTGTTACTCAAAGAAACGCGTTTTGTTGCCAGAAATTGATCTTAGAAATGTGCAGAACGAAGTTCAGATTTCACATGAGCGGTCAGATGAAATGACAGAACGCGAAATGCTGCATTGCCAAATCCCCTGCCAGGTACGATTTCAATTAAAATCTAACGTAAGTTTGGTAGGATTTTCCCTGGTATGAAGCAAGGACACAGGAACTGATTAAATACAAGATGGTATTTTCCACAGTTTTTTCAATGTGACTGAGTCTCTGGACAAACCCCTCTTCAAAGTATTTAAACGTCTTCAACGACCTGCAGGCCCGGACGCTTTCTTTGTCAAACGATTTGTCCCGCGATTCCACTAAATATTTTTTTAATTTTGATATGTCAAAGGCCGGTACATTTTTCAAACCATTTTCCCATTTATTGTTCGGATTTGTAAACACTGAATTCACAAAAAGAAACTTGTTTTCTGACATTTTATCACTGTTAAAGTTCGGGGTCGTATCTAGCCTTCTTATTTTCTATTGAGTTTTTCAAACCGGAAGTAAAAACTCCCCGCAACGGGAAAATGTTGTTGTTGTTATTTTTTGAAAGCGTCTAACGGATGTAGACTTTTTAGTCATCTGGCGCTTTGCGTGAAAAGGTCTATTGCACGGGCGGACCTGGGATGGCCGTTATACGCAGATTGGCCGCTATTCTCAGGTGGCCGCTAACACAGTTTTGACTGTATTTCAATCTTTTACCAAAATAAAAATAAATTGAATACGCTTAACATCTTTAAGTGCATACTTTTTGCTGTTGGATATATATTATCCTAAAAAGATGGGTGGAAATGACAATTGTTGCGTGGCAGATTGTAGATCGACAAGGCATAACTCTAATATATCCTTCCATAGAATTCCGAAGAAACCGGAGTCTAGAAGAAAATTATGGATAAAGGCAACTGGAAGAGTCCTCCATGGAAGAAATAAATTTGCACCAACGAGTAATTCTTTATTTTGTGGTCGACATTTTGTGAATGGGAAGAGAAGTGATGATCCAACGTCTTTGGACTTTATACCGACAATGAATCTTCCGGTGACTTTGCCAGTAACATTGAGGCAAAGGAGAACTACTGTTTCCAGTATGAAATCGTCCAAATATGACGGAGCAGTAGAAACCCTTGTGAAAGAAAACTGTAGCGTGTGTTACACCAAGAAACGTGTTTTGTTGAAAGAAATTGATCTTAAAAATAAGCAGAACAAAGTTCAGATTTCACATGAGCGGTCAGTTGAAATGACAGAATGCAAAATGCTGCATTGCCAAATCCCCTGCGAGGTACGATTTCAATAAAAATCTAACGTAAGTTTGGTAGAATTTTCCCTAGTATGAAGCAAGGACACGGGAACTGATTAAATACAAGCTGGTATTTTCCACAGTTTTTTCAATGTGACTGAGTCTCTGGACAAATCCCTCTTCAAAGTATTTAAACGCCTTCAACGACTTGTAGGCCCGGACGCTTTCTTTGTAAAATGATTTGTCCCGCGATTCCACTAAATATTTTTTTAATTTTGATATGTCAAAGGCTGGAACATTTTTCAAACCATTTTCCCATCTATTGTTCGGATTTGTAAACACTGACTTCACAAAAAAAAACTCGCTTTCTGACATTTTGACACTGTTAAAGTTCGGGGTCATATCGAGCCTTCTTATTTTCTATTGAGTTTTTCAAACCGGAAGTAAAAACTCCCCACAATGGATAATGTTGTTGTTGTTATTTTTTGAAAGCGTCTAACGGATGTAGACTTTTAGTCATCTGGCGCTTTGCGTGAAAAGGTCTATTAAGATATTGATTGCAACAAGCAATTTCTTCATTGTCCAAAATCATTTCTACTCAAAGAGGCAAAGAATATTTAAATTCCATCAACTAACAAGGTGCCAAATTGTCACAAGATACGCCCGTCACACTGCTTAATATTAACTGGGGGTTTGATAAGAACTGAGGTTATTTTGAATGAATATTTTTTGTCAAACAAAAAATGAAAAACAACAAAGGACAATAACTCAAAATATACGCTAGGGAGAGTTATGGTTCTTGTACACTGCACTCCCACTTGGTGAGCTCTATCCATCCATGAAGTTTCATGATTCTAGCTATTATACTTTTAGAGATACACTCCGGACAAGATTCAAGTATGAAAAACAACAAAGGGCAATAACTTAAAAAAAGGCAAGGTAAAGTTATGGTTCTTGTACACTGCACTCCTACTTGGTGAGCTCTATCCATCCATGAAATTTCATGATTCTAGCTATTATACTTTTAGAGATATGCTCCAGACAAGATTCAAGTATGAAAAACAACAAAGGGCAATAGCTCAAAAAATAGTTCAGGTAGAGTTATGGTTCTTGTGCACTGCACTCCCACTTGGTGAGACCTATACACCCATGAAGTTTCATGATCCTAGCTATAATACTTTTAGAGATATACTCCCGACAAGATTCAAGTATGAAAAACAACAAAGGGCAATAACTCAAAAAATAGGCAAGGTAAAGTTATGGTTCTTGTACACTGCACTCCCACTTGGTGAGCTCTATCCATCCATGAAATTTCATGATTCTAGCTATTATACTTTAAGAGATATACTCATGACAAGATTCAAGTATGAAAAACAACAATGGGGAATAACTCAAACAATAGGCAAGGTAGAGTTATGGTTCTTGTGCACTGCACTCCCCCTTGGTGAGACCTATACACCCATGGAGTTTCATGATCCTAGCTATAATACTTTTAGAGATATACTCCAGACAAGATTCAAGTATGAAAAACAACAAAGGGCAATAACTCAAAAAATAGGCTGGGTAGAGTTATGGTTCTTGTGCACTGCACTCCCCCTTGGTGAGATCTATACACCCATGAAGTTTCATGATCCTAGCTATAATACTTTTAGAGATCTTGTCCGGTCAAGATTCAAGTATGAAAAACAACAAAACGCAATAACTCAAAAAATAGGCTAGGTAGAGTTATGGTTCTTGTACACTGCACTCCCCCTTGGTGAGCTTTATATATTTATGAAATATCATGATTCTAGCTATTATACTTTTAGAGATATACTCCAGCAAGATTCAAGTATGAAAAACAACAAAGGGCAATAACTCAAAAAATAGGCGAGGTAGAGTTATGGTTCTTGTGCACTGCACTCCCCTTTGGTGATCCCCATACACCCATGAAGTTTCATGAATCTAGCTATAATACTTTTAGAGATATACTCCGGACAAGATTCAAGTATGAATAACAACAAAGGACATTAACTAAAAGAAAAGGCTAGGAAAAGTTATGGTTCTTGTACACTGCACTCCCCCTTGGTGAGATCTATACACCAATGAAGTTTCATGATCCAAGCTATAATACTTTTAGAGATATACTCCAGACAAGATTCAAGTATGAAAAACAACAAAGGGCAATAACTAAAAAAATAGGCCAGGTAGAGTTTTGGTTATTGAGCACTGCACTCCGTAATGATGACAAGAATATAACTGCCAAGTTTAAAGTCAATCTGACTTACGGTGACAGAGTTATACTCCAGCCAAAGAAGTGGACACCGCCGGACAACCGGACGCCAGGACGCCACGGGTTATCCCATAATACATCCCGTCTTCGACGGGCGTATAAAAATTGTTGTCTGCATCATCTTTGTCATGTTATGTTCCAGACAAAAATTTCCCCTTCAGCTGTGTTTTTAGTTAATAGTTCTTTTTCGACATTGCTCTCGAACACTAACAATCCAGATGTTTTCACGGCCCTGAAAGAGAGGCAGTGGCTTAAACCCACTGCTTCCCAATTTTACAGATAGGTACACTGACGCTGGCTATTAAGTGTCATGCCCTTGAACACATTCTGGTGACAGTAGGGCTTGAACATGTGATGTGACCCTCAGATCAGGAGTTAAGAAACTATACCACTTGACCATCATGGCACCTTTGACCTTTTTTTGTCCTTACTGACAATATTAGGGAGGAGAATTTGTCTGCCTTGCCAAAAAGCATTAAAGGGAATTTTTATCAAATTTCGAAATCTTAACATTGTAATAAGCATTAATTTGCATGTCTTTAAGTCATTCTTTCTTACTAGTAAGTTTTTATTATGAGAATAAGTCACCATCTATCAAAATATGCCCTTATGTATGGATCATTCTTGGGTGAGATATTGAGATATTCTCTTTTTCTGTCAGAAAACTCGATGAAACTGGCATAATGAAATAATAATCTTAAAGCAAAACATAATTTAGCAAAGGCTTTGGTAAAATTTCACACCATAAATTTTTAGTTTCTGATTAGATTATGCTAAATGAGATATTTTTGCACAAGATATTGTGAGCCAGAATTATTCCAGCTTAAGGCATACAGACATAAATGTGAATACAATGTACAAAAATGTGTATAAATCCTTAATCCATTCCCACTCAATGACACTTTTAGATACCCCAGGAAAATAGCTTCAGAAAACGTGTCAAACGAAGAAATTGCTTGTAACAAGCAAAATTCTTCATTATCAACAATGTTTTCTACCCGAAAGTAAAAATTTCCAACATTTCGTAAGCTTTAAATTCTTGTCTGCAACTTCTTTCAATTTGGGTCACTCTAAAATTTTGCTGTCTGGTAATGGGTTAAATCAATGTGCACATTGAGTATCAGGCTACATGAAGTAGTGAGACACACATTACTAGAGCTGTAATGATGTGGTGAATCGAATATTTTTATACCGACGAGTAGGTATCTATTCGTCTGGCTGCGATTCCAAAATGTAAACATTGTACTGGGGTGCCAAGTGCAAAAAAATATCAAAGAGTTCATATTTATCGAACCTACACAAGCTATAATAGCAATTTCATCAAATTTTATTTTGAGGCCAAAGAAGAAAGCCGTAAATCTTTAAAGCTGTTGGCTCCTGTGGTTGATTGTAAAGGGCGCCTCAGATGCAACCAAATACATATTCTAGATCCTAAATTGACAAATTTCTATTTCACTGGTGACAGTTATACTGTGGTTTTTTACAAGTGGCATTTTTGGCGGTGAATGATAGAGTAATTTCTAATTTAAAGGAAGATCGCCGCATGACTTTGACTGTCAGACCTCTGTTAATACGAAACAATCATAAATTATTCTTTAGCCTATAAATCAGAGTCTCAGATCTACTAAACCTTTTAAGTCAAGAATTTTCAATTAAAAATTTTAGTATCTGTGGCCTATTTTTTCTATCTTATTGGCCATTTAGTGCAGATTCTCAAGAATTTGAATGACATAACCTCTCTGAGCAAAGACCGTTGACTTCAATTATGCAACATATAAATTACTTCCCTTTAAAAAATGAAAAGGTAAGCTATTGCTGCATATCTGTATCTGTCACTTTCTGTATCATTACAGCCCTACACATTACAGTATATATTGGCCATGTTGTACAGTTTAGAGAATAATGAATCAGTATTTGACTGATTGCTGACCACTGACCACGTACAAGGCTGTTCTACTAAGATATTAACCCTTGCCAAACTAAATAAAATCCTTAATGGAATTGCATTTTACCAATTCCCTCAAACCAAAATTATAGAATGGTCTAAATTGACAGAAGCTGCAGATGAAAATTTCAAGTTGATGAAATTTTGAATTTTTTGTCTTTTATGATAGAAAACATTGTGGATAATGAAGAAATTGCTCAATACAAGTAATTTTTTCATTTTCCACAATGTTTTTCATAGCTATTTCTTGAGGGGCATAAAAAGGAGGGAATGCCTGGGAATGGATTAAGATCAAAAGGCTGAAAATATTGGATTCACTAAAAGATGGTTAAATGGGACAAGCAGGTGTTGTGAACTAAGACTAAGATCAGACTGCATATATATGTAGGCTAATCTTAGCCTATACCTTCTACCAAAACAGGAATATTCTGTGTTCAGCATGACAACAGTTAGAAGACTTCAACTTAATGAGTTAGAAGACTTTATTTTGCAAATACATTGACGTGAACATAAAACAAACTAGAGGCGCTTGAGCGCCTAATTCGCTCCACCGGCCTCAATTTACTTATCATTCCTGAGAAATTTGCTTGAAAACCATCCTGCAGATTGTAGGTTTTCACTGTTTATCATATATGAAAATAAGCCGAATCTATTAAAGCAACGTTTACAGCCATTCAGATCTTTTTCATCATTCTAATTGTTTACAGCCATTCAGATCTTTTTCATCAATCTAATAAAGGGTCACCAAAGGATCATTCCAGTGAAATTTGGTTTAATCCATCCAATCGTTTCTGAGAAGATTTTCAAAGCTTTCACCATAAGCCCCTGCCCATAAAAGCCATTTTCTGTCCAATAAAAATTCTTTGAAGGAATCTGATAGAGGGTCACCCAAAGATCAATCCAGTAAAATTTGGTTGAAAACCATCCATTGGTTTCTGAAAGAATATTTTCAAATTTTTCATCATATATGGAAATAAGTCCCGCCCAATAAAGCCATATTTTTCATCCAATTTTTATTCTTTGAAAGAATCTGTTAAAGGGTCACCCAATGAGCATTCCCGTAAAAGTTGGTTGAAATCCATCGATTGGTTTCTTAGATGAAGATTTTTTAAAAATTTCACCACATGTGGAAATTAGCCCCGCCCATTAAAGCAATGTTTTTCATCTGATCTTAAATTTTTGAAGGAATCTGATAAGGGTCACCCAATGATCATTCCTATAAAATTTGGTTGAAATCTATCCGTTGGTTTCTGAGAAGATTTTTAAAGATTTCACCACATGTGGAAATTAGCCCCGCCCATTAAAGCAATGTTTTTCATCCAATCTTAAATTTTTGAAGGAATCTGATAAGTGTCACCCAATGATCATTCCTGTAAAATTTGGTTGAAATCTATCCGTTGGTTTCTGAGAAGATTTTTAAAGGTTTCACCATATATGGAAATTTGCCTCGTCCATTAAAGCCACATTTTTCATCAAATCAGAATTCTTTTAAGGAATCTGATAAAGGGTCACCCAAGGATAATTCCTGTAAAATTTTATTGAAATCATTCATTGGTTTCTGAGAAGAAGATTTTTAAAGGTTCCAGTACTTATGGAAATTAGCCCTGCCCATTCAAGCCATGTTTTTCATCTGATGAAAGTTCTTTAAAGGAATCTGATAAAGGGTCACCAAAGGTTCATTTCTGCGAAATTTGGTAGAATTCTGTTCCATACTATCTGAAAAGAAGATTTTTAAAGGTTCCATCACATATGGAAATTAGTCCCGCCAATTCAAGCCATATTTTTCATCTGATGAAAATTCTTTGAAGGAATCTGATAAAGGGTCACCCAAGGATCATTTCTGTGAAATTTGGTAGAATTCTGTTCAGTACTTTCTGAGGAGAAGATTTTTAGGTAAAAGTTTATAGACGGTCGGACGCACAGCGGACACAACGCCTTGACAAGGGCTTGCTGGCTAATAGCCAGTGGAGCTAAAAACAATTGATTGATTGGAAACCTAAATGTCGGAACAACTGCTTGAATAAGCTATATTTAAGATGTTTAAGTTGTCCGTAAACGAAAAATGTTAGATTAGATGTAGAATTTCATATTTTCATTTCCTTTAAATGAGTGATTTGATTGGTCAATTAATTTTTGATCAACAGTGGCAATCAGTCAAATGTACCTTACTATCCATTTCTATTTCATGTGGTTGAGGATTGAAATACTAAACAATAAACAACATATAACTCAGTTTTTTTGTTTCAATCAATTGATGGTGGAATCAATCAACCAATCAAATCATTCATTTTAATCTGAACTGAACTTTGAACAAGATTTATATGTGAAGCATTTTTGTTGTTTTGGTAACTTATGCATCACTACTACAGCTTATCTAAGTTGTAGTTACGACATTTAGGTAGCCAACCAACAATTTTATTTTTTTGTTACATTTCTGTTAGTTTGGCAACTTAAACATGGCAACTACAGCTTATCTATTTTTTTTTGTTACATTTCAGTGGCAATGATTTTTTCAAAATAATGACAATCCTTGAATTACAGCAAAAACTTCAACCTTAATTAGTTGCTTTACAGCACTAAATCCTGATATCTTTATGTCCCTCAAAGAGATAAAGTGGCTTTTACCCATTAATAGATGAAACGATTTCAGGCAGTTCCAAATTCAAAGAAATGACAGACAACAATATAAATTTGATGATATTTCAAATAACATTTCATATATCTTTGTCATTTTGGGAAACAACGAATTTGCTTGCTACAAGTAACTTCCTTATTTTCTAGAATGTTTTCAAGGGACCACACACACTAACAGCTGTATTCGGGCCGAAGAGATAGGGGAGACCTTCAAAATTTCTAAGCTTTGGGTCCTTTGAGTTTATAGTTTTTCTTCTTTAAATCCAATCCACATAAATCTCCCATTTTTGCTCTTACCAATTAATCACTAGTTCTTATTTAATTAGGGAAAGCAGTCTGGCAAAAAGAGGATATTTTTTCTTTTCCAACATTTTTTATAACCAATATTTTATCCTTTCAGACATAAGTCCTATTTAATTTGGTTGAAATTCATTCAAAAGTCTTAGGGGAAAGGGTTTTTAAGAAAGAATTCACTGATGGGCACATGAAAATGTCATGACAATAGCCCCAGTGGCTTTTGGGAGCTAAGAAAGTACTCTGCCTGTATTAACCCATTATCAGATGGCAAATTTTTGATTGGTCCAAAGTGAAAGGAGTTGCAGACAAATTGAAAGATTGTAAAATGTTAGATTTTTTCAACTTTCTGGGTAGAAAACATAGTGAAAAATGAAGAAACTGTACGTTTCAAGCAATTTCTTCATTTTTCACAATTTTTTCAAAATGTTTTTTTTTGAGAGGCGTCCAGAAAAGTCATTGTGTGGGAATGGGTTAAGAGCCCTTAAATGTTGAATGACCAAATATCACATACCTTGTCCATACTAGCAGCATTTAATCTCATTATTGATGCATGAGCCAGTCTGTCAAACACTGTTCTTAAGGCTTTCTTTGAGTAAAGAGGCTGTGGCTTGAACAGTTCTTCAACAAACCTCTTATGGAACATAGTAGACACAATATCATGTAAAACTGAAATTAGAAGTAAAAAAAGATGATTGTGTTTGGTAAAACAACGATGCCACTGAAACTGAAGTTTTTCAAAAATCTGACCTTGATTTTAGATCACTGATTTTTATGATTATAACCTCAATGATCTGGTGAGGTTTAGGAAGCAAGGAGACAATGTTCCCATAGTCTAAACAATTGACACCAATTTTGCATAATTCCACTAAATGATTATTAAAACAATGAGTATTTCTTAACCCATTACCACACAACACAATTTTAGACTGGTCCAAATTGAAAGGAGTTGCAGATTACAATATAAATTTGATGAAATTTTGGATTTTTTCAACTTTCTGGGTAGAAAAGATTGTAGAAATTGCTTGTAACAAGTAATTTCTTCATTTTCCACAATATTTTCCAAACCTTTTTGTTGTTGGTGGCGTCTAAAAGCGTCACTGAGTGGGAATTGGTTAAATCATAACTCTGAACACATGTCTAAAAGTTTCTAACCATTACTTATCCCACACAATCCCTCCTTTTAACGCCCGCTCATTAAAAAGCTTTGGGAAACATTGTGGAAAATGAAAAATTGCTTGTAACAATGTTTTTTATGCAAAAAGACAAAAAAAAAAAAAAAAATGAAATTGAAACTTAAAATGGTCGTCTGCAGCTTCATTAAATTTAGACCAGTCTAAAATTTTGTTGTGGGAAAGGGTTAAGTAGTAAAAAGTATAATAAATCTTGCATTTAAAATTCTAAATCTAAAATGGATAAAAAATCCTATAAAATGAATGCCTCCAAGAATGCATCTTACCATAGATGCATGAAAATTCTTGCTTTTAGAAAGGTCTTAAAAGTTAAAATTTTTGTGATTTTCAGTGAAAATATTCTTCATTATTTAGAAGGCTTACTTTCTTTAATAAATTCTGTTTGAATGGGGTTTAATGCCACTTTTAACACTATTTCAGTCATATCACGGTAGCTAGAGCACCTAAACATAGATTCCTGGTATTTCCAACACCAGTACTACAACTTCATCCTTTCCCAGCCTCCAGCTGCTCATCCCACTTACATTTACGATTATCAACCCATTTGTGGGAGACAAATTCTGCAAAACTTAATTATAGTTAATCTGCCTGGGAACCTTATAGATCCATGTCTCTTAAGTTTGTTAAATTTTTATTTGGAGGTCAATTCTGCATCTTGTTAGGTTTAGGTTCAATGTGCTATATGGTATAGGATATTCTCACAGAAACGGATTGGGGTACTGAAAGTCAAACATCCTGTGAAAAAATGAATTCACCATAGTTCACTGAGGCTCCTTATGAAGTCATGCATGACAAAGTAGGTATTCACATGATTGTGTATTGACAATATAGACAAAGAAGAAAAAATTGTGCAGGACGCACAGACAAGTAAAATTTTCATGCCCCACACAAGACCAAGAGGCACACCACTATAGATGATTACATGGAAAAGTTAATATAAAAAGCTTTGGTTATCATCGTGGAAAAAACAAATTTGCTTGTTACAAGATATTCTTCATTATCCACATAATGATGACAAAGTTAGACACATTTTCAGAATTTCATCAAGTTTCATCTGCAAATTCTTTGAATTTGGGCCAGTCTCAAATTTTGCTGCTTGGTAAAGGGTTAATACAGTGAATAATAGCCATCGGATGCATATATACAGCTCAGCAGTCCGTGTGACCTGAAATAACGTGTGTCTAAAAAATAGAACTATTTCGCAATTGAGTCACATGGGGTTTACAAAACTGTTTATTACCCATGACAACGCTCGTCGCGGGTGGTAGCTCAAGCTTTGGCCGGGTTTATAAATTAACACTCACTCTGGGTTCAGTTTCATTCATTATGCTCAATTTAAGAGAGGGTGGTGCTGGAATATTTGCCGATTATCTCGCGATTTTGCTAGTTTTGTGCATCTTAACTTTCCCGACTTAGACCTCGCTTACTCACCCTTTTTTGCCTTTTCGTCAGGAATATTTTGCGCTCTTAGTCGTTGGTCAAGGATATAGACCATTTCTCCACCAAGATTGATGAAGAGTAGCGGTAGAGTTTTTAAAGACATCTTGCAATTTGGTTGTTTTGCTAAGCAACCTGTGTAAATCCGGCGATATTGGAATTCTCGCACAAAACGCGATATCACGTGAAACTGCGATGACTGCGACACCGTCTACTTTCGGTTTGTGTACTTTCACTTTGACTGGGTTGTTATCAACGTTCTTAGCAATACTTACCATATATTTATCAGTTTTGTCTTACTTCAGTAAAAGAAAACGACAGAATGTACCACCGACATACAGCGGTTTCATACCTTGGGTTGGATGTGCTATACCATTTGGAAAAAATCCACTGGAGTTCATTGATGAAAAAAGAAAGCAGGCAAGATTGTTATCAAATTGCTGTAGATAAAGTTATTTTCAGTTAATAAAAATTCAGTATGATAATCAACAGAAAGATGAACTCAAAATCGTGACGAGACAACATTTACAGAAATGTAAATTTTGAAAAATAGTATTAACCCGTTACCAGAGGCCAAAATTCTACTGGTCCAAACTGAAAGAATTTGCAGACATTTTTACTTGGTGGAATTATAAAATCTTTGACCTTAGGAGTAGAAAACATTATGGTTAATGTTGAAATTGATTGTAACAAGGAATCTCTTCATTTTCCAGGATAATGTCTTTAGTTTAGTTCTTGTTGGGTGTCAAAATCAGAATTGTGTGACAACTGATTAGGAACAAGATATACACCGTGGTACGGCATTATCACAAATGACATACCAAATCACACCTCATTAAATATATTTTGCCAATTACTTAAAAAAAAGGCAATCAATGAGTAAATGAGAAAAAAAAATTCTATAGAGATCCGGTTAGGAGGCAAGCTGCACAAGACTTACAGCTAGCCTACATAGAGTAACTTAAGGCCTGTAAGGATAACCAGTCCACTGTGGACTGGCTTAAATATGTCAATTTTCAACCAATCTGAAAGCTGGTGGTCTTGATTGTTTTACTTTTCAACATCAATCTCTTAATATTATTGTGATAATGCAATTGTTTTTTCATTTCTGTTTGCACTAGGTATAAGTCTTGTGTACGGTCTTATGAAACTGTAGTTTTAAGAATTTAACCCCTGTCATGCTGAATATTATTTTTTGTGTACAACTATATTAAAATCATAGGACTGAAAGGCCCTAATTATTGGCCAATATTTGTTTATGTAAATAGTTTGATAAACAACTCGCATTAAGTAAACCAAATAGGAGGTGTAGACTAAGATCAGATTGCACATATGTGCAGGATGATCTTAGTCCATACCTCCTGCAAAAGCAGGAATATTTCAGGCTCGGCATGACAAGGGTTAACATAATCTAATTTTATAACAAAGTTAGAAAACTTCATCTTGAATGACCAGAGGGATGAAAAATAGCTCTTGTTATCTAAATTTCCACAATTTTATGAATTAATATAATACTGAGTTAAAAAGAAAATATCATGTTGGTGAAATTAAAAATTGTCAATATTAGCATAATTACAAGTCAAGAAGACAATATTTTAGACTATCAAAAATTGATAGAGAATGCTCCATCTAGGTCTAGGTTTGCAGTTATATTTTTTAATTAAACAAAACACTACCCAAAAACATGTTACATGGCTCCATGTTACTCATGTTACTGAAAAAACCTTTCATCACTGAAATAAAGCATGTTTTCAACAAAGGATGATAACTCCAAGGAGAGTATATGGTCTGTAAGACATTTCTGTTTGATACTACCTGCAAATGTGGAATTTTCAAGATTGTGCAAATTTGCTTACACCATGCTGAACTTAGCTAGTGACAAGTTTGTGCTAGGTTCAAAATACAAGCTCATCTAAGCCTACTACAAGCTCCCAAATTAAGCCTGCAAGTTTAGTTTGAGTATCTCTATTTTAAATATTATCTCCAAATAACCTATGCTGGATTAGATATTATTTCAAACATTTGTCGGACAGAGTTTCTTTTTTGCCTGATTGGTCTAATAATGGTGGCTTAGTGCAAAAACATCATACATGTCTTTATAAAGTATAGACACTTAGGATGTTTTTACACTAAGCTAACAATATATCTTTCTATATTTATTTCAGCTTGGGCCAACTTTTACTCTTTATGTTGCCGGAGAGAAGATGACAGTTTTAACACAACAAAAACATTTTTCTTACTTCTTTGATGAATCCTTGTCAAATTTTCAGGCCGCCGTAAAAGATGTTGTAGCCAATATTGGTAAATATTATTTGTAAATTACAGGTATACAATTTTGGAATATTTAGGTTTTAGCTGTGTCTACCAAAATAGGTAAATTCTGATGGACAGAATTGTATATCCTTTTATCACAGTTAGAAGAAAAAAACTGCATTGAATTAATGAGTTTTAATTATCTGCCATAAACTCTTATGATTGTGAATACTCAATAATGTCAACTAAACACGGTATTTCTGTTGATTTCCATAAATACAAATACAATTATCTGAGTCGATTAATGTGAAATTGAAATCAGGTGAGCATTAAGGGCCATATTGGCCCGCTTTTTTGCAAAATACTTTGCACCATTGCCACTATCTTAAAATACTTGATATGTTGTCATAATTCCCTTATTACTGTTGATATTCATCTGAAACTCAAAATAATTCTTTGCTGTGAAAACAATAGCAATCTATACCATAAAGGTAGATAACTTAAACTCTTTTTTACTAGGATTTTTTTTTCACTTTTATGGTTAAAAAGCTAATTGTCAGGCATCTGGATGTAGAGCTAATGTTAAACATTACAAGATCATTTACCCAGTGCATTATCAGGGAGGGCATGCTTAATAACTAGTATTTTTCAAGAATCCCCCTTCTTCTAAAGAGGATGGTGTATTTTCTGACATATTAAAAGAGCTCTCCCCCCCCCCCCCCCAAAAAAAATCACTTTTGCCGGGTTACCAACTTCCCCATTGGAACCCTTATTCTGAAACAATGCACACAATTTACTCTGATCTATTTTGCAGCTTCTTTAGATGAGGCCTCTTTTTACACATATCACACAAAAGTCCACGATGTCGTTCGGGGCAAGCTTGTCAGTTCTAAGCTGAATGGACTGGAAGAAAATCTTTGTCACCAGTTTAACATTCATGTTAATAGTTATGTTCAGCCAAATGGTAAGTAATTCTGCTTAACAGTTTGAGATAGATGTGGTCTGTTATCCAGTAGAACCTGCCTAAATGACATTACTTTACCCATTACTAGACGGCAAAATTTTAGACTGGTCCAAATTGAAAGGAGTTGTAGGCGACAACTTAAAGTTGATGGAACTTTTCTTCTATTTTCTGTTGCAAGCAATTTCTTCATGTTATACAATGTTTTTCCAACTGTTTTTCTTGAGAAAGTGTCATTGTGTGGAAATGAGTTAATACTTGTCATAATTGTCTGTTTTTTTCTACACCCCTCAAGAATAAAGCTTTGGAAAACAATGTGCAATATAAAGAAACTACTTGCAACAAGCAATTTCTTCATTTTCCACATATAAGCTTTTAACCCATTACAACAAGATTTTAGATTGATCAAAATTCAAAGAAGTTGCAGATAATGATATTATAGTGATAATTTTCAGAATCCTTGTATTTAAGGATAGAAAATGTGACGAGCAATTTCTTGACTTTCCAAAATATTTTTCAAAGCATTTTTCTGTATAGGCTTAAAAAATCAGGATTGAGTAGTAATTTATGAACTTTTTTTTAAAAAGAATTTTTTAGAAAAGCATAATAACAAGAATAATTCTTTATCTTTAGATATTCTTTTGATGTACTGATATTGAGGTGGAACATAGCAGCAAACATACTCTTTTGTTTCGTATTGTTTTTCCCCGTCATATTGCTTTTTGTCTAGCAGAGACATAGTGAGACATAGCTGTTACAATGTCAGTCAAGTATATGTGTGAATGAATCCATCCATCTGTCCGTCCGTCCGTCCGTCCATCCATCCATCCATCCATCCATCCATCCATCCATCCATCCATCCATCCATCCATCCCATCCATCCATCCATCCATCCATCCATCCATCCATCCCTTCCAGCCCATCCAGCCCATCCATCCCATCCATCCACCCAAGCATCCATCCAACCATCCATCCATCCATCCAAATTTGTCATATCTGTTAGCAGGATCATTTTCCAACAAGAGTACTAGTAGATGTGCCATTAGAAACAATGTATGAGGTGGATCCAAGGTCAAGGTCAAAGTTCAAGGTCAAAGTTTTCACTTGGAATTTATCTCCTACACTTATAAATAGATTTCAATATAGATTTGCACAATTATTCTCTGACAGGTATTATATTCAAAGCTTTTCTTTAGGAAGATCCTAGGTCAAGGTTTAAGGTCAAACTTTTGCGGGCTTGACTTTAATGAACTGTTATCTTTGGAACAAAAGTTTCATGCTCTAAATTTAAACAGAGGTGCTGCTGTGTTAAAAATAATGACAATTTATATATTCTTTTTATGTTTTTTTTTTGTAATATTTTCTCGTAATTACAGTCAAAGTAGATTTAATGGAAGCCATTAGATGCAGTATGTATCGGGGAGTTATCAATAACCTGTTTGGTAATGAAGAAGAATGTTTACAGATCAAAAGTAAAGTAAGTGATGCTCTCTTCATAAACTTGATTAACCCATTACCAAACAATGACACATCCCCTCTAGATAATAATCTTTGAAAAGTGTTGTGGGTATTGAAAAAAATTCTTGTTACACGCAATTTCTTCAGTATCCATAGTGTTTTCTACCCCAAAAGATAATTGTTTTAAAAAATTCATTAACTTAAATTTGTCATCAGCAGCGTCTTTGAATTTTGATTTCTCTAAAAGTTTGTATTTGGTAATATGTTATGTGCAAATTCAGGAAACTAACTCTACTTTGTCCTTTAACCCATTCCGATACAGTAATGCCTTTTAGACACCCCAAGGAAAAACAGTTTTGGATAACATTGTGGAAAATGAAGAAATTGCTTATTACAAGCAATGAAACTGAAGAAATTGCTTGTTACAAGCAATTTACTCATTTTCCACAATGTTTTGGTTTCAGGCATCACACGGGATATCTTGCTATTGGTTATTATCCAAATAATGTTACTTTACCACAACATTTTTTTGCAGAATGTTGGCATTTCAAAATTCAAAAACTTGATAACCATCTCATAAGAAGTTTGTTTTTGACCTAAACATTGTCACTACACCTTGATGTTTATGTCACCAAATCAACAGAAATGCTTCACATAAATATCAGGGATCAAATTTGGTATCAAGTATAAATGATTAATTGGACTGACCAAACAAGTTTTGATTAACAGCTTTAACCCATTACCAGATGGCAAAATTTTAGATAGGTCCAAATTGAAAGGAGGTATAGACGAAGATCAGACTGCACAAAAGATTTTTTTTTTCAAAGAAATATTAACCAACAAATGGTTCTTCCAGTGCTTTCAACTTTTTGACATTGTACAGTTCTACTGAGGATTTCTAGTTCAGCATGAGAAGGGTTGTTTATTGTATATTCTATGTTCGTTTGTTGTAAAATTTGTAGGCTGACTTTGAGACATTTGTGGACAATTTCAAAAAATTTGACAAGCATTTTGAGAGAGGTGCTAGACTACCATCCATATTTTTACCACAATGGACAAAGGCAAGGAATTATTTGTTGAAAGCAGTGAAGCCAATCACATCAAAACTTTTATTCAGACAATTACAAAATCATTCAAAGGTATGTAATAACGCCTATATTATCATGACATGAGAAAATTTAGACTAGTCCACAATGAAAGATGTACTTTAAAATAACCCATTCCCACACGATCCTGCTTTTGTAACAAGCAAGTTCTCCTTTTCTCACATTTTTTTCTTTGTTATATGTCTAATTTCAAATTAAAACATTCTTACAAAATTAATGTTGTCTGCAACTTCTTTTAATGAGGACCAGTCTAAAATTTTTTTTGCCATGTAACAGGTTAAATAATAATTGTCATTTAGGATGAAATAATACATGAGAAAATATGAAATGGCTTGTTACAAGCAATTGACACAATAAGGCTGTCAATGAAAAAAATAAAAAGACCATTAAAATAATACATTTGGATCGGCAGCGATCTTTGAACCCAGACATTGGTCACCATTTATGTGAAACATTTTCGTTGGTATGGTGACTTAAATGTCATAACTACAGCTTAATCAAGCTGTACTGCACATGTTTATGTGATGCATAAAGCATTAAATGTTTAACAGAATAACATATGTATTTTTTTTCTGTGAATATTGAGAAAATAAAAATCCTATTATAAATAGAATATCAAATTTGTGTTCATAATATACCAAAAACATTAACCCTTGCCATGCTAAACCTTGAATATTCCTGTTTATGCAGGAGGTACATGTATAGACAAAGATCAGCCTACACATAAGTGCATTCTGCTCTTAGTCTACACCTCCTGATTGTCTTTTTCATGCCTGAGTTGCTTATGAAGTTAAATTCCATAAGGAATATTAATGATTGAACAACAAGTACTAACAGTGCTTTCATCCCTTTGATTTAATTCCATTCCAAAATGGATTTATTCAGAATGACAAGTGCTAAATTTGTTGTTCAAAATCAGATAATAACTCGGCGAAGCCTCCTTTTTTATCTGTTTAGTGTTGATTCGTTTTATGAATTCCATATAAGATGAACACTTTTCCAACTCAATGACGCTTTTAGATGCCCTAAGAAAAAAATCTTTGGAAATCATTTTGAAAAATGAAAAAAATGCTTGTTTCAAGCAATTTCTTCATTCTTATACCCCCCCCCCCCATACGAATGTTTTTGGGGGTATACTGGAATCAGCCTGTCTCTGTCTGTCCATGTGTCTGTCCCTCTGTCTGTGTACAAAATACATGTACTACCAATTTTGTGTCACAAACTCCTCCTTGGGTTTTGCTTTTATACCATTCAAACTTTACACAAAGATTGACAACATGTTGAAGTTTTGCAAGACGCAATTTTGAAGTCTTAATTCCCCCAGGTTCAAGAATTATCTCCACTTGAACTTAGACATTATCTTTGCTTTGTAGACATATACACCTAATGATACTACCAATTTTGTCTAGCGAACTTCTCCAGTTTTACTTCCATACTGTTGACACTTTATACAAGATTAACCACATGTTGAAGTTTTGCAAGAAGCAATTTTTAAGTCTAAGTTCCCCCAGTTCAAGAATTATTTCCACTTGAATTTGGAAATTATCTATGCTTTGTAGACATATACAGATAAATATTCTACCAATTTTGTGTGGCGAACTCCTCCTCCAGTTTTGCTTCCATACCAATGATACTTTATACAAAGGTTAATCATGTGTTGAAGAGGCAATTTTGAAGTCTTTATTCCCCCTGGTTCAAGAATGATCTCCCCTTTAACTTAGACATTATTTTAAAGCAATTTTGAATTGTTAATTCTAACCCACAAAACGAATGATTTTGGGGGTATACTGGAATCAGCCTGTCTGTATGTCTGTCCCTGTGTCCGTCTGTCTGTGTTCAACATACTACCAATTTTGTGTTGCAAACTCCTCCCTTATGTTTGCTTCAATACCATTGAAACTTTGGACAAAGATTAACCACATGTTGAAGTTTTGCAAGACGCAATTTTGAAGTCTTAATACCCCCTGGTTCAAGAATTATCTCCCCTTGAACTTAGACATTATTTATGCTATGTCGACATATACAGCTAATAATACCACCAATTTTGTGTCACAAACTCCTCCTTGGGTTTTGCTTTCATACTGTTGACACTTTATACAATCACTAACCACATGTTGAAGTTTTGCAAGACACAATTTTGAAGTCGGAATTCCCCCTGGTTTAAGAATTATCTCCCCTTGAACTTAGACATTATTTATGCTTTGTAGATATATACAGCTAATTATACTACCAGTTTTGTGTCGCAAAATCCTCCTTTTTAGAAAAGCAAAGTCTGTAGCTATGTCCTTGTGTTGTTAAAGCTCTCATTACACTGGAAGCACTTGCGGGGTTATTTATTCACATAATCTGACAAGTTCTAGTTCACATTCTTTTCTACTCCAAAAGTTAAATAATCCAATATATTTTATAACTTTTTTATTGTTTTTCTAGGACTCCTTTCAATTTGGACTGGTCTAAAATGTTGTTGTCTGGCAATTGATTAATCTAATCAATCAGAGTTTCCTTTTTGCATAGTAGGTTCAGAGGCAAGCCTTGTTATCAGTTTGAAATATGAAGTCAATGATTTCTTTTAGCTTTTTGTATAAATAATTTCCCCTCTTTAAGTAAGATATTTATAAGCAAACAAAAAAAAACTCCATGGCAAAGCAAAAATGCAGTGTTCTTATTTTAATACAGACGACCTTGCTAGAGGACTATATCCATGTTCTAGATGAGAAGTGTGCTGACAAGTATGCTGTCTTGCTACTGTGGGCTTCTCTTGCTAATGCAATACCTGTAAGTAGCAATTTTTTTTTATCACAATGTTTTCTGCCCTAACAGACAGATATGTTTTTTTTTTCAAAAATTTGTCAACTTTGTTGTCTGCAACTTATTTAAAAGGGAAGTATCAATGTTCTTTTCATGTCATGGACTTAATTTTTTTTTTATTTCCTCTCATACAATATTCTGCAAAGTAGTTTTGCAAAGATGAGAGGTGGTTTTATGAAATAAACTAGGGTGTTTCAAAATAGCCCATGAAGGATTTTAATCTATTTTTAGATTACTCCTAGACAGTTACAATGAATATTGGGACATTCACATGGTGCGTATACCAGTTGAATCACACATTCAGATCCAATTTGCTCAAACTAATGTCATTGTGATGTCATCAAAAGTTATACTTGCTAGCTGATTTTTAACCTATTACCAAACCGCAAAATTTTAGTTTGGCCCAATTTGAAAGGAGTTGCAGATAACAATTTAAAGTTTGTGAAATTTTAGATTTTTTCAACTTTCTGGTTAGAAAACATTGTGTAAAAAGAAAGAAATTGCTTGTTACAAGCAGTTTCTTCATTTTACATAATGTTTTACAGATTGTTTTTCTTTAGGGCGTCCAAAAGTGTCATTGTGTGGGTATGGGTTAATTCTGTAAAGATCGGTTCAGTAAATTTTAATATAAATATAGACACTTACTGAGAATTGTGCTAATCACTCAATATGACAGGATTCTGGAAGTTGCTTGTTTCCCTTGTCACTTTATCTTCTGAAATTGGGGTCATATGCGAATGAGGTCATGAGGTTTAACCCATTACCACAAAATCTTGCATTTTTTACGTACTGAAGAAATAGAGCTATGGAAAACATTGTTAGAAAATAAGAAATTTCTTGTACAAGCAATTTCTTCATTTCTCACAACTTTTTTCTACTAGATATGGCCCTTAATTTTCAATGTAGACCAAATTCGTTTTATTGTCAGTAACCTCTATCAATTTGGATCATTCTAAAATTTTGTCGTTTGGGAATGGGTTAAATATTACACCAAAGGTATTACAATTTGGAGTTGTATTTGCTCTTGGTTCTCACTTTCAGATTACATTTTGGACTCTAGCACATATTCTAGGGAACCAGCAGATTGAAAACAAGCTACGACAGAAGCTTGATCATGTTTTTAATGAGCCAAAGGATAGTGAGTCAATTTCATCCTATTTAACCATTCCCCGTTTTTGGAAATTTTAGACTAGTCCAAATTGAGAAAGGTTGCAGATGACAATGAAAACTGGATGCCATTTGAAATAAAACCATCCTATGTGGTAGAAAATATTGTGGAAAAAAGGAGAAATTGCTTGTTACAAGCAATTTCTCTTTTTTCCACAATGTTTTCTCAATTATAAAATCATAGGAACGTAAAATCCCGTCTTTGAACAGGAAAGGGTTTATACAGAATTTTTTATATTGGAATACAAAAGAAACCCACTTTTCCTGTTGCTGTTAGTATTGTGATAACAATCCATTGACAGATGACAAAATTTTAGACTAGTTGAAATTCAAGGATGTTGCAGGCAACAATTCTTGACATTGATCTAATAGTTTATGTCTTTTGGGGTTGAAAGCATTGTGGAAGTACTCAGATTGAGCTATTGTAATCAGCCATTAACTGCAATCCCTCCAACTGTTTGTATGTCGCTTCATAATTCCAAACAAGATGTGTTTGTGAACCACCATGCCCCCGAAACAGGAATTCTTTTTTTCTTGTTTTTTTTCTTTGTTTTAGGGAAAAGGGTTAAATTTTTACCTTGATGAAATGATCTTCCCCAGTTGCGCCTTGTTGAGACCTGTCTACATATCAAATATTAGCATTGTAACTTAATCAGAGCTGAAGTTATAGGAAAATGTTAAGTTGGCAGGTTAAGTTTTTGAGTAATGTTTTAGGGAAAAGGGTTAAAATTTTGACCTTGACCTTGATGAAATGACCTTCTCCAGTTGCGCCTTGATGAGACCAATCTACATATCAAATATTAGCATTGTAACTTAATCAGGGTTGAAGTTACCGGAAAATGTTTAGTTTGCAGGTTAAGTTTTTCAGACACACAGACAGACGGACAGACAGACAAACGGACACAGTAAAACTATATGCCCGAATCTTATTGATGTGTGGGCATAAAAATCATTTTCTCTCAAAGGAAGAAAGCTAATTATGCACAAGTTTAATCAATCAATTGACTGATCAGAGCTGTCAATCAAAGAATCAATAGACCAATCAAATAATTCATTTAGACCAGATTGAAGTGAACTTTGAACTCCAACAGTTATCTGATGCATTTTTTTTGGTTGGTTTGCCGACTTAAAATGGTAACTACAGCTTATTCTAGCAGTAGTTATGATGTTTAGGTTGCCAAACCACAATTTTACTTTTTTGTAAAATGATACTGGCCATAAGATTTGCAAAATAAGACCATTTAATATAAAAGTAGAACTTCCCATAGGTGTCAATGGACATTACCAGTAGAGTCAGACAATAATTAAATGTAATTATCCCATTACCAGACGACAAATCTTAGACTGTCCTCAATTCCAAGGGGTTGCAGACAACAAGTTTTTGATGGTTAAATTTCAAAAATCTCTGTTTTCTAGGGTAGAACACAATGTGGATAATGAAGAAATTTACTTTTAACAAGTATTTTTTTTACAATGTTTTTAGCTCACCTGAGCACGTAGTGCTCAAGTGAGCTATTGTGATCCCCTTTTGTCCGTCGTCCGTCTGTCATGCGTTGTGTGTCGTGAGTCGTCCGTCAACAATTTCTTTAAAGGACATCTCCTCCTAAACCACTGGGCCAATTTGACCCAAATTGGCAGAAATGTTGCTTAGTTGGTCCCCTTCAAAACTAGCTAAAAGAATTGAAATCCGTTAAAAACTCTGGTTGCCATGGCAACAAAAGTGAAATTTTAAAATAATCTTTTAAAATCTTCTCCTCCTGACCCAGAAGGCATAGAGCCTTGATATTTTGCATGAAGCATCAGTATATTGACCTCTTTCAAAATAGCTAAAATCATGATCCTCGGGTCCCCAGGGGCAGAGCCCCAGGGGGGTTGGGTTTATAAAGAAATAAAGAACGATTTTTTAAATGACATCTCCTCCCAATTCACAGGGCCAATTTGAACCAAATTTGGCAGAAATGTTGCTTAGTTGGTCCCCTTCAAAACTAGCTAAAAGAATTGAAATCCGTTAAAAACTCTGGTTGCCATGGCAACAAAAGTGAAATTTTAAAATAATCTTTAAAAATCTTCTCCTCCTGACCCAGAAGGCGTAGAGCCTTGATATTTTGCATGAAGCATCAGTATATTGACCTCTTTCAAAATAGCTAAAATCATGATCCTCGGGTCCCCAGGGGCAGAGCCCCAGGGGGGTTGGGTTTATAAAGAAATAAAGAACGATTTTTTAAATGACATCTCCTCCCAATTCACAGGGCCAATTTGAACCAAATTTGGCAGAAATGTTGCTTAGTTGGTCCCGTTCAAAACTAGCTAAAAGAATTGAAATCCGTTAAAAACTCTGGTTGCCATGGCAACAAAAGTGAAATTTTAAAATAATCTTTAAAAATCTTCTCCTCCTGACCCAGAAGGCGTAGAGCCTTGATATTTTGCATGAAGCATCAGTATATTGACCTCTTTCAAAATAGCTAAAATCATGATCCTTGGGTCCCCAGGGGCGGAGCCCCAGGGGGGTGGGGTTTATTTAGAAAAAAAGGACGTTTTTTTAAATGACATCTCCTCCCAATTCACAGGGCCAATTTGAACCAAATTTGGCAGAAATGTTGCTTAGTTGGTCCCCTTCAAAACTAGCTAAAAGAATTGAAATCCGTTAAAAACTCTGGTTGCCATGGCAACAAAAGTGAAATTTTAAAATAATCTTTAAAAATCTTCTCCTCCTGACCCAGAAGGCGTAGAGCCTTGATATTTTGCATGAAGCATCAGTATATTGACCTCTTTCAAAATAGCTAAAATCATGATCCTCGGGTCCCCAGGGGCAGAGCCCCAGGGGGGTTGGGTTTATAAAGAAATAAAGAACGATTTTTTAAATGACATCTCCTCCCAATTCACAGGGCCAATTTGAACCAAATTTGGCAGAAATGTTGCTTAGTTGGTCCCCTTCAAAACTAGCTAAAAGAATTGAAATCCGTTAAAAACTCTGGTTGCCATGGCAACAAAAGTGAAATTTTAAAATAATCTTTAAAAATCTTCTCCTCCTGACCCAGAAGGCGTAGAGCCTTGATATTTTGCATGAAGCATCAGTATATTGACCTCTTTCAAAATAGCTAAAATCATGATCCTCGGGTCCCCAGGGGCGGAGCCCCAGGGGGGTGGGGTTTATTTAGAAAAAAAGGACGTTTTTTTAAATGACATCTCCTCCCAATTCACAGGGCCAATTTGAACCAAATTTGGCAGAAATGTTGCTTAGTTGGTCCCCTTCAAAACTAGCTAAAAGAATTGAAATTCGTTAAAAACTCTGGTTGCCATAGCAACAAAAGTGAAATTTAAAAATAATCTTTAAGAATCTTCTCCTCCTGACCCAAAAGGCTTACAGCCTTGATAATTTGCATGAAGCATGAGTAAATTGACTTCTTACAAAATAGCTAAAATCATGATCCTCAGGTCTCCAGGGGCAGACCCAAGGGGGGGGGGTATAGGCATGAAGCATCAGTTCACAGACTTCTTTCTTATTTCTGAAATTATAACCCATGGAAATGTTTTTTCCTTCTTTCAAATCAGCACTTAAGCCTTGGAATTTGTAACTTAGACTTTTGGATCCCCAGGTTCATAGTCTTTATATGTAATTGTGGCCCACTTGTTTCATAATCCTAACCTTAACATGAAATTAGACTGTTGAAAGAAAAAGAGCCTTTATCTCAGGTGAGCGCCCCAGGGCCAACGGCCCTCTTGTTTGAAGTTTTTATTCTTGAGGGCATCTAAAAGCATCATTATGTGGAAATGGTTTACTCATTACAACTTTTCGACAGGATCTCTGATTACAATTACATGTGAAGATTTGAAGAAGATACCGTATTTAAGATGTTGTGTAATGGAGGCCATTAGACTGCAATCTGTTGGTGTTATTGCTCGCAGAGTAACAAAAGATTTCAAAATGGAGGTATGGTATACACTTTACTAGTAGACAAAACTGATATGAGTTAACCCATTCCCACACAACAAAATTTTAGACCAGTCCAAATTGGAAGAATCTGCAATCGACAATTTCAGGATGATGGAATTTTTCATTCTGTCGTCTTTTTGGTTAGAAAACATTGTGGGAAATGAAGAAATTGCTTGTTACAAGCAATTTCTTCATTTTCCACAATGTTTTCCAAATCTTTTTTCTTGAGGGGCGTAAAAAGGAGGGCTTGTGTGGGATGGGTTAAAATGAAAAAGAGGCTGGAAGTAGTTTGAAGGTTACAGGATTACAAAATGATTTCTAATTTTGGAAAATGGTGAAAAGTAGATTTTAGGAAGATTTTCCTAACTAGTGTTTCAACATCCTTAACCCATTACCTGTGGACAAAATTTTGGAATTGTCCAAATTGAAAGGAGTTGCAGACGACAATTTAAAGTTAATGAAATTTTAAAAACTTTTCAACTTTCTGGGTAGAAAAACAGGTGGAAAATTGCTTGTCACAAGCAATTCGTTTTCCGAATCGTTTTCTAGAGGGGCATCAAAAATCTATCCAACATTCTGGGTAGAAAAGTAAATGTTTGAAAATGAAGAAAGTTATTGTTACAAGCAATTTCTTCATTTCACACAATGTTTTTGAATCATTTTCCTAGAGGGGAGTCAAAAAATGTTACTGTGTGAGAATTAGTTCATCAGTCCTGGGTTCATTTTCATTAAAAGAGATTTGCATATGATTAAGGGGAGGGGGGAGTAGAACGGTAAATATAAAGATTCTACCCTTTTTCACTTTGAATTAGTAACCATGTGTAACCCATTGCCAGATAACAAAAATTTAGACTACTCAAAACTCAAAGAAATTGAAGAAAACACTTTCAAACAAATATGATTTCAAATAATGTCTTTTTGGTAGAAATTGCTTGTAACATACAATTTCTCCATTTTCAATATTGTTTATGAGAACTTTCCAGGTTCCAGGACTTAAAAAAAATGGACTCAGTATCATTTTTACGCGCTAAAGAAATTACCCTGCTGAAATCTTTGTGAGAAAATTGCTTGCAACAAGATATTTCTCCTCTTTTCACATGTATTCTTAATTTCTGTCCTATTTGCCTTGTATTCTAATACTGTTTGTATTTCTTCTGTGGCTTCTTTGAATCAGTCCAACACTTTGTTGTTTGGTAATGTGTTAAGTAATGTAGCTGTAATGTAATCATTAACCCTTATCATGCTGAACCGGGGATATTCCTGTTATGGCAGGATTTTGATACAATTCTGAACAAGGATTGAATTCAGCATGACAAGGGTGAATATATCTATATCTCATTTAACAGGATTATGTGATAGAGGAAGGTTCCATGCTAATGATTTCTCCTTATTGGATAAACAGGGATGAGTCATTGTTTGATAATCCTACTGTGTACATACCAGAGAGATGGGAAGAGAAGGGGACATCTTTAGACGGATTTCTTGGGTTTGGAGGGGGACGCTATAGATGTCCTGGGAGGTGAGATTTTTAACTCGGCTGTTTATACTCTTTCCTATCTCAAGCCGGGAATTTACATTGCTGTAATCTTAAACTTGAGAAAACATTGTGGAAAAAGGAGAAATTGCTTGTAAAAAGCGATTTCTCCTTTTCCCACAATATTTTCTACAACTTAGGATGATTTACTTTCAAATTGCATGTTATTTTCATTGTCGTGTGCAACCTCTTTCGAAATTGGACCAGTCTAAAATTTTGCCATCTGGAAATGGGTTAAATATTGTCAGTACCCTAGTATCTTTGTTGTTGACAGTATTGATGTAACTATGTTGGTATGACCAACTTAGCCTAGCTCATACTATTTTTTATCATTGATCAAGAAATTTGCAAATTCACATAAAAATTGGCATGTTTATTAACCCTTGTCATGCTGAATCTGAAATATTTTTGTATTGGCAGGAGGTATAGACAAAGATCAGGATTCACATATGTGCAGTCTGATCTTAGGCTACACCACCTGTTTGATCCATTCAAGTAAGTGTAGTTTATGGCATTAATTTTTAAAAGAATTAACAACCCATGATTAGTTCTTTCAGCTCTTTGATTTAATTCATTCCTGGAGAAGATATTTATGCAACTTGGCAAGAGTTAACTTTAATAGGATCAATCGAGGAATGCACCTTTAATGAGCCAATATTTTTGTCAAAGCAAAAATAGTTTTTTATAACTCATACATGGAAATGAGACTTGGCCATAGCATTATTTATAATATGAACTAGCACTATATTTCAAGATGGATTTCAAAATAACTTGGCACAATATTTCTCAATCATGAGCAGATGTGCCTAATGTAACAGTTTTTAGATAGATCCAAGGTCAAGATTACTGTTCGAGCTAGGTTAAGATTATTGCTCAAGGTCAAATAGACAAATTTGGCTTTAGAGAACATATCCTCTACATTTATGCATAGATTTAAAACATTTTGGGATAATTTTTCTCAATTATGAGCGCCATTTAACCCATTCCCACAAAATGACATTTTTTGACGCTTCTCAAGAAAAATGATTGGGAAAACATTGTGGATAATAGAAGAAATTGCTTGTAAAAAGCAATTTCTTCATTTTCCACAATATTTTCTATCCAGAAAGTTGAAAAAAAATCTAGAATTTCATAAAATTGAAATTGTCGTCTGCAACTCCTTTCAATTTCCAGTTTTAAATTTTGTATTCTGGTAATGGGTAAAACCATTTCAGATAGCCATTACTAGATAGTCCTGACATGTGTGTGAATCATAGTGGCAATAAGCTATCAATAAGATAAAAATATTCTCACATGATTCATGTAAAAACATTAATCATAATAGGCATTGCATGTTTTGCAGATTATCAAAAATTAATAAATTTCATGAATTTTACCGATTTATCATGAAAAGTTGATTGATTTATTATCCCCGGCCGTTTTGGCGAAGGGGATATAGTAAGGATCTCCATCAGTCCTTCTGTCACTGAACTTGTCCTGAGCATATCTCTGAAAGTATATTTGCTATCAACTATCAACTTAATCATAATAGGCATTGCATGTTTTGCAGGATATCAAAAATTAATAAATTTCATGAATTGATTTATTATCCCCTGCTGTTTTGGCGAAGGGGATATAGTAATGGTCTCCGTCCGTCATTCCGTCCTTTCGTCCTTCCGTCACTGAACTTGTCCTGAGCATATCTCTGAAAGTATATTTGCTATCAACTTGAAACTTCATGGGTCGATAGATCTCATTGAGGAGAAGTGCAGTGCACAAAAACCACAACTCTTGCTTGCATAATTTTTGAGTTAATGCCCTTTATTGTTTTAAAGACTTAGATTTTGTCCTGAGCATATCTTTGAAAGTATAATAGCTATTATGGAACTCACTGAGAAGAATACAGTGCACAAGAAGCCTAAATCTAACTGGCTTCAGTTTACTATCAAGCTTTTATGGCGGGGGATGGCCATGGCCAACATGGCTCTTGTTGAATTGGGTTTAACGCCACTTTTAACAGTATTTCAGTCATATCGAGGCTGGAGCACATAACAATGGATTCAAGGTATTTCTCACACCAGTAATACCACTACATCCTTTTCTAGCCTCCAGCTGCTCTTGCACTTAGGATACGATTATCTACCCATTGGTGAGAGACAAATGTTGGAAAGGATATATGCTGCCGCCAGGGATTGAACCCTTGACATAATCAGTTTCATGAAGATTGAGGCAAAACTGTGACTTCTATATTTTAAACAAAGAAATTGTCATTATGGCCCCTTAGCCTGTGTTATCCTATAGAACCTTTCCATAATCTATAAGGCTCATCTTTATGACCTAACAAGTATCCTGACCAAGTTACATGACAATTGAGGCATTAACAAAGGAATTGTCATTAAGGCCCCTTTTCCTGTTTTTTCCAAAAGTACATCCCTATAATCAATAGAGTTCATCCTTGTGACTTAACAATTATTCTGGCCAACTTTCATGAAAATTGAGCAAAAATTGTGGTCTCTAGAGTGTAAACGAAGAAATTATCATTAAGGCCCTTTTTCCTGTGTTTTCAAAAAAACTTTCCCATAAACAATAGGCTTCATCCTCATGACCATATAATTATTCTGGCCTAGTTTCATGAGCCTAAGTTGTGGCCTCGAGACTGTAAACAAAGAAATTGTCATTAAGGCCCCTTTTCCTGAGTTTTCCCACAGAACCTTTCCTTAATCAATAGGCTTCATCCTTATAACCTAACAATTATTCTGACCAAGTTTCATGAAGATTAAGCCAAAATTGTGGCCTCTAGAGTGTAAACAAAGAAATTGTCATTAAGGCTCCTTTTCCTGTGTTTTCAGAAAGATCCTTCTAATAATCAATAGGGTTCATCTCTATGACCTAATTATTATTCTGGCAAAGTTTCATGAAGATAGAGCCGTATTTGTAAACAAAGACGTAGTCATTAAGGGCCCTTTTCCTGTGTTTCAAATAGAACCCTCCCATAATCAATAGGGTTCATCCTCATGACCTTACAATTATTCTGACCAAGTTTCATGAAGATAGGGTCAAAACTGTGGCCTCTAGAGTGTAAACACTTAAATTGTTTATGCCACACGATACACTACGCACGACAGACATTCAACGATCTCAAAAGCTCACCATGAGCACTTTGTGCTCAGGTGAGCTAAAAAGTAAGGTCATATCTTAAATAGAATATCAAATTTGGGCAAAGTCATGTTTTTATCTATTCATAGCCGACTTATTTAAGCCCTTACCAGACAACAAAATTTAAGACTGGTCCAAATTCAAAGATATTGCAGACAACAGTTTATAGTTCATACAAATTTTAGAATGTTTGTGTTTTTTTAGGAAACATTTGGGATAATAAAAAAATACTTGTAGTAAGCAATTTCTTTATTTTGCTTGATTTCCATAGCTTTTTTCTTGGGGTGTCAAAAAGCGTCATTGTGTGGGAATGTGTTATTAAATTTGGTTTTTCATCGACACTCATTCACTATCCTGTATCATTCACAGATGGTTTGCCCTAATGGAGATAGAGTTGTATGTAGCCTTGTTTCTGCTGAAGTTTAGAACAACTGTACATAGTCCCATACCGAAGGCTGTAAGTCAAGTTTCTGTGATGTCCTATGTAAACTCTGATCATTACCAAATGACAGAATGTTAGACTGGTCCAAATATATTTGCAGACGGCAAATAAAAGATTTCTTGATCTGAAAAATAAGTGCAATAATCAGAAAGGAAACAATGTTAGAAAGGAAAAATGGCCAGTAGAAATCTATTTCCCTTTTTTGGACAATGTTTTCAGTGGCTTAATCACTTTAATCCATCAAAGTATAAGATTTTGTGGTAATGAGTTAAAGAGATGTTGTTTATAAGATTTCTCCTTAACTTGCTACTAGTCAATTTTTAAAGATGAAGCAGATGGCATTCAATGTAAAAATCTACCTGTAACAAGCAAGACTTTATTTTAATACTTTTTGGGGCAAGCAGTTGAACTCTCTGTGACAATTACCTTAGAGCTGTTGACGTAAGTTTATAGGTGATGGTGTCCTATTGGACAAAATTTTAAAGTGGTCCAAATTCAGTTGATGGTATTTAAAAAATCTTTGTCTTTTGGGGTAGCACACATTGTGGATAATAGAAATTGATTGTGACAAGTAATTTCCTTATTTTCCACAATGTTTTCCTAAACTTTTATCTTGAGGGACATCAAAAAGTGTCATTGTGTGGGAAACTTGAAATATGATCAGACAGACTCTGCGAACCTTTACCTTAGAGCTTGATAGATAGACTAATCAGTTTAAAATTTTGTCATTTGGTAATGGGTTAAGATACAACTTTCAAACTCTGAGTTTGACCTTGATGCTTCAGACTATGGCATATTTGGGTTACAGAGTAGTTACAATGGCTTTCTTTTTTATCCCTTGCCAGAAAATAAATTTTTTGACTGGTCAAGGCTCAAAGAAGTTACGGAGGACAATTGTTAGTTGACGAAATGTAGAAAACTTTTGGTAGAAAACATTGTGGATAATGAAGAAATTGCATGTAACAAGCAATTTCTTTAAATTCCACTTTGTTATCACAAGATTTTTCAAAAAAGTGTGATTGTGTGGGAATGGGTTATACCCATTACCCAAAACAACAAATTTAAACAAAAGCATACAGGGATTTTTTTTTAATATTCAGCTAACTGACAAAGCAATTCAGGATCTCTAGCATTCACAAACCTTTCTCTAAGGTCAAGGTCATACCAGTTGGGTCAAAGGTCATATACAATTCAATTTTGGATTTTTTGAAAATCTGACAATATGTCTGTTTTTTTTAAACAAATTTTAAGAATAATCCACTTCAATCTTTTAAGACAATAAACATCTGAATTTAAACTAAGCAAAATTTTTCTATGGATATGCTCTTGCAAAATTTCCAAAAGCAAAACAAAAACAGAAAGGGTTAAAAAATGGTTGTACTGTTCAAATTCAAGAATTTCCATCTGTATGCATGACAAAAAATTAATCATAACTTTAGAAATAAACCCTATTTTTGGCAAGTTGCAATACTGTATGAACATACTGTGGAGCAGACTAAAAGGGAAAAAATGCCTAAATTTTCCACAAAAAAGTAGCATAATTTCACTTAAGGTTTACCAAAATATTGGGACAAATCCCCATTTGTGCCATTATTTCTTTGGTTTTTAACACCATGCATTATTGTTTCGTCATTAATTTATAGGAAAAAGCCCGTAAAAGCTGAAAAACGAGTAGAAAACATTTTGACCTTAAATAGTCCATTTCTGCCAGTTTCTTTGGCAACATAGCATTTAAAAAAGAAAAATCAACATTTTCAAATTAAAACATTAGGGGAAACACTTGTAGCAAATTGAACCAATATATGCCTTGACTTGCCCAGAATGTGTGCTAACAGAGAATTGCATTTAACCAATTCCCACACTATCCTGCTTTTTTACACTCCTCAAGAAGCATGCTTATGAAAAACAGTTTCTTCCATTATAATTCATAATGATAATCTGCCCCAAAAGATAAAAGTTGAAATTGTTGTCATTAACTTCTTGGTTAACTAGTATACATTGGAAATGATGCTAATTAACCGTTGTCATACTGTACTCGGAATATTCCATTTTGGGCAGGAGATACAGATAAAGATCAGCCTACACATATGTGCTACACCACCTTTCAAGCCTGAATTGTATGTAAAATCAGTTTTCAAAAGAAATATTGACCTGCCAAGAGTATCTCCGGACATTTTGATGCTTTAATATAAGTACAAATTTAAATAGGATTTTATTCAGCTTTACAAGGGTTAAGCCATCCAAAGCAAGGAATAAGAAAAGAATAATCAGACATTTTATGTCATTTTCTAGACCTTAATAATTTTCATTACAGGATCTCTCTCATATCGTTGGTACTCAGCAGCCTCTGTCACCATTCTTCGTTACTTGTGAGACTAGGTGAAAACAGGGAACCATCTGTGTAGTAGATTGTGTAACAATTTAATGTATGCCATCACAACGTGCAAACTATATATTTTTGAAGATACACACACTCATTTGTAACAGGATTTATTAGTACATGCATTAACCCATTCCCACACAAGCCCTCCTTTTTACGCCTCTCAAGAAAATGTTTTGGAAAACATTGTGGAAAATGAAGAAATTGCTTGTTACTAGCAATTTCTTCATTATCAACAATGTTTTCTATCCAAATAGAAGAAAGGATTTAAAATTCAACTTGAAATTGTTGTCTGCAGATGCTTTCAATTCAGACCAGTCTGAAATTTTGTTGTGTGGAATGGGTTAATAAATAGGGTCTGTCACCTCTATCAAAATGCTGAATCAGGAAACCATCTGTGAAATAGATCATATATTCATATGATATAGTATGCAATATTTGCATATACATGTAGCTTTTGTAAAGTTTCTTATTTGCAGAATTTTGTAATGATTGGCAACAAATTTTAGATGTGTAAAATTTAATAGATGTAACATATCACTGTATTTAAATCATGTCAAAATTCTTGACTGGTCAAAATGGAGAGATTTGTAGAAAACATCAAATTTACAAATAATGTTACATAATTTCAATGAAAAGTATAAAATGTGATTCAAAGGTTTAAAAAAATCCCTACACTGGCTATGCCCATTCAACTTCAACCTGGCAGTTAATGTCTGAGATTTTAAATGACTTTAGTTAAAAACAAGATGTGTTTGTGAGACTATGCTCCCGAAACAGGAATTCTTTAGAAACAGGTGATTTTTATTGGGTTTTTTTCTTTATTTTAGGGAAAAGGGTTAAAATTTTGACCTTGATGAAATGACCTTCCCTAATTGCCCTTGTTAAGACCTATCTACATACCAAATTGTAACTTAATCAGGGTTGAAGTTATAGGAAAATGTTTAGTTGGCAGGTTAAGTTTTGCAGACAGACGGACAGACAGACAGACGGACACGGTAAAACAATATGCCCCCGATCTTATCAATGCAAGGGCATAAAAATATATGAATGTGTACATATAATACAGCACAATTGTTTTTAGTCAAACTAAGAATTGTAATGTTTATATTTTTTATGTCACCCTCTAACAAAGTGTTTGATATAAATACCAGAGGTCATTATTGCTCTTCCAGTCTAATTTAATGATTTAATTGGTCAATCAAACTTTTAATTGCCAGTGTAAATCCATCAATTACTAGTCAAAAGGTTTATGTCAAACCTTAGTGACCTGCACTTCGTCTTCAATCTCCTTCTCAGATTTCCATTTATTTGTGTATTTAACCTATTCCCAAATGACAAAATCTTAGACTGGTCCAAATTCAAAGCAGTTGCAGACAATAAAACAAAGTTGGTTTAATTTGAAGAAAAAAGCCAAATGGGGTAAAAATTGAGAAGGAAGATATTGCTTGTACCAAGCAATTTCTTCTTTTCTAATGATCTTTTCGATAGCTATATCTCTTCAACACATTAAATGTGGAATTGTGTGGGAATGGGTTAAAAGTAACATAGGCATTTTATCAGAATGTTTCTTATGAACAGATTTCATTGTGTGCCATTTATCATCATTCCCTTGCAATTCTAATTATAAATCCTTCTTTGGAATTCCTTGATCTATTCTATGAATCAAATAGCAGATGTACATTGTAGGACTATTTTAAAGCTTCATGATTGTTAAAATCTCCCAAATAGGCCCAAAGCAACTGTGGTAAAAAGTTCTGCTTGGTCTTCAAAGGAAACTTGATATCAGAGCAAAAGAATGAATAATATTTTCAGCCACTTTGAGACTTCCAAACCATTTGGCTTTACATAGATTATGTACTACCCTTTCTTACACTGTTTCTGGCTAACAAAATGTACCGATTTGTTACAGTATACTCTTATACATTGAAGATCTGTTCCGAAGTTTACAGGAATAGACAAGTGTGTTCTGATTGCATGTGTCTTGTGTGTATTTCCATCCATATGTCACACTCTTGTGGACTCTACATGAGTCATATTTTTCATTCAAACTCTATCAAATTTTGTATGTGGGGCCTTGATGAGACAAGAGAATCCTATAAATTTAAACCGTTACCTTGCAAAATTTTAGACTAGTTGAAATTCAAAAAAGTTGCAGATAACTATTTCAAGTTCAAGAATTTTGAAGAATTTGAATATCTTTGTCATTTTGGGTAGAAAACAAAGTTGAAATGAAGAAATTACTTGCTTGTATTAACCCTTGTCATGCTGAACCCGGAATATTCCGGTTTTGGCAGGAGATGTAGACCAAGATCAGCCTGCACATAAGTGCAGTCTGATCTTAGTCTAAACCTCCTGCTTGTAATTTTCCTGCCAGAATCGTTTATGAAATTGATTTCTAAAAGAAATATTGATTTTTGAACAACAAGTTATATGAGTGCTTTCAGCCCTTTGATTTTACGGCAATTTAATGAGGTAATTTATACAGCATGACAAGGGTTAAGCAATTTCTTCATTTTCACCATATTTTCACAAGAATATTTTGTTGTGGGGTGTAAAAAAGTTGATTGTGTGTGAATGGGTTAGGCCATTAGGTTGATTATTCTTACCTGGGTTGTTTTGAAGAAAACCCGAGGTAGTGCCATGGCCCTGATGTCATCTGCATTTTTACCATTGTCCAAAAACTCAAGACATTTTGTAATATCTCTGGTATCACTGAACACATTTACTTGAAATTTGGAAAATGTGCATTATCAAAAGAGCAATCTATGCCAATAAGGGGGATTCGTTTAACCCTTTCCTGTTTTTCAAATTTTAGACCGGTCTAAATAGCAAGAGGTTGCAGG
Source organism: Fragum fragum (assembly GCA_946902895.1). NCBI lineage: Eukaryota > Metazoa > Mollusca > Bivalvia > Cardiida > Cardiidae > Fragum > Fragum fragum. The sequence continues at coordinate 24,424,360 of OX336368.1, forward strand.
CGACAGTGAAAATCGGATGCAATTTGAAAAGAACCCATCCTATGTAGAAGAAAATATCGTTGGAAAAGGAGAAATTGCTTGTTACAAGCAATTTCTCCTTTTTCACAATATTTTCTCAAGTATAAAATCACAGCAACGTAAAATCCCGGGTATGAACAGGAAAGGGTTAAATACATTTTTGAATTAATTATGCCCCTTTTATGTCTAACAAGTTTTACCCAGGATCAAGCACTAGAATAGCCAAGCGTTTGCATCTGCATGTGGTACTCTTGTTCAGTGACAATCCCTCAACAGCTGAGCAACAGCTATCCACGTGATCTTCTTTCAATTCTAGTTCCTGTTATCCCTTTCCTGTTTTATTAATTTTAGACTGGTCCAATTTTAAAGGTTTTGCAGACGACAATTTAAATTTGATTTGATTTGAAAAGTAATCACTGGGGTAGAAAAAATTGTTGAAAAAGAAGAAATTGCTTGATACAAGCAATTTCTCCTTTTCCACAATGTTTTCCAAGGTATAAAAACACATGGACATAAAAACCAGTGAGTGAAAAGGACAGGGTTAATTATCAATTTGTTTGTTGCAAGGGAATGTCCAGTTTTCTCAAGTTTTTGTTCAAGTAAGTTACATTGTATATGATTGAGTGAGAAAATGCCAGCTAACCGATTACAAGACAACAACATTATGGAAGAATTGAAAGAAGTAGCAGGAAACAGTCTTAACCCTTTCCTGTTTTACAAAAATCTATACCTGTACAAAAAAAGAGGTTTTGCGGACGAAAATTTAATGTGGATTAAATGTGAAAAATAACCATTCAGTAGGGTAGAAAATATTGTGAAAAAAGAAGAAATTACAAGCAATTTCTTCTTTTTCTACAATGTTTTCTCAATATCATAATCACAGGAACGTAAAACCTGGGATTGAACAGGAAAGGTTAAGGGTGTTAACCTGTTACCAGATGACCAAATTTTTGACTTGTCCCAGTAGTGATCAAGACCTTAATTAGTCCATGGAATTTCAAAAACTGTTGTCTTTGAAGGTAGAAAACATTGTGGACAATGAAGAAATTGCTTGCAACAATCTATTTCTTCCTTTATCCACCATGTCTTCAAAAGTTTTTTCATGAGGGGCATGAAAATGCAGGATTATGATGAAATACAAGCACAAACTCATTCCCACAAAATGACCCCTTTTGATACTTCTCTATAAAAAACATTTGGAAAAACACTGTGGAAAATGAAGAAATTACTTGCAACAATCAATTTTTCATTATCCACAATATTTTCTACTCAGAGAGTTGAAATATCCAAAATTTCAACAACTTATTCTTAACTGTCATCTGTAACTCCTTTTTTTGGACCAGTCTAAATTTTTGCCGTCTGGTAATGGGTTAACTAGTATGAAAACACCATGAGAACAAAAGAAATTGCAATTTCATTTATTAACATGTTTTTATAGCTGAATTTTATCATCATTCCAATATGAAGGATTGTGTTGCTAAGGGTTAATGCATAGATTGACTTGTGCTAGGTCTGTAAAGAAATATATCACGAAATCAAGCTAAACAACACAGTAGACTTTATTGGTGAAAAGTATTTCCTTCCTAAAATTGACAATTCGCTGGCCACTACTAATGAACCTCAACAGGGTAAAATGAATACAATATCAACCCATTCCCATACATTAATGCTTTTTGATGCCCCTAAAGAAAATCAGTGGGGAAAACTTAGTGTAAAATGAAGAAATTGATTGCAATTTCGTCATTTTACACAATCTTTTCTGTGCAGGAAGTTGAAAAATAAATTTCATTAAATATTAATTGCTGTCTTAAATGCCTTTCAATTTGGACCAGTCTAAAATTTTTTAATCTGGTAATTGTTTAAATAAAGTTGGCACTCAGGAACATAAAATGCAAACCCTTTGGTGTATGACCTAAACATCTCAAAATAGGCTGTAGTTTTAATTCTTCCCAGTTCAAACCCTGGTTTCTACTTCCCTTTGTATGTATAATTGAGAAAACATTGTCGAAAAAGAATAAATTGCTTGTGACAAGCAATTTCTTCTTTTTCCACAATATTTTCTATGCTATAGAATGATTATTTTCAATTCAATTAAAAAATGAATGCAAATTTGAATTTGGACAGGTCTTAAATTTTGCAAAACAGGAAAGGGTTAATGAATTAACATTGATGTCCGAGATCAACACTAATATTTGACAGTGTCAATCTGGCTTGTTGTCTGTCAACAGTTGTATCTGGTATTGTTAACTTCACTAATCTCAAATACTACATTCTACTCCATGTATAAAGAGCGCGGGTTAGATCAGAACCACTTACATCAAGTAAACCCCATAGTAACTGGGACTTCCCTGTTATGGTGAGATCAGCTATAACATCAATATATTGACCGTCCAAACATGTTTTTCACACCTTTTATCGAGGTTCTGTACATTGTCTGCATTGATATATCAAGATATAAGGTAATAAGTAGCTATTCAATAAAATAATGGACTGAGAGTAAAAGTAATTTTTTTTTGTATTTGGTATGTTTGCATAAGAGGCTAAATAGGCGTACAATTGACCAGCCGCTGCCCCCCCCCACTAACTTCCTAGACTCTTCCCATTATCTCCAACAGAAAGTTCCGCTTCTATTTTAAACAGCATTAGTTTGCAAAATTTATGGCCAGTTGCATGTAACAAAATAGTAAAATGGTTGGTTGGTGACCTAAAAATTGTAACTACAGCTTAAATAAGCTGTAGTTAAAATGTTTAAGTAACAAAACCAATGAAAACAAAAATGGCCGCCAATGTCGCAGTTGATAAGCTCAGGTCAAGGCTGAATAGATAATTTGATTGGTATGTTTATTCCTTGATTGGCAGCTGTGATGGTCAATAGTTAAAACAATTTGTCACTTCTTTTTTTTTTAGCGATTTAGTAGTTTAAAGTCTATTCTTGGCCAATTCTCACGCGTCAAAATTCAGGAAAAGGTGTAACCAAAAAACAAAAGATTACTCTTTGAATGAAAGGGACAGTCAGATTTCTGCTAGCACAAAAGAAGCATTGAAAATATTTAGCCCATTACCAGATGGCAAAATATTAGACTGGTCCAAATTGAGAAAACTTGCAGACGACAATTTCAAGTTTATTGTATTATAGATATTTTCAACTTTCTGGGTAGAAAACATTGTGAAAAATGAAGAAATTGCTTGGTTCAAGCAATTTCATCATTTTACAAAAAGTTTTCCACTTTGTCTTTCTTCAGGGGTTTCAATAAGCGTCATTGTTTGGTAATAGGTTAAATCGAGTCATTGAGAGTAAGTCAGATATTTTGAGATCTCATTTTCTTTCTTAACCCTTCTAATGCTGAACCAGGAATATTCCTGATTTTGCAGGAGGTATAGACAATGATCAGTCTGCACTTTAGCCTCTTTATCCTTTTTTAGTCAGAGTTGCTCACAAAATTTAATCTTCTCAATAAACATTGAACAATCAAATGAATATTGAACAAATGCTACAAATAAATAAGAGCGCTGTTGGCCCTGGGGTGCTCATCTGAGATAAAGGCTCCTTTTCTTTCAACAGTCTAATTTCTTGTTAAGGTTAGGCTTATGATACAAGTGGGACATACTTTATACATATATAGGCAGTGTACCTGGGGATCCAAAAGTAAAAATTGCAAATTTCAAGGCTTTAGGGCAAATTTGAAAGAAGGGGAAAACCTTTTCCTCACTCTGGATCAATGGGTTATAATTTCAGAAATAAGAAAGAAGTCAGCGAACTGTTGCTTCATGCATATACCCCCAGGCTCCTGACTCTGTACCCAGGTGAGCTTAAAAGAGAAATGGTTAAACATGAAACTATGTGCATCTTGTAGACATTTATAGCCAAGGGGCTTATGGACACAGTGGCAGTATTCTGAGATTTTGCCCCTTTTACACTACAGGAATCTGATAAAGGGAGCCACCAAGGAACATTCCTGTAAAATTTGACTGAAATCCATAACTTGGTTTCTGAAAAGAAGATTTTTAATGGTTTCACCATATATGGAAATTAGCCCAATCCATTAAAGCTGTTTATAATCCAATCAAAGTTCTTTGAAGGAATCTGATACAGGGTCGCCCAATGATCATTCCTATCAAATTTGGTTAAAATCTACTGGTTTCAGAGAAGATTTTTAAAGGTTTCACTATATATGGAAATTAGCCCCACCCATTAAAGCCATGTTTATATCCAATCAAAATTCTTTGAAGGAATATAATAAAGGGTCACCCAAGGATCATTTCTGTGAAGTTAGGGTGAATTTTGTTAAGTACTTTCTGAGGAGATTTTTAAATAAAAAGATTACGGATGGACACAATGCTATGACAGTATCTCAATGGCTTTCAGCCAGTGGAGCTAAAACCAACATCATTTTGAAATTGTCTTTATGAATTTTCTGTCAGTTTCACCATTCTAAAATATTGCCATCCTATATTTAACTTCTTATAATTTAATATAATCAAGGCATTAATTTGTATGGACAGACAGACAAACATACTCTCATCTGTCATTGTGTTCAAAAAAGCTTGTTGCATAGCAATTTCTAGTTTTCCAGTTCTTTTTTAAATGACACCTTGGGATCATAAATTATAGGAATTTTTGAAAGAGATCTACTATTGTTAAAATCTAACACAAATAATCAACTTGGATGATTTATTCTGTATATTTGATATAAAACTCTGCCTTAAATGTATATAATAATAAACAGTTAGAAAAATCATAATAAACATATTTTTTTTATATAACACCTAAAAATGTAACAACCAATCAGAAACACAATCCTGAAATTGACCTTGACCTTACAATAAACATATCTACAGTTTCTATGAATGTGCATATAAATTATGCAAAATGCACTTTTAACCCATTCCCACACAACAAAATTTTAGACTGGTCCAAATAAAAATGAGACGACAATTAAAAGTTTATGAAATTCTTGCAAGCAATTTCTTCCTTTTTCACAATGTTTTCCCGATTATTTTTCTATAGGGACGTCAAAAGGTGTCATTGTGTGGGAATCGGTTGATGGTCTCTGAGAGAGTTACTTCTCAGTTTTCAGAAGATAAACATTATAAGCAGACAGGTAGTCAGGTGGATAGATGGATAAAGTGACAACAATAAGACAATATGCCCATCAACTTTCAATATGGGGCATAAAACTATAGACTTGTAAATACAATGTAGTGATAGTAACCTAGAATACAGTAATTCTTTGAAGTATTTTGGTAGAGGGTCAATAGCTGATGATAAGTAGCAAATATCAGAGCTCTAAGCCTAATCGTTTAGGAAAAGAAGACTTTAAAAGATTTCCTTCTTTATTCCTTTGTAAAATCAGGGATCCAACATGTACCAAATATCAAAGCTGTAGGCCTTATCATTTGGGAGAGAAAGACTTTAAAAGAGTTCCTTCTTTATTCCTTTGTAAAATCAGGGATCACACAGAAAATGGCTAGCTTTAAGAATACAGTAATTCTTTGAAGTATTTTGGTAGAGGTTCAATATATGATGATACAAACCCAATATAAAAGCTTTAGGCCTTATTGTTTGGGAGAAGAAGATTTTCAAAAATTTTCTTCTTTATTCCTTTGTAAAATCAGGGGTCACACAGAAAAAAGCTAATTTTCAGAATACAGTAATTACATGTATTTGAAGTATTTTGGTAGAGGGTCAATAGGTAATGATACATACCAAATATCGAAGTTTTAGGCCACATGATTTGGGAGAAGAAAGTTTTCCTTCTTTATTCTTTTGTCAAATCATGGATTGCATAGAAAAGGGCTTTTCAGAGTAAGGTAATTCTTTGGAGTATTTTAGTAGAGGGTCAATAGGTGATGATACATACCATATATAAAAGCTCTATGCTTTATGGTTTAGGAGGAGAAGATTTTCAAAGATTTCCTTCGTAAAATCAGGGATCGCACAGAAAAGGGTTAATTTCAAGAGTAAGGTAATTCTTTGAAGTATTTTAGTAGAGGGTCAATAGGTGATGATACATACCATATATAAAAGCTCTATGCTTTATGGTTTAGGAGGAGAAGATTTTCAAAGATTTCCTTTGTAAAATCAGGGATCGCACAGAAAAGGGTTAATTTCAAGAGTTCAGTAATTCTTTGCAGTATTTTGGTAGAGGGTCACTAGGTGATGGTATGTACTAAATATCAAGCTCTAGGCCTTATTGTTTTGGAGAAGATTTTTTAATAATTGTTTACGGACGGACAGATGGACAGACTGACGCAGGACAATTACAGATCACTATAGCTCACCTTTAGTATATTGTGCTCTGGTGAGCTAATAACACTGAAGTTTTAACCATTTCTTGTTCAATCCCAGGTTTTTACGTCCCTGTGATTTTATAATTGAGAAAACATTGTAGAAAAAGAAGAAAGAAGAAATTTCTTCTTTTATCTACAATATTTTCTACCCTACTGAATGATTATTTTTCCAATTAAAGCCGCATTAAATTTTTGTCTGCAAAATTCTTTGTATTTGGACCGGTTAAAAATTTAGCAAAACAGGAAAGGGTTAAGCTATTTTGCCATGTCATAACTTGATGTCAATTTTTTTTCTCATGAAAAACTAGCAATGCTGCAAGACAGATGGACAGTCAATTATCGATGGGGTTAGACAAACGACTAGAGATGTAACATGTAATCCTTTGGGAGTACCAAAATTTTGGAAAACGGATTTACTAGACTGTCAGATTGACAGAATACAAACCTTAAGTCCTCCTAGGCTTTGCCGCAAGAAGACTTGTAAAATGTACATATAACAAGGGTATAATGATGGTCCTAAATCGGTTTCCTAAGCTCAGACAGCTTTTGTCTTTACAGCATTACCTTGATAACAAAATTCAAATTGATAACAAAAAACAAAGACTGGTTCAAATTGACAGAATTTGCAGATTACAATACTGTGTGCCTTCAAATCTGAAAGTAAAAGCCAAGACGGGTAGAAAATATTATTTGTTACAAGCATTTTCTGCCTTTGCCACAATGTTTTCAATGGCTTGTTTTATTGAGAGGCAGGATTGTGTGCGAATGGGTTAATTGAAGATGCACCATGGATCTATCTGTTTCTCACTGATGATATGAAAAAAATGGGGACGAAATTTTACAAAATCTTAACCCTTTCCTGTTTTATGAACCTTTAAACTGGTAAAAACTGAAACAAGTTGCAGAAGACAACGAAAATTGGATACTTGTGATAAGTAATATCTTCTTTTTCTCCAACATTTTCTCAAGTATAAAAGCACAGCGACATAAAATCCCAGATTTTTACAGGAAAGGGTGGTATTGAAAGTGACTACATGTATATTTATTTCACAGTAACTGATTTTGTTCATCCATCAGCATTTGACCCATTACCAGGACAAATAACTTAAGAAAAGTCCAAATTCAAAGAAATTGTGATTGACATTTGACAATGACAACAAGGGGTAGAAAAAATTGTGAGAAAAGCAGACTTTTGAAATAAATATTTACTTTTCTCACCTTATTTCCGTCATTTATTTCACTGCAGTGCATCAAAATATTTGATTATTTGGGAATGGGTTGATTAATTCTGAAGGCTATCATTGAATGGAAACTTTAAATTGAGATTTAAAAAAAAAAATATATATATATATATATATAAATATATATAGTGCATTAATATATAATCCAGTTAACTTTGAGACAGAAAAACAAACACTCACAACCAACAGTATATGTCTTTTTTATACCACTTTCAAACCGTTTGCAATTTGATGCACCAAATATGTATACCCAGACTAAATGCAAATTATCTTAATATGTTGAAGCTGGGACATTCTGCTTTGGCATGAGGTATAAACAAAAATCATTCTGCACATATGTGTAGTCTTATCCAAGTGTACACACCTGCTTGTTCCCTTGTTGTCAGTGTTGTTTATATGATAAATTAAAAATATTAACCCAAAATTAGTGTTTTCAGTGCTGTCAGCCCTTTGACATTACTGTAGAGGAGTTTTACAACATGACAATGGTTAAAATGAAAGAAAGAATGTAGTAATCATTAGTGCAAATGGAACAGATGCTATTCCAAATCAAAATTTAAGAATTTTTAACCCTTTACATAATTATAAGACTTGTCTTAATTCAAAGAGCTGGCAGATAACATAATAAATCCAGTACAATTTAAAAAGTAACCATTCTGTGTGATAGAAAATATTGTTGGAAAAGAAGAAATTGCTTGTTGCAAGCAATTTCTTCTTTTTCCACAGTGTTTTCTCAAGTTTAATATCACAGGGACATAAACATCAGGGATTGAACAGGCAATGTTTAAACAATAGGACCATGATGGTCCTAAATCACTCCCCTGAGTATGATGGTTCATGGCTTTATGATATAAACAAAATAGCAAAGCCCTCTGTCTAATAATTTTGGAGAAGATGTTTAAGGATTTCTCTTTTAATCCTAGGTATATTGATGATCCCACCATATAGCACTAATTTCCTGATAATGGTAATCCTTTGAAGTATAGACATCAATACATACCAAGTATAAAAGCTCTAGGCCTAATGGTTTAGGAGAAAAAGGTTTTCAAAGATATCATTATTTACTTCGAACTAAAATTTGGGATCGCACAGAAAAGGGCTAATTTTCAGAATACAGTTATTCTTTGAAGTATTTTGGTACAGGGTCACTGACTGATGAAATGTACCAAATATCAAAGCTTTAGGCCTTATGGTTTGGGAAAGAAGATTTTCAACTATTTCCTTCTTAATTCCTTTGTAAAAACAGGAATCGCACAGAAAAGATCCAACTTTCAGAATACAGTAATTCTTTGGAGTATTTTGGTAGAGAGTCAATAGGTGATGATACATACCAAATATAAAAGCCTCGGCCTTATAGTTTGGGAGAGGAAGATTTTTAAAGATTTCCTTCTTTTTTTCTTTGTAAAATCAGGGATCGCACAGAATAGGGCTAATTTTCAGAATACAGTAACTCTTTGAAGTATTTTGTTAGAGGGTCAATAGATGATGATATGAACCAAATATCAAAGCTCTAGGCCTTATGGTTTGGAAGAAAAAGATTTTCAAAGATTTCCTTCTTTATTCCTTTGGTAGAGCGTTGGACTGTCAATCTAGAGGTCCCGGGTTCGATCCCAGACGGCGGCACTCATCCTTTCCAACTATTTGTCTCTCACCAATGGGTTGATGATCGTAGACCTATGTGGGATAGCAGCTGGAGGCTAGGAAAGGATGTAATGGTAGTACTGGTGTGAGAAATACCAGGATTCCATTGTTAGGTGCTCCAGCCGCCGCGATATAACTGAAAGATTGTTGAAAGCGGCGTAAAACCCCATTCAAACAAAATCTTTATTCCTTTGTACAGAAAAGGGCTAATTTTCAGAATACGGTAATTCTTTGGAGTATTTTGGTAGAGGGTCAATAGGTGATGATACATACTAAATATCAAAGCTCTAATCCTTATGGTTCAGGAGAAGAAGATTTTTAAAGATTTCCTTCTTTATTTCTTTGTGAAATCAGGGATTGCACGGAAAAGGGCTAATTTTCAGAATACGATCATTCTTTGAAGTATTTTGGTAAAGGGTAAATAGGTGATGATATGTATCAAATATCAAAGCTCTTGGCCTTATGGTTTAGGAGGAGAAGATTTTTAAAGATTTCCTTTGTAAAATCAGGGATCACACAAAAAAGGGTTTATTTTTAAGAATACAGTAATTCTTTGAAGTATTTTGGTAGAGGGTCAAAGGTGATGATATGTACCAAATATCAAAGCTCTAGGCCTTATGGTTTTGGAGAAGAAGATTTTTTAATAATTGTTTACGGATGGACAGACGGACGCCAGACAATTACTGATCACAATAGCTCACCTTGAGCATGTTGTGCTCAGGTGAGCTAAACAAGAGGGCCGTTGGCCCTGGGGCGCTCACCTGAGATAAAGGCTCTTTTTCTTTCAACAGTCTAATTTCATGTTAACCCTTGTCATGCTGTATAAATTACCTTACTGAATTGCTGTAAAATCAAAGGGCTGAAAACACTGATAGAACCCGTTGTTCAAAAAGAAAAATTACTTTAAGAAATCAATTTCATAAACAACTCTGGTAGGAAAATTACAAGCAGGGGGTGTAGACCAAGATCAGACTGCACTTACGTGCAGACTGATCTTGGTCTACACTGCCTGCCAACACCGGAATATTCCGGGTTCAGCATGACAAGGGTTAAGGTTAAGATTATGAAACAAGTGTGCCACAATTACCTAGAAAGACTATGAACCTCGGGATCCAAAAGTCTTAATTACAAATTCCAAGGCTTTAGTGCTGACTTGAAAGAAGGAAAAAACTTTTTCCAAAGGTTACAATTTCAGAAGAAAGAAGTCTGTGAACTGATGCTTCATGCCTATACCCCCCCCCCCCCCGGGTCTGCCCCTGGAGACCCGAGGATCATGATTTTAGCTATTTTGTAGGAGATCAGTTTACTGATGCTTCATGCAAAATATCAAGGCTCTACTCCTTCTGGGTCTGGAGGAGAAGATTTTTAAAGATTATTTTAAAATTTTACTTTTGTTGCCATGGCAACCAGAGTTTTAAATGGATTACAATTCTTTTAGCTAATTTTGAAGGGGACCACCTAAGGAACATTTCTGCCAAATTTGGTTCAATCAGCCCAGTGGTTTGGGAGGAGATGTCATTTAAAAAATCATTCTTTATTTCTTTATACATCCCCCCCCTGGGGCTCCGCCCCTGGGGACCCGATGATCATGATCTTACCTATTTTGAAAGAGATCAATATACTGATGCTTCATGCAAAATATCAAGGCTCTACGCCTTCTGGGTCTGGAGGAGAAGATTTTTAGATTATTTAAAAATTTCACTTTTGTTGCCATGGCAACCAGAGTTTTTAACGGATTTCAATTCTTTTAGCTATTTTTGAAGGGGACCACCTAAGGAACATTTCTGCCAAATTTGGTTCAATCAGCCCAGTGGTTTGGGAGGAGATGTCATTTAAAAAATCATTCTTTATTTCTATATAAACCCCACCCCCCTGTGGTAGCCCCTGGGGACCCGAGGATCATGATTTCAGCTATTTTGAAAGAAGTCAATATGCTGATGCTTCATGCAAAATATCAAGGCTTTACGCCTTCTGGGTCTGGAGGAGAAGATTTTTAAAGATAATTCTAAAATTTTACTTTTGTTGCCATGGCAACCAGAGTTTTTAATGGATTTCAATTCTTTTAGCTATTTTTGAAGAGGACCACCTAAGCAACATTTCTGCCAAATTTGGTTCAAATTAGCCCAGTGATTTGGGAGGAGATGGCGTTTAAAGATATTGTTGATGGACGACGCACGACGGACCATGGACAAAAGGGGATCACAATAGCTCACTTGAGCACTACGTGCTCAGGTGAGCTAGAAAGCCTTGAAGGACATTGCAGATCATCTGCATCATCTGGAGTCAAATAACCTTTTCAAATTGACCATTGATCTACTCTCTGAAATTTTGATGTATACAACAGTTAAAGTCATGGTACAGAAATGTTTAGACAGACTGACTGATTCATGCACACACATACACCAAACTGTCATTATACCAACCATATCTTGCTTATCCCAAGCAGGTTTGACAAAAAAATTATAACAACTTGTGATATACATGTACATTCAACACTCGTTATCTCAAGATTGTATATCTCGAATTTCCACTTAAGTTGATGTCATATTGAAGTCCTAAATTTATCCCTTCCTGAACCAGTTAAACCAGCAGTTCCTGTTATGTCCAGTTGTTTTCAAGCCAAATGAGGTATGAAAAGTCTGAAATAACAGCATATCATTGTCAAGCTAACAGTGCATCTTCAATCCAAACCAGACTTCTGTTAAAAACTTTTGCATCGATAAACTGTTACTGCTATCAACTTTAACAAATCCAGTGGTAATTGTTTACCCATTCAATGGCCATGAAGAAACACTGACAGAAAAAGATAAATTGCTCATCACAAGTAATTTCTCCTTTACTTACAATAGTTTTAACCTATATAGAACCTAACCTAAAAACTATATGGATCCTATGGAACAAACAAGAGGATCAAGGTGGTCCAATATCACTCACCTGAGTCTCCTTGACCCAAGGGACAAAAGATGCAACATGCCAAATACTAATGCTCTGCACCTTCTGGTTTCAAAGAAGCAGACTAAAGCTTCAGTTCTTTGTTTCTATTCCAAATGAATCCCCACAGAGCCACCAAAAAAACCCAAGATTTGTCAATGAACAAACTTGATTAGAATGCTACATTAACCAACACTATTGGTCTTTTGGACATAAGAAGATTTTAAAGAGCTTTTTTTGGCCAAAAAATGACCCGGGATGCATCACATGAAAAAATCTGGTAAAGACTCATAGGAAAATGTTTCACACCAAATATCAATTATCTAGGCGATCTGGTTTTAGAAAACAGATTTTTCAAAAGTTATTTCTAGATTCTAGGTAAAATGAGTTTGACCAGATACCAGATGATCCTTCGTTTTGATGTCCCTAAAGAAATTATTAAAGAAAATATTTTGGGGAAAGGAGAAAGAGCTTGTAATGAGCTAAGCTCTCTTTTGTTCATCTTTTTTATGAATTTTTAAGACCAATAAGTCAAATTCTCCATTGTGATCTTCTGATCAATTCTCCTTTGGACTTGGTAGTAAAACCTTTAGCTATCAATCCAATACCACAAAATTATCACAATTTTCAAAACAACCCTGAAAAAAATATATTACAGAAAACATTATAATAATAGTAGAAATAGTTTGTTGAGGGCATTTTTTCATGTTCTCTACCTATTTGGCACTTATTTTTCAAATATTAGCACTTTTTAAATTGTTGTCAGCACTTTTTTTTTTTTTTGGACACGTCTAAAATTTGTTTTCTAACTAGGGTTGATGTCTACTAGACTGACCTAGACTAGATGAAAATGAGAAAAATGTAAAACATAGATGATAATCAACTGGTTATTCCAGATATGAAAAATATTTCACGAGGATGTGTTGTTAGGTGTTGAAAAAACAAGTGGACAGCACAAGTTTTTTTTATGACTAACAGCACATCCAAGTGAAATATTTATTCATACCTGGAAAAACCAGTTGATTATTCTATCTATTATGTACCTTACTATTTCATTTTTTTATCAAAATATCTAAACCAATCTTTTTAAGAGAGATGGTCTATTGAAAAAAGTGCGGATGAATACATGATTAAAGATTTATTACAGAGAGTGAAACTAAAAAGTGTTTGTCACTCCAGTGACGATATCAAAATTTATTACACTGTGAAATACCAAGATTTCACAGCAAAGTATATAATAAACTTTGTTAATGATTATTTTGATCTACAAATTCTGATCAGGGCTAAGTATAGTAATTCCAGAAATTATCACACTCAAAACAAAACGTAAAACAAAAATGAAATGATTTGACAAGAGAGCATCTGAAAAAACTTGTATTTTAACCCTTTCCTGTTTTGCAAAATTTTAGACCTATCCAAATTCAAAGGTTTTGCAGAAATCTAAAGTGGATTCGATTTGAAAAATAACCATTCAGTAGGGTAGAAATATTGTGGAAAAAGAGGAAATTGCTTGTCACAAGCAATTTCTTCTACAATGTTTTCTCAATGATCAAATCACAGGGATTAAGGGTCAAATTATTCCTTTGGTAGTATGGAGGTAAAATGGTATGGGTAATGGCAACATAGCTTTGGTATTACTGTAGGACAAAATGCTAATATCTTAAAGCTTTCTGGGTAAAAATCGTTTGAGTCTTGACAGTAATAACTTAATTTTTTGTAATGTCTCACAAGTGAATAGAAAATATCTAATAAAAAACAAACAACCATTGCAATGAATGACAAACATGACTTTCAAGCTAAAAAGAACCATCTTAACTCTTTCCTGTTTTTGGAAATTTTAGACTAGTCCAAGTTGAAAGAGCTTGCAGACGACAATGAAAACTAGATGCAATTTGAAATGAAACCATCATATGTGGTGGAAAATATTGTGGAAAAAGGAGAAATTGCTTGTTACACGCAGTTTCTCCTTTTTCCACAATATTTTCTCGAGTACAAAATCGCAGGAAAGTAAAATCCTGTGTTTGAACAGGAAAGGGTTAACACACAAAAAAACCCCTAGAAATAAGTCACAGACACCCGGCTAATGCTGCATTTACAAAATAACGTAATGTAAGTTACCTGTCCCCCCCCCCCCCCAAATATTCTAGGTCTATGCCCTTTCATCCTTACTTGGCACGGACATAAAAACAAAGAACAGACCTTTGATACTCTACAAAGGCAGATTATTTTCATGACATGAATAAAATTGAAATTCTTCTGCATCATACAATAATTGCTTAAATTTTTTTCTAACATTTATCATAAATTTATTTGATAGTCCTTTTTGGCTTGAAGGGTCACATTGTGTCATTGGGCCTGCAAAATGTTTTGACTACAGCTTGAATTAAGCTGTGGTTACATCATTTTGAGCATGCAGTGACAATATCACATACTTACAATTTATATACATGTATCATGTTTTGGATGACCCAAAACAGAGTAACTAATTATTGTTACAATGTGTTTGGTCGCTCATCAACAGTATGTTTCACCCACTCCCACAAAATGACAATTTAGACTGGTTCAAATTTGGAAGAAGTTGGAGACCACATTTTTTAAAAGCTGAAATTTTAAAAACCATGGGATTTCGGGCTAGATAACAATGTGGATAATGAAGAAATTGCTTGAGACAAGCAATTTCTCCATTTTCTACAATGTCTTCCCAAGCTTTTTTCTTGAAAGATGTAAAAAAAAAAGTAGGATTGTATGGGAATGGGTTAACAGATATGACAATATATAATAAGAACTAGACAAGGCCCGCATCTTTTGCCATGCTGTAAAACATTGAATTTGGATCTTGAAGTAATGATTGGGGACTGTCAAATTCCTTCACTTCTCCATTACTCAACACAAGAATTCTGAAAAAAAAAGAGAAAAAGTTGGTTTAACCACTTCTCATACAATAAAATTATAAACCAGACCAAAATCTAAGAGGTTGCAGAAGACAATTCAAAGTTGATGAAATCCTTCCAATCTTTATCTTTCGGGTAGAAAACAAGCAATTTCTTCATTTTCCAAAATGTTTTCAAAAGCTTTCATATTGAGGGGGGTATCTAAAAGGTTCATTATGTGAGAATGTGTTAAAACTTTTTCTATTCTAAAGTCAACTAAGCCCACAGTTTCAAGGTTTTATTTCAACAAGTAAAGTCTCTTTTGAAATGATTATACACAAAGTTTAAAGTAAATAGCTTTGTCATGTTAGAAGTTTAATGTTCAGCCAATTCTCTTTTTAAATATAAGTTCCTAATTTTTGTAGTGAAAGTTGGTATTATCACTAGTGTTATCAAAAATTCTATTACACTTGGATATTCTAGAATTTCACTAAAAGGTACTCTACAGTATAAGTTTTGAGAACAATTGTGCAGAGTTGTTTACAAATCCATCCATAATTTTAGGAACTATGCTCAGGACATGCTTAATTTTAAAGTTTGACCTTGAGCTGTGACTTTGACCTTGAAGCTATCTAAATATTCCTGTTAAAATGACAGAGTACACTTTCGCAAGGTCATATTGAAACCCATCTTTTAGTAAAGGCCTATCTGGCCAATCCCAATTTTAACAGGCAACCTGGAGCTGTGACCTTTACCTGGGAGCTATCTGAAACTTTGTTTCAAATGGCACATCTACTAATGATAGAGAACAAATTGTGCAAAAATATTTTGAAATCCACTATTTAAGGAGCTATGCTCTTGACATGCTTAATTTCAATGTTTGACCTTGAGCTGTGACCTATCTATCTATTTATACTGCCTAACTCCCCTTTCGGGTATCACTGGCAGGTGATACACTCACAATCCAGATGTTTTCATGTCCCAGAAAGAGAGGCAGTGGCTGAATCCAACTGCTACCCACTTTTTACAGCTGGGTAGACTGGGGTTGGCTATAAAGTGTCTTGCCCATAAACACACCCCGGTGACGTTGGGGCACAAACCCTGATCACCAGTCAAGCACCTGTACCACTCTGCCATCAAGGCAGACCTTACCATTAGAGCTATCCAAAATTTTTTTTAAATGGTACATCTGCTCATGATAGAGAACTGTGCCTAGTAATATTAAAATCAAACTATAATTGATGGAGCTATGCTCTGGACAAACTCAATTTTAACATTCAACCTTGACCTTAAGGGTATCCAAAAAGAGGCATAAAGCAAGGGACCATATCTTAAGGAATACACATTTGAAGTTTCATCCAATTTAGGGTTGTGTAGAAATCAAGACTGACGGATGGGCGGAATTTTTTTTTAAAAGCAATTTCTTCATTTCTACCAAAAAAGACAGAAATATTCAAAATTCTATATTCTTGAAACTGTTGGCTGTATCTTTGAATTTGGACGGTCTAAAACTTGTTGTCTAGAAATAAGTTAAAACAAACAATAATTATCTGACATATCACTTACCTATCATAATCTATAACTGTGTTAAGTCTGTGAGCAATAGTTAGGACTGTACATTCAGAAAATTGTGTTGCTATGGTATCCTGTATTAAACTGTCCGTCTCTAAATCTACAGCTGCTGTGGCCTCGTCTAACACAAGAATTTTACTCTTTCTTAACAAACTTCTCGCTAAACATACAAGCTGCCTCTGTCCAACACTATAATTAAGAGCAAGATAGGCTTGTGTAATACATCTTAATGGCCTTTCAGAAACATTGCCTTGATATAAGCATATTATCTTGAAAAGATAACAGCAAACTTTTAAAAACAGAGTCACTCTTGCTTGATCCACAATCTCTTTTTTCAAGCCAGCATATGTATAAAACAAGAAATGTGTCACAGACATGGATACCCCTTCACAAGGTCAAATTTGTCACATGACTTTCCATGGTGACCTTGAACTTTGTATCCAACACAACATAAGAATCAACTTAGATCATTTGAATGAGGACTAAGTAGAGCTATGTGAGATTTCAGATTTCTGCAGTATGACTGAAATATTAAACAATGTTAATTTGTATAACATATGTGAAGGCTGATCTTTGTCTACAACTGCCAAACCAGGAGTATTCTAGATTCAGCATACCAAGAGTTGACAGGAATTTTAGAAACAATATCTGAAGACCAGAAAAGTGTGACTAGAGAATTTTTCACAACTGTCTATTGACATTTACAACCAATTTTCATTTATCTAATTGAAAAGTTAGTTGTCTAAATCATCTGAAATGCCTTGTCTTTTAAATAGACGTCCTTTATCAGGTGATTAATTAAATAGGATTTAACGCCACTTTTAACAGTATTTCAGTCATATTGCAGTAGCTTAAGCACCTAACCATGGATTCATGGTATTTCTCACACCCGTACTAATCTTTTCTGAGATTGATGATTCCAACAGAGAAGCTTGAAAATTATTCAATGAATATATAGGATCTGTAATGAGATAGGGAGCATATCGATGGGTCAGCATGAAACAGTTGTAACTGCCTATAGACATATAGGCAGTTACTACTGTTTTGCGCTGAAGCATTGATATGCAAGCTTAGTTATTTTTGCATTCAACACCAAGTTGTAGATTCCAAAGAAAGCAACAACAACAAGAGGACCATGATGGTCCTAGATCGCTCACCTGAACTGTCTGCTGTTAAAAACAAGATGTGTTTGTAAAACACCATGCCCTCGAAACAGGAATTCTTAAGAAACGGTGGATTTTTATTTTTTTTCTTTGTTTTAGGGAAAAGGGTTAACATTTGACCTTGACCTTGATTAAATGACATTACCCAGTTGCGCCTTGTTGAGACCTATCTACATACCAAATATTAGCATTGTAACTTAATTAGGGATGAAGTTATAGGAAAATGTTTAGTTGGCAGGTTAAGTTTTTGAGTAACCTTTTTGGGAATAGGTTAAGATTTTGACCTTGACCGTGATGAAATTACCTTACCCAGTTGCGCCTTGTTGAGACTTATCTACATACCAAATATTAGCATTGTAACTTAATAAGGGTTGAAGTCATAGGAAAATGTTTAGTGGGCAGGTTAAGTTTTTGAGTAACGTTTTAGGGAAAAGGGTAAAAATTTTGACCTTGACAAAATGACCTTCACAGCTGCGCCTTGTTGAGACCCATCTACATACCAAATATTAGCATTGTAACTCAATCAGGGTTGAAGTTATAGGAAAATGTTTAGTTGGCAGGTTAAGTTTTGCAGACAGACAGACAGACGGACAGACAGACACCAGTAAAACAGTATGCCCCAGATCTAGCGATGCGGGGGCATAAAAATGCAACTAAAGAAAATTAACTATAATCAGTTTCATGAAGATTGAGGCAAAACTGTGACTTCTATATTGAAAACAAAGAAATTGTCAATATGGCCCCTTTTCCTGTGTTATCCTATAGAACCTTCCAATAATCTATAAGGTTTATCTTTATGACCTAACAAGTACCCTGACCAAGTTACATAACGATTGAGCCAAAATGATGACCTCTAGACTGTAAAAGAACCTTTCCATAATCAATAGGGTTCATCCTTATGACCTAACAATTATTCTGACCAAGTTTCATGAAGATTGAGCCAAAATTGTGGCCTCTAGAGTGTAAACAAAGAAATTGTCATTAAGGCCCCTTTTCCTGTGTTTTCCAATAGAATCCCCCAATAATCGATAGGGTTCATTCTCATGATCAAACAATTATTCTGATCAAGTTTCATGAAGATTGAGCCTAAATTATGGCCTCTAGACTGCAAACAAAGAAATTGTCATTAAGGCCCATTTTCCTGTGTTTTTCGGAAAGATTCTTCTAATAATCAATAGGGTTAGATCCTTCTAATAATCAATAAGGTTCATCTGTATGACCTAATAATTATTCTGGAAAAGTTTCCTGAAGATAAAGCCATATTTGTGGCCTCTAGAGTGTAAACAAATAAATTGTTATTAAGGCCCCTTTTCCTGTGTTTTCAAATAGAACTCTCCCATGATCAATAGGTTCATCCTCATGACCTAACAATTATTCTGACCAAGTTTCATGAAGCTTGGGTCAAAACTGTGGCCTCTAGAGTGTAAACACTTCAATTGTTGACGCCGCAGGACGCACGAGGAACGACGCACGACAGACATTCAACGATCACAAAAGCTCACCATGAGAACTTTGTGCTCAGGTGAGCTAAAAGTCGATTGAATACCAAGATATAAGATGACAACATTTAAAAAGTGATTCTACACAAAGACAGCTATAGAAAACTAGAATTGTTCTAAAGCTGATTTTTGCCCCCCAACTAGCGTTTTTGTCCCTCAAGCAGTAAAGCTGACCTTCGAACTACGTGATCAAAAAGCAAAAAAGTACTTGCATGATTGGCAACAATCAAATGAAGTTTCATTACTGTAGGTCAATTGGTTCTAGAATTAGAGCACAGAAACCAAAAAGTCTAAGGCTAGCTGGACAGACGGATGAACATACAGATAAACAGAAACCAATATAACCTCCTCTACTTCAGAGGTGAGGTGATATAACAAGGGTAGCTATGTGACAACTAGGGGTGCTTGAGCGCTTGATTCTCTACGACGGCCTGAATTTACTTATAATTACAGTGAAATTTGGTTGAAAACAATCCTGCAGATTGTAGGTTTTCACTGTTTACCATATATTAAAATTAACCCAATCCATTAAAGCAATTTTTACAGCATATCAATTCTTCTTTTTTTTATCAATCTAATAGGGGGTCACCAAAGGATCATCCCAATGAAATTTGGTTGCAATCCATCCCATTGTTTCTTTTCAAATCTTATAAAGGATCACCAAAGGATCAATGCAGTATAATTTTGTTGAAATCCATTCATTGGTATCAGAGAAGATTTTTAAAGGTTTCACTATATATGGAAATTAGTCCTGCCCATTAAAGCCATGTTTTTCATCTGATCAAAATTCTTTGAAGTAATCTGATCTGTAAAAATTGGTTGAATTCTGTTCAGTACTTTCAGAGAAGATTTTTTAAAGTAAAAGTGTACGGATGGATAGACACACTGACAGATGCACAAAGGACACAACATCATGACAATAGCTCCCTGGCTTTAAGCCAGTGGAGCTAAAAATCAGTCTCAATGATTAGGAAATAAGATACTTTATAGCAGTACTGAATCACATGACTGTAAAAAAGTTTTTGTCTGCTTTCAAGATCAACTTGTCCACTGACAAAAGCCCTGGAAAAACTTGCCTGTTCACTGGCAACAAAATTCAGATGGTCATGTTAGCATATTAATTCAACTCTTCTGTGAAGAGCTTTTACCTTAAATTTTGTCCTCCCTCCCCAACTTCATATCCTAATTGAGCTGGAAGTCCATCAACAAATGTTTTTAAATGTGCATGCTCCAGGGCTGTCCATAACTCGTCGTCCCTGCGTTCATTTAGTGGATCTAAATTCATTCTTAGGCTGCCAGAAAACAAAACTGGCTCCTGAAATTTGATTAGATATGGCAATAAAGAGCAATGAGGTGACTAAATATGCCAAATGACATGTGGCTGTCAATCAAAAAAATGCATAGACCAATTAAATCATACCTTTGAACTCCCACATTTTTAACGTTTTTGTGAAGTATATTTGTTGGTTTGGCGACTTAGAATATTATAGCTACAGCTCATTTAAGCTGTAGGTACAAAATATAGGTCACAAACCAACTACTTAAATATTCTCATTACAATTTACTGACCATAAATTTTGCAAAATAACACTATTTTATATCCAGCATCCTGTCGGAGTCAGTGAGTGGGATCAGGGATCCGTCAATTCTAAAGGATCTACAGATGATAAAAAATGACAGGTAAATGAGAGTTTATTTCACCTATACGGCTGAATCAACAACAGAGTCTTGGCTTGAAATCTCCAGCAATTACACATGTGCAGCAAGTAAAGGCTAAGATCTGCTAAGTCTGATCACAGTCTTCACTTTGCCTTCTATTAGTAATTACTGATCAAAAAGTACTCTTGACTTTAACCTTTCCTGTTTTTTTAGAATTTTAGTTGTGTCCAATTTGAAAGAAAAAGTAACAGAGGTAAAATGGCGGAGGCATAAAAATGGAAGACAAAAGACATCTATAATCATGCCAAAAGGTGTTGTAGTGAAAAACAATAAAAATATTGTTTGCAGGTTAACATTTTGTAGTAAAGATAGAAAACAGACAAATGGTGTAACAGACACATTTTAACCAGTTATTACAGTCTTTTACCTGAGGTAGAATGGTTAAGTTGGCCCTCAAATCATGAAGTCCTATTTCACTTATCCTCTCTGTATCTATCACAATCTTTCCATTAGCTGCCTCTATCAGTCTAAATATAGACAGGGCAAGGGAAGATTTACCTGCCCCTGTTCTACCGACTATACCAACCTGTAAGAGCAACAACACAATACTGTATACATGGATATATTTAGGAATCCAATATGTAGAAACTATTTACTTCAGAGATTTTTAGTATAGTAAACTTTGCAAACAGATGTTCACAATAAAAAATATCCAATGATTATTGATTATAATAAAAGGTAAGATAAATGTGCTAATCCACACACAACACAATCCCATCCTTTTGTGTATTAACCCATTCCCACATAGCAAGATTTTAGACTGGTCAAAATTGAAAGAAGCTGCAGACAACAATTTCAAGTTGATGGAATTTTAAATTCTTTCATCTTTTTGAGTAGAAAACACCGTGGACAATGAAGAAATTGCTTGATACAAGCAATTTCTTTATTTTCCACAGTGTTTTCTGAAGCCTTTGTCTTGAAGGCGTAAAAGGGAGGGATTCTGTGGGAATGTGTTAATGAACAACATTAATAGAATACATTATTAGAAAAGAAGAAAATGCTTGTTTCATGCAATTTCTGCCTTTCTCAGATTGTTTTCTAGCCTATTTGGCATTAAATTTCTGATTTCCTTGCACTTTGAATTGTTGTCTGAAACTTCCTTGAAACTATGAATAGGCTGAGATTTTGTTGTCTGGTTAAATGTTTGCAAAACTGTTTATTTTTCAAGATCATGCAAACTACAATGTCTCAAAAAGGTCCATTTATAAAATAAAATGATTAAAATTATCATTTTATGCCTCAAGACATTCAAAATGAAATAAAATGTGTGCAGCCATACTTAAAACTGGTACAAACAGAAAAGATGATATCCAATTATGCAAATTGCATCTTGCCGATACCTTTGTCATGGTTACAATACCCAAAGCTGAAACTAACAATACAAGAAGATATATCACCTTATTATATTTTCCCTTTACAAATAATATTCAATTAAATCAGTTGTCTGGAATTTGGTTGAACCCATTCCCACACAACAAGATTTCAGACTGTTCCAAATTGAAAGGAGTTGCAAATTACAATTTAAAGTTTTTGAATTTTTTTTTTCAACTTTTAGGGTAGAAAACATTGTGTAAAATGAAGAAATTGCTTGTGACAAGCAATTTCTTCATTTTACACAATGCTTTCCCAATTGCTATTCTTGAGGAGCGTCAAAAGGCATCACTGTGTGGGAATGGGTTAAGGTACAATTACTGATTGAATCTTACACAGATCTTGCCCTTACCTTTTCACCCTGTTTCACATTGACAGTTACATTTTTTAATACCAGATCTAAACCGTCTCTATACCGCACAGAATACGAGTCTAGGTCAATGTGACCTTGTTCCGGCCAAGAGATACTTGGTACTACACTGGTCTTCAATTCTGCCTGAATATGAAAAAACAAAATTACCTAGATTTTTTACTTCTTGTACACATCACATATATTTTTTCAGCTGGCAGGCAGTATTTACGATTAATTGGTTAGCAAATATGTGCAATTTGACGTTTTTCTATACTGACTGCTTCTTATTTCATCATTCATTTTTTCTAGTTTCCTGAACTGGCACCAAAAAACCTGAAGCTTAGCATTGATAGCATCTTACTCATATTTCTAGGCTCTCTGCAAAATGAAAATGATCTTTCTTTGAAATTTATGTCAGGAATTAATAATTCTAGATATTTTCCCCTTTAAGTAATGGCAGAAAGAGAGAATTTCACAAACATTTTGGAGTTCAGATAATTTTGAAATCTGACTAGACAAGCTTTCAGGAATTACTTTCAACCATTTTTTTGCCCTTGGTATATTTGCTTTGCCTCATTTAACCCATTCCCACACAATCCACATATTTTTTACTAACCTCAAGATAGAAGCTCTGGAAAATGTTTGTGGAAAATCAAAGAATCGCTTGCAATAGGCATTTGCTTCTTTTCCAGCAATGTATTCCAAACCAAATGACAAAGATTTTTTAAATTTCATCAGCTAAACATTGTCTTCTATAGCTTCTTTGAATTTGGACCAATCTAAATTATTTTGTCTGGTAATGAGTTAAAAGTAATTTGTAGTTTATTATCCTACCTCTGTAGGACTGGTTGTGTACTGTCTTACTCTCTCAACACTGACCACATTGGTCTCTATCTCACTGACCATTCTCACCAGCCAGTTGAGGGTGTCCGTGATCTAAAATAGATAAACAGAGTACAGTTAAACTTGCAACCACTCAAGGCACAGCCAAAATGTGGTCAATTGACCATTTCCTGTTTTGCAAAATTTTAGACCTTTCTGAATTCAAAGGTTTTGCAGACGAAAATTGAAAATGGTTTAATTTGAAATAAAACCATTCAGTAGGATAGAAAATGGTGTAGAAAAGAAGAAATTGCTTGTTACAATGTTTTCTCAATTGTAAAATCACAGGGACCTAAAAACCAGGGATTGACCGGGAAAGGGTTAAGAAAATGGTCGCTTAATACACATTTTTGTGACATATATGAGGGGTCAGTTCAGATGTGTACATAAATTATGGTGGAATTCTCACTTAATCCTATGGAACTCAGAATTCTCACTTAGATGATTCAATGAGATCCACCAACAAAGTATTCATCTATTTAATCATTTTTAAAGCTAAAACATCCAATAATGATGATCCTTTGTTTTTTGAAAGGGAAATTTGATCATGGTTGCTTCATGAAAGTGGTCTTTTAATAGAGGTGGCCACTTGAGCAAGATTGACTGTATTATTAATGATGGAACTACAGAAAATACAGAAAATAGTTAATCACTTGCTGACTACATCTACTGAACTTCTACAAGACACTTTGACTGAGATATCAAGCCACATTAGTTTTTACAATTTTCGTCAAAAACATAAAATTGATTCAATTAGTCAATTTTTTGTTTCCCTGCACAAATCGCTCAAACTGATTTATTTGTGTGGATTAATCCATTTCCAAACAGTGACCATCCTGGAGATTAACCTTTTACGACACTTTGTGAAAAAAGAAGAAATTGCTTAACACAGGCAATATCTTTATTTTCAATCATGTTTTGTATCCTAAGAGACAAAGATTTCTTAAATACCATCAACTAGGAACTGTTGTCTTCAACTTCTTTCAGTTTGGACCAGTGTACAATTTTGTCATCTGGTAATGGGTTAAAACTGCATTCTGAGAGGATCTTTTTATAAGAACTTTCTTATAAAGAATTCTGAGGACAAAACTAATCGTTTGTAAGTATTTCCATTGAAACATTTGACAAAATGGCAAAATCTTTACTTATTTGACACTTCATTATTGTAAATATTTCAATCATATTGTAGAGAATTTAATAGATAATTTTTTGTTTTCATGAAGATACAAAAATAAAATGGTGATCACACCTAGTATGAATCAACTTCATATGTAAATTTATACCTGTAAAGCATATGATATAGACAGTCCAACTAATGACCCATTGATGTTGTTTCTCTCTGCCACAGCAAAAACAGCAGCTGAACACACAATAAAAGATCCCAACAATTCTAATCGGAATCCTAGCCATCTATAAGGAAATGAAAAAGGTTACATAGTCATTAATTTGTCTTTTATTAATGATGGTTTTTCAGTGTAGTATTTACTTTTTGAACTCTGTTACCATGAATATCAAAACTGTGTCATTTAATTAGAGCATCTAAATTCTGTAAAAATTAGACATATCATTTTAAACTAGTTAATGACTTTAACCCTTTCCTGTTAAATCCCATGTTTTTACATTCTTTGAGAAGCACTGTAGAAAAAG
This sequence comes from Fragum fragum, assembly GCA_946902895.1. Taxonomy (NCBI): domain Eukaryota; kingdom Metazoa; phylum Mollusca; class Bivalvia; order Cardiida; family Cardiidae; genus Fragum; species Fragum fragum. The sequence goes on from OX336368.1 coordinate 24,449,557, forward strand.
AAAATATTGCCAATAACAAGCAATTTCTTTTTTTCTACAATATTTTCTACCATAATGTAAGGTTATTTTTCAAATTTAATCCACTTTAAATTTTTGTCTGCAAAACCTTTTAATAAAGACAGATTTAAAAGTTTGAAAAATAAGAATGATTTAAACAAGTCTTAATTTAATATAATTAACTTTTGGAAGGAAACTTAAAGGGAAACTGCTTGTTTAAGTTGAAGATTGATTTATCTGTCACTGGGTAAAAATCAAAGCAATATTTTTCAAGAGTTGCAAGGCTCCAAATTAAAGAAAAGCTTTTGTTGCTTTAAAAATGAAGTCAATGGTTTGTCAGGGGAATTGTCAAGTACAATCAACAGAGAAATCCTCATAATCAATCAAAACACACTTCGGGAGTTTTGTTTGTTTGTTCAGGGATGTGGAAATACGGATTTTCTCTACTTGTCCATGGACAAGTAAAATGTGATTTTCTACTTGTCCAGGATCAAAATGGACTTGCCCGTGAAAAGATGAAGAACAGATAAATTTTGAGAAAAACATTATTTTTAAAGAAGAAATTGCTGGAACTCAGCATTTTCTTCATTAAAAACAATATTTTCTAGCCTTAGATACAAACATTACGCTCATAAATATCTTCTTTCTAGTTAGTACCATTCCAAGATTTGGCCTGATATTTACTTGTCCACGGACAAGTAGCCTCGAAAAATGTACTTACCCGCAGGTAGAAAAGCTCGTGTTGGACAAGTCGGGCATGGGAATTCCACACCACTGTTGTTTGTTTTTTCTTTTGCCCCAACCAAAATTGAAAAAGAGCACTGCATGCAGACCCTATACATGGTAGGTGCTAGATAGTGAACAACTTAGTTGAATATATATTATGAATTTACAAGAATATTCTTACCTGTTCAGAGTGTAATTTGTGAATGCAAACACTTGGTTATGGTCAACTCTATATTCTGATAATGATACAAAGAAGTCCTGCATTCCAAATGCTCGTATAACACTGGCTCCTGTCAAACTTTCACTAAAGTTGTTATATATTGGTGATCTAGTCTTTGACTCCAGTCGCCTAAGTTGCCTTGAGGCAGGAATGTAAAATCTCTGTGAAAGAGATTCAAGCCACTTAGAATACAATGTACATCACAATCACATGTAGAAAGTATTGAACAGTTTCCCACACAGCCTCATATTGCTTTATGCCCCTAAAGTATACAACACTGTGGAAAATGAAGGAACTGCTTGTTACAAGCAATTGCTTCGTTAGCCCCAATGTTTTCTACCTAAAAAGGCAAAGATCTTAGAAATTTCAATAACTGAAGATTGTCGTCTGCAACATCTTTGGATATGGACAATTCTAAAATTTTGTCATCTGGTTATGGATTAATTAATTGTTGTAGAACAAAATGCTATCAAAAACAAGATTTCTTTGATTTTCAAATGTTCATCAAGGTTCTTCTGCAAGACTCCAATATGTCTTGCAAACACTATATTTCTAAAGCTTGCATCCTTTGTTTTGGTTGTATTTAAACATATTTCAAAATTTAAACATCCTTTATAAAAAGAAATACCTTTGCAATGAAGAAATTGCTTTTTACAAGTTTGTATTTTTTCCATTTAGTTAGTTATAAATGTCTTCACTTCTATAAACTACCTTCTGATATATCTAATACAATGTTTAGAACTGTTTGGAAAGATTTCACATTACATGTAAAATGTCATTGTTAACACAATTCAAAAAGTCAGCTGCAATTTTTTTATGTTTGGACCATTCTAAATTTTGTTGTCTTTTAATGGTTTGAAATTAAAAGAGGATACAAACAGCAAAACTAAGTTTATCTAAATAAAGAAATAAGGACCATATGAGGTAGAAAATTTTGTGAGAGAAGCAGAAATTGCTTGTCACAATAAATTTCTTCTTTTCTCACAATGTTTTCCATAGCTACATTCATTTGGTGTGTACAAATGCAGTATTTGGTGGTAATGGGAGGAATGAGACAGTACCTGAATAATGACATATATAACCCCTACAGGTACCAAAACAGCCAGAAATATTGGTGTACTGTATGTAATTATAAACAGTGTAGCTAGCACGTTAAATAAACAGTCCAGGAAATCTTCAACTTGTCGAGGTAGTCTGTTATCAATAGCTTCCACATCCTGTGAAAATCGGTTCACTATTCTCCCAACAGGTGTTGTATCGAAGAAAGCCATCGGACATCTCAGAATGTTGATGAGCATTTCATAATGAAGAACCTTGGCTGCTCGCACCATTCTGATGATTGAAATTACTGCATAGGTCAACACAAGGGAAGCTAGAAATATAGAATATTAACTTTTCTCACATAACCACACTTGTATTCTATAGCAAACTAGAATTGATGCAAAGGGAACTTATATCCCTCACCAGCTTTTTGATACTCAAGAAGCTCAGTTGACCTATGACCTACATTACCGCAAAAAAAAGGGCACCTTCTTGTGTCATGAAGAATATTTGTATAAAGTTGCTAGATTAAATGACTTATGAACCATAGAAACAGTTTTCAATAAGTTCATTTGTGACCTTGACCCAGGTAACTCAAAAACTACTGGGCACTTCCTTAGACCATTGGCAACAACTGTATGAGGTTTCACGGTTGGTCAATTGGTTCTAGAGTTAGAGCACAGAAATGGAAATGGCTACAAACAAATGGATGTACAGACAGAGCACAGAAATGGAAATGGCTACAAACAAATGGATGTACAGACAGACATGATGAAACCAATATACCACTTCTTACGTAGGGGTTATAAATATCCTTGTCCTACACAAGTGTTTATTCAAATTTTATATGACATCATGTGACTTCACATAATATTTCATTTGGCTAATTTTTCGCATGATAAAAAGAATATTTTGGAAGGTTTATAAAAGAAAAAGCACCTTTCACTCAATTCTTTTAAAGACATGGAGATCTTAACCTGGTCTAGCCCACGAAGTCAAAGTCATTTAACTTTCGAAGGCTCCTTTACTAACTTTTCTATTCTAGACTCGGTTAACCCTTCCCTTTTTTCAGAAACTCGGTCTTTTCCAGTTGGAAAGAAGTTTCAGATAACAATTAGATTTGACTGTAACTTGAAAAGTAACCACACTACAGGTAAAAAGAACTTTGATAAAAGAAGAAATTGCTTGTAACAAACATTTCTTTTCCAACATTTTTTTCTCAATGTATATAAACACAGGCACTTAAAAAACAGGGATTGTAAACGAAAGGGTTAATATCAGCTTGACTCTAAAGATCCTAAAATTTCCCTATTAGTATGTTTGGTTTCTTTCTTTGTATGGAGTTTGATGAACCTTTCAACAATCTTTCAATCATATTGCTTCGGAATTCACTTATTCATATGCTTCCTGCATAGCAGCAGTACCAGGTTTGGGATCTGAAATATCTTACCCAAAGACATACCTATGTGACCAGTGGCATGGCCAGGGTATGAACCAGCAACCCTTGACTTTTCCGAGATTATGCCTCAATCACTGAGTCATGCAGGATCCAATGTTGGTATGCATGAGAGTTAAAAACCAACTTTGGTGGTGTTTTTATTCCCCCCCCCCCAAAAAAAACCCACAAAACATTCAAATATTTGCAAAGTTCTTGACGTTTTTGAAACTATCATCAGGAACTCCATATGAACAAGAGGGTCACAATGGTTCTACATTGCTAACCTGAGTATATAAGCTATAATCTCTCTGACTTTAGAATGAGAAAAATATTCCATCTTTATATTAAGACAGATTTGTGATGCCACAACATACAGTTTGAGAAAAGATATTTAAAGATTTCCCTCTTAATCTCTGAAAGTGATCTAACAATACAGAGCTAATTTGTTGTAAAGCCAATCGTTTAAGGTATTGTGGTGCAGTACCATGAGATGCTTTAAAATATCTTAAAGGTATTGGCCTTACAGTTTGGTAGAAAAAGATGTCAATAGCACAGAGCAAATTTTGATCTTACATTTTGGTAGAAAAAGATGTCCAATAGCAAAGAGCAAATTTTGATCTATGCAGTTTGTTAGAAAAAGATGTCCAATAGCACAGAGCAATTTTTGATCTTGCATATTGATTTGACCCAGTACAAATCTGCTTCATTTTGATGCCCTGATGAAATATTATCATTAAAACATTTTAGGTAGGAGAAATTGCTTGCAACAATCCATTTTGCCAATATTCACTATGTTTACTACCCTGTTTGGCACTTATTTTCCAATTTTAACACACTTTAACCCTTTCCTCTTTTGCAAATTATAGACCCGTGCAAATTCAAAGTTTGAAATTAAAGTGTATTTCATTTGAAAATAACCATTCAGTAGGGTAGAAAACATAGTGGAAAAAGAAGAATTGCTTGTAACAAGCAAAATCTTTTCCCACAATGTTTTCTGAAGTGTAAAATCACAGGGAAGTCAAAACCAGGGATTGCACAGGATAGGGTTAAACCATTCTAAATGACACTTTTGCACACTCCTAAAGATAAACAATTGGAAAAACATTGTGTGAAATGAAGAAATTGCTTGTGACAAGTGACAAGCAATTTCTTCATTTTATATGTTTTCTTCACACAAAGTTGAAAAAAAAAAAAAATCATTAACTTATATTGTCGTCTGCAACTCCTTTCAATTAGGACAAGTCCAAAATTTTCTCATCTGGTAATGGGTTAAATTGTTTTCTGTGACATCTTTCAATTTTGACTGGTCTAAAAATTTTTTCATCTGTTGAGGGGTCCAGCAAGAAAAAAGGTGTGCAATGAGTTATAAACTGGGTCAAGAGTTCTGATTATGTCATTAACCCTTGTCATGCTGAATAAAATCCCTTTTTGAAAAAACATTAAAATCAAAGGGCTGAAAGTAGTGGAATCACTAGTTGTTGATCAATATTTCGTTTGAAAATTGATTCTATAAACAACTCTAGCTTGAAAGACAAGCAGGTGGTCTAGACTAAGATCAGGCTGCACATATGTGCAGTCTGATCTTTGTCTATACCTCCTGCCAAAACAGGAATATTCCGGGTTCAGCATGACAAGGGTTTAGAAAACCTTATTATGCCACACAAACAACAAAAGATTGAATCTGCAGAACAAATGTTGGTTCAGATAAATTTGACAATTACCTTGAGCCACCCCAAGTACACCATATATCCCAAGGTAGTAGTCATTTCTGTCTCTCCTCTCTGTGCTGTTTGCTGGTAAAATATCTAAATCCTATAATGAATATTTTACATAATTATAAGACTGACTTTCAAAAGGTAAGCCAGATTCTTTTTCATGCAATAATAAATTCAACAGACTTTTAGCCTTAGAAAGCCTTAGAAAGCTGAACACATGTTTTATCTGCTCAAAGATAATTATTCTTATAAATACAGTTGTTCTTGAACCACTTATACATGATATCCGAATGCCTTATTCAGAGTGAAATGTAGCTGGGTATTTAAAGTCTACTCCGATCTGTCAACCAGAGATTCTCCTGACTGTATATTAACAACACTGTAACTTCTGCAGTCCAAAAGTTTAATCACAGATTTAAACAAACAGCAGGCACTTGCTAAAAAGTGTACATATACACTATCAGAACACTGTATTTTAATTTCTCTGTAACTCTGAATGTGAAGTTCAATCTATCAACCAGAGATTGGCAACCAAAGCACAAGCTTGATAACAACCATATATAAACACTATCAGAACACTGTATTTGAACTCCCCTGTAACTTGGAAATCAAAGTCCAATCTTGATAACAACCATATGTAAACACTATCAGAGTCCTGTATTTGAACTTATCTGCAACTTGGAATCTGAAGTCCAATCTTTCAACCCAAGATTTGGCACCACCGTATATTTACACTATCAGAAATCGTAAGGTCCAAACTTTCATGCTTGATAACAAGTTTATATAAAAACTATCAGAAATTTCAACTTACCTGTAACTCAAAATCTGACATCCAATCTGTCAGCCAGAGATTTGCACCCACAGAACAAGCTTGATAACCATATATATACACTATCAGAAATCTGTATTTTAAACTTACCTGTAACTTAGAATCTGACGTCCAATTTGTCAACCAGAGATTGGCACCCACAGCACAAGCTTGATAACAGCCATATATAAACACTATTAAAATGCTGTATTTGTAACCCACTGCTCTAGCATACAACATAAACACTGACCATCTTACCTAGTAAAAGAAACTATTTCAATGTTAAATTATCCGTCAGTCATGGAACTTTTGCAACACAATGAAACACAATCTTGAAAATGTGGAGTTAGAATTATGGAACTATGCTCTCAATCCTGGGTTTATGAGTTTGAACCCTGTTTCTGCCAATACTCTTTCCTGAAAATTGACAAAGTTATATAGCCACAAGGATAATTTGTCTCTCACCAATGGGCAATGATAAGCATTGCTCCTAAATGGGATGGACAGCTGGTTGCTTGGATAGAGTGTTGTGGTTGTACTGGTGTAGGGAACGTCAGAAAGTCTTTGATAGGTGCAAAAGTCTCTGAATACAACTGAAATACTGTTGAAAGCGATGTCAAAAGCCAATACAATCAAACAAGCAGTAGAAAAGGTGCATAATTTGCAAATAAATGACCAGCAAAAGTTTGTGAGATATTAACATTATACATTAAATAGTTTTATGGTTAGCAAACATATTTCTGGACAGGTGATTCAATTTGACATCAATTAACTCTTGTCATGCTGAACCCGGAATATTCCCATTTTGGCAGGAGGTATAGACAAAGATCAGCCTGCACAATTGTGCAGACTGACCTTTGTCTATACCTCCCTCTTGTCCCTTTTCAGCCATGGTTGTTTTAAAGATAAATTTACAAAAGAATTATTAACCCACACTGTCTGTGTTCAGTACTTTGAGCCCTTTGATTTCAATGCAATTCAGAGGTGCATTCTTTTCGTCGAGATGAAAAATCCCTCTAAATAAGATTTTTTAGACGTCTTACTGAACGTTTTTTGTTGTTCAAGGTTACTCGTTTAAGCCAATGCTGAGTAGGCTTAAATTCCTCATTAAGAATTCTTAAGATTCTTATTTACACCAGCTTAAAAATCTTAATCTTAAAAAGACTTTATCTAAAAAGTCTAAAAAAGAATCTAGAGAATCTCCACGAAAAGAACGCGTCTCTGTAGAGGATTTTAATCAGCATCACAAGGGTTATTATCCCTAGTACATACATGCCCTTTCTCCAACTCCTCCTCCTCTATGAGTTTGGCTTTATCTGTATCAGTTTCCTTTCCATCAACTGCTTTCTTTTTCTCTACATCCTTACTTTCAGATCTGAAATCGGATTAATTATACTTAATCAATTATCCTAAATTTGACGGATCACTGAACCTGCCGGCTGAGCTCTGACAGGAGCTTCCATTTCCATATTAAATAACAAAATTTATGGCCAGTAACATTTAACACAAAATTAAAATCGTTAGTTAGCCACCTAAATATCTTAACTATAGTTTGTATTATCTGTTACTATCTTTAAGTCAACTAATCAAATGCTTTACAACAAGATCACTGCATACAGGTGCAAATGCTCTTTTGTTCAAGTGGTTGACAGTGGGTAAAATTTCTAAGTCGAAAAAGAGGCATAATTCATTAAAAGTGCATATACATTTATTCCTCTTGTTCGAATACATTGCTCTTTTGCCAGTAAACATACATTCTGAGTTTCAAGTGAATCTGTTCAGTAATACCTTAGATATTACAAAATGTTAAAATGTCCGATGATGCAGACAGAGACCTGGCAATAGCAATACCTCAAGATTTCTCGGGAAACAGCAAAGCTGAAAAAGTTGGCCAATGACCGAGTTCTTCTAGTACATATTTTGTGACATAAATGGATGATTCATATATGCGAGACATACGATATTGTTGTGATTATTCTTCTTTTTTGGGGACAAAACGTCCACTTCTAAGTGCTTTTGTTTCCGAAACTTAAAATTTAATTATTTAGCTCAGTAAAAGTGGTTGCTTAATACAGGTAGTGGCTTAAGCAAGACTGACCGTATCTACAGTAACAAATAGGTTAACATCACCATCTCCCAATCATGAGACTTACTTTTTGTGCTTTCTTCCTTCTTTTTTCTCTAAATCAGAGGCTCCACCATCTGAATGCATTGATATCAGTCTTTGTCGAGGAACATCTAGTTTGTCCACATCTGAACCTCCCTCAGATTGTACAGATTTCAACCTTTGTAGACAGGCTCTCTTAAACTCTTGATCTATAAATAAGGTACTTAGTGAGTAATATGCAGTTGATGTTGTGACCTTAAGGTGATGTCCTTTATTCAATTACCACACAGCAATATTTAGACTAGTCCAATTTGAAAGTTCCTGATGTCATTTTCTACTTTCTTGGTTTGATAGGGATTTAACACCACTTTTAATAGTGTTTCAGTCATATCTTGGCATTGTGTTGGAACTGGTTGAGTTCTAAAAATCATTGTCTCTCATTTTCCCAAGCTTTTCTTTTAGGGGCCTAAAAGATGAGAATATGTGGGAATGGGTTAAATAAGTCTGTCTGAGAAGTCATTGATTATGGAAAGGTACATACTTCCTGCAGTTGTACACATATCTGAATGGCAAATTTTGAGAGTGATAGGTTGAGTGCTTCTGAAATCACTAGGTGCCTTAAATCATTTATTTAACCTATTCCCACACAATCCTTATTTATATGTCTAGATGAAAAAAAACTTAAGAAAGCATTGCAGACAATAAAGAAATTGTACAATAAAAATAAATTGTGCTAGTTTCAACATGTGCAGTGCAATCTACATGATTAGCCATCACTTATAGTGATTCCACTGTATTCATGTGATTCATTTTCACATTATCCTACCTCTTTATACCCCAAGAAGAAAAAAGCTTTAGAAAATATTGTGGAAAATGAAGAAATTGTTTTAGAAGGCTTTTCTTCAATGTCCACAATGTTTTCTACCCTAAAGGGCAAAGATTTTAGAAACTATGTCAACTTGAAATTTTCCTCTGCAACATCTTTCAATCTCAACTAGTATAAAATTTTGTTGTGTAGTAATGGGTTATTCTTCTCTCAACAACCCAAAACACTTGACCCATTACCACACAAAAAAATTTTAGACCAGTCTTTATTCAAAGAAGTTGCAGATGACAAAGGTGTAATGTTGACCTCAAACATTCATGTGAAACATTTTCAATAGTGGACAACTTAATCATCGAAATTACAGCATATTCGAGATATAATTACAACATGTAGGCTGCAAACCAACCTTTTCCATTTTGTGTCATTTCCCAAACCATATGTTTTGTATTGAAAAGTTATCTTATTTGATAACCTTTCCTATTCAATCCCTGGTTTTCATGTCCCAATGTTTTCATACTTGACAAAACATTATGAAAGAAGAAATCGCTTGTAGCAAGCAATTTCTTCTATTTTCAACAATGTTTCCTATCCTACTGCATGATTGCTTTTCAAATAAAATCTTTCTTAAATTGCCATCTGAAAAAACTATGAATTTGGACAGGTCTAATATTTACAAAACAGTCAAGGGTAAACAAACTGTCAGAGTGTCGTGGACATGGCTAACAATTTATCAGTTCTATTACCTTCTTCATCTTCTTCACTCTCTGAATCTTCCTCCTTGTTTATAAAATATTCATTCAGAAACTTGGCAAAGGCCCCGTCATGTTTCAGTAGTTCATCATAAGAACCAATCTCCGAGATGACACCGTTACTCATTACTACAATCTTGTCCACAAATTGTAACCAATGGATACCATGTGTGACTAAGATTCTTGTCTGCAAAAAAACCCCAAAACAATTAAGCAATTACCAGACAACAAAATTTTAGACTAGTCCAAATTGAAAATTATTGCAGAAAATATTTCAAACATTTCAAATTGCACTATAACTTGAAAATGCATGCCAAATAAGGTAGAAATCATTGTAAGGCAAAGAAAATTGCTTGTTACTTTTCCCAAAGCGTTTTCAATGGTTGTATTTTTTCAGGGCCTCAGAAAGCATCATTGCGTGGTAATGGGTCAAGACATTTTTTCTCCTAAGTACTTCACATTTGATAACACAGAGTCACAGCTTGATTCAGAATTGATTTAGGAAAGGTTAGACATTTTATCTTTTTTTTTATTTCAGTGTTGTGTTTTCATAAAAACAGGCTGTACAGTCACATTTTTGGCCAAGGTGCCAAATTTCTATAGTTTTTCAAATTTTACAGATTGCTCTACAATGAAATATGTTAAAAAGAACAGAAAAAGATGTTTGAATTCTCCCAACTTTAAAACATTACATTCAAAGTTAGACTCAATATTTTTCAAACAAATTGTAGATTTCTTTTCTTCGAAGTCTTATTTGCACAAATTTTTTTTAACTACCTATCAATGAATCTTAAATGTTATCCTACTTTTATGATATTTCCAACAAATTTACAATGGACTCACATACCTTCTTTCTAAGGATACCAGTTTTCCCTATGACCTTTTCAAAGATGTGTTTGCCTACATGGGAGTCTACGGCACTAAGAGGGTCGTCCAACAAGTATATATCACTGTTATAGTAAACAGCTCTAGCTAAGCTCACTCTCTGCCTCTGTCCTCCACTCAAATTTATTCCCTGTTAATAAACAGTCACCTGAGTCAAAAGAGCACAAAAACAAATAAAAGTTAAAGGACAACGGACAAACGATGATTGCAATAGGTCACCATGACCATTCGGTGGTGACCTAAAAATATGAATTTCTCAACATGATGAACTTTGAACCCTGGGCGTAGCCCGATACATGACCCCAGGTACATAAATTTCACAAACTTTAGTATACCTGTCCTACCAGTCATGCATATAAAATATTTAAGCTCTTGCATTTAGGGTTTATTAGAAAAAGATTTTTTAAGAAGTACAAAAATTTACCCCTTTCTGCCCCCGACTGGGGCCCCTTTTACCCCAAGCCCCCCCAACCTCTTTTCACAAACTGGAATTGGCATCCCCCAATGATGCTTCCGACCAAGTTTGGTTGAAATCCCCTCAGTAGTTCTTGAGAAGAAGATGAAAATGTTTAAAAGTTACCAAAAATGACCCCCTTTTGGTCCCCATTTTAGGCCCCCCTGACCTCCAGCCTTTTAATTTTCACAAATCTGTATAATCAGTACCCAATGATGCTTTTCACCAAGTTAGTTTGAAATTGGCTTAGTACTTCATCAGAAGAAGATGAAAATGTGAATTTTTGAACATGATGAACTTTGACCTCTGGGTGTGGCCCCATACATGACCCCAGGGGCATGAATTTCACAATTCATAATATACCTGTCCTAGTTGTCATGCACACAAAATATTTAAGCTCTGGCATTAACTGTTTATTAGAAGAAGATTTTTAAAGAAGAACCAAAAATTACCCATTTTTGCCCCAAATTGGGGCCCCTATGACCCCCACGACCCCTATTTTCACAAACTTGAATTGGCATCCCCAAATGATGCTTTCTACCAAGTTTGGTTGAAATCCGCCCAGCAGTTCTTGAGAAGAAGATGAAAATGTTTAAAAGTTAACGGACGACGCACGACGGATGACGCATGACAACGGACAAACGATGATTGCAATAGGTCACCATGACCATTCGGTCAAGTGACCTAATAAATGTCACAGAATGTTAACTTGGATTATTTGAGTCTTCTAGGAGTCAAAATTTTGGTCACCTAGTCAATATTTGAGATTCAGATTGTTACTTAGGAGAATAACTGATGAATTGTGACTCTCACTCCAAAAAACCAACCAACCAGTCAAATGATTCATTTGGACCAAAAGAACTCTGACATTGGCTCAGATTTATTCAAACTGTTGTATCGACATTTAGGTCGCCAACCAATAATTTTCCGTTTTAGTTACAAGTGCTTCTAAAAAGTTCTAAAATACTTTAAGGACTAGTCCATGCACTGATAACTAACTCTTTTTCAAATAAAATAAATCAAGAAATACTTGGGAAAACAGCAGTATCACCTTGACCTTTGACCTTCCAAAACACATGGTAACAATCAGGGCTCCGGAAACTTGGAAATCTAAATCGGTCCGGGACATCCCCCCCCCCCCCGCCTGCAAGAAACCCCCCCCACATCGACAAAAAACCAATAACCCCGCCTTTTTTCATCTTTCCCGTACGTAAAAGGATTCATCATTCATTCAGTAGTTGCCTTCTTTTTCAAATGTTCCAAGGATGATTATAATCTTCATTGAGAGGAAGATAGATGAAAACAACTGACAGATCCTACTTTCATTTTGTTTTTGAAAATTCGGCTGAGAATAAATTGCAATTCCGGCAATGTACAGCAGTCCAAGAAATTCCAATATGTTGTAAAATTAGATAGACAAATAAATCATATTATCAAAATTTCCGGGTTTTACAGAGTACTGCCAATTTAATTATAGTAAAGATATACTTTTTCATTTTTAAAAGCTAGTTATCCAAAGTTCTGTTAATTTAACACAGTCATGTCGATTTTCTCTCAACAAGAGCGTCCGTTGATGGAAAAACAAAGCTGACGTCACAAAAGTGTTCGGCCAGTCCATTCTACCCATGGTGTCACAGAGTCGTGACGTACATCAAAAAGACGGACGAGACAAACTCGAGTGGGTCGCCCACGTGTTGCACTATTTTTCTAGAGTGGAGTTTGTTCACAAATCTTGGTCATTTATTTATTGTAGTTGATTTCCAATTAACTATTCGGATGTTTTTACCCCTGAAGTAAGATTTAATTTTATTGACGGAAATAGAGATATTATCAAGCTGTTGTTTTCGTTTATATTCAAATTATCTGTATTCTGCGGATTTCCAATTATGTTTAAATTCTATCGGCTATGTTTCTTACAGTGAATGAAAAACAATAAAACATATTTTAACGCCATGACTTTTTTTTATAAATTTCAAACACGGTCTCACGCACTTACTTGTAATAAATTAATTTCATAAAAGCGTTGTGCTGAGCTATTCCGACTCAACTGAAGCCTGTTCATGTCACGATTTATATTTGCATCCCATGTTATAGTAAAAGAAATTAGTTTCACGAGTAACAGCGATTTTAAATGCAGTATTAGATGTCCGTTTCCTCGAACGTTTGTAAGTCAGACTGATTCTCTATTGCAAATAGTTTACAAAACTCGATACCCCAAGTTCTGTCAAGCGTGAAACTGCAAAATTAGGTCGACATGCGGATTGGCATTAGACTGACCAGCGGGTAAACTCATTAGCGATTTTTGGCACTTTTGTTTATCTCTTAATCTGCAGGTAACATGTGAAATCCTTGAATTATTTCGGTTTCAAGTGGATTTTGATAGATGGTGGGCAAGTTTATCAACATTTGAACATGAAATTTGATGAAAATTTTGGACCGATTTGGGTGTAATTTTTGGGATTCCCAGCCATCTGGCAATTCAAAATTCGGTCCAGACTGGCAATTTATCGGATTTCCTGAGCCCTGGTACCAATAACATTTTCCCCTATAATTGGAAAAAACTAAGATCTATTATTTTGAAACTCATCCCTAAATGGAAAGGCTATGCTTTAATTAATCCATTCCTACTATCCAACTTTTTTACCCTCCTCAAGGCAAACACTTTGGTAAAATTTATGGAAATTGAAGAAATTGCTTGTTACAATACAAAGAATTAGAAAATTCCATGAACTTAAAATTGTCGTCTTCAACTTCTTTCCATTGGACCAGTCTACAGTAATGGGTTCAACTCAACCAATCCTTCTAAGCTTACCTTTTCTCCTATTTCCGTTAAATCTTTAGCAGGTAGAATGTCAAGGTCACTGATTAGGGCACAGGCTTCCACAATGTTGTTGTACTTGGTCGCATTCATTTCATTACCAAATAGTATATTATCTCTGAGAGTGGCATTTTGTATCCAGGCCTGTTGCGGGACATAAGCTGTTGATCCCTGTAAACATTGGAAATCTATTTATCATATACCTCCTGTCTTTGATGTAAAACATATTTCTTCCATAAAGTTGATTTGCAATCAAAACCTCATAACTGCAGCTTGAATAAACTTTCAGTTACTAGGTTTTGGTCATCCACCATTAATATGACTAAATCAGCTTGATTGGCTGTGCCAAATTATTTTGAAAATTCATGCAGAGATGTAGGCATCATTGTCTTCACAAATTAGAACACACTTACATCGAGCACTCACTGTGACAATTATGTCTCGCTCAATGCAATCAGACTTGACAAAAATGAAACTCTGCATCAAATTTCAAAAATAAATCTATTACAACTTATAAGCCATATCATTTGACCAATTTGCACTCACTAGTGTTTCAAGACGCCTACCTAGTAACAAGCAATTCATTTTCTACAATGTTTTCTACCCTGAAGGATAAAGATTTTTTTTTTCTACTAGAAATTATAGTCTGCACCTTCTTTCAAATCAAAGTCTATAATTTTGTTTTCTAGTAATTGGTTATGGAAAGTGACAACATTTCTCCTTATTAACCCATTCCTCCACAATCCCACTTATATATGCCCCTCAAGAAAAAAGCTTTGAAAAACATTGTGGAAATGAAGAAATTGCTTGTATCAAGCAATTTCTTCATTATCCAAAATGTTTTTTCTATCTAGAAAGACGAAACTATTTAAAATTCCATCAACTTGAAATTGTCATCTGCAGCTTCTTTCAATGGGGACCAGTCTAAAGTTTTGTTGTGTGGGAATGGGTTAATATGAAACCAGGGATAATTTACCTGATCCTACAATACTCACTTATTTCTGTTATGAACAAAGACAAGCTAAAAACTCACATTAATGTTGATGTGTCCACTGAGTGTTTCCATTTCTCCCAACATAGATGAAATCAATGAGGATTTCCCCGATCCAACAGTACCCACTACTGCGACTAAACTTCCTTTAGGAACATTCAAATTGACACTGAAAAGAACATGGAACTTCGGATAAGAAAGAGTGATGACAATCAGAATTTGTTATTTCTCTTCCACACTCTATGTTGTGGGTACTCACTGGAATTGACTGGTTGTATGCCCAACCAACTTAACCCATTCCCACTCAGTGACGCTTTTAGACGCCTCCAAGGAAAAAAGCTTTGGAAAACATTGTGGAAAATGAAGAAATTGCTTGTTCAAAGCAATTTCTTCATTTTTCCACTATGCTTTCTACCCAGAAACTTTTAATTGACTTCTGCAACTTCTTTCAATTTCGGCCAGTCTAAAATTTAGCCGTCTGGTAATGGGTTAACCAACTGGCCCTGCCCACTGACTCCAACAAGTAGTTCCACTTTGATATTGGATGGTGCTATTTTGCCAAATTTATGGCCAGCATCAGGTAACAAAAAAAGAAAATTGTCAGTTGGTGACCTAAATTTCATAACTACAGCTTGAGTTTGCATTAAATTAAAGTACCTACTGAATATTTTCTCCTAAACTTATGACTGTTAATGAACTGACTTTTTTTCAAGTATTCATTCCACTAATTTTCAGATGAAAAAAGTTTAGAATGGTCCAAATTCAAAGAATATGTCGACCACAATTGAAAATTGAGTTTTATTTTTACATAAGTGCTATATAGGATATGAAACATTTTGAGAAAAACAAGATGTGTTTGTGAAACAACACGTCGCTGTTACAGCCTTTTTCAAAATGGTGACCTTGACCTTGATTGATGACCTAACCTTTAAATCAACTTATGCCTATCAATGCAAGAAACCTGTGTCCCAAATATAAGACATGTATCTTAAACAGTGTTTGAATAACAGTGAGGTGTTGCATTAAGCTTACTGCTTGCAGACAGATGGACAGACAGATAGACACACAGATAGACATCTGTATATCAATATGCCCCCAATCTAATCAATGTGGGGGTATAAATAGCACTTACTTATTATAAGCAAGATCGAGACAAACATTACTAATAAACGTAGACAACCATCACCTTTATCACACAAGAAAACCTATAGTATAACATCCCTAAGTAATGAACTAATTGCCATGCTACATCCTTTTTCCCAATGAGGGTCAGAATCTGGAAAAGCCTCCCAATATTAGTCCAGGCAAGTCTAACAAATTTTCTCAGCAGGCACGATCCAATATCTATATAGTGTAGACAGCTTTTTTTATGACTCTTTTATCTTAAACTATCTTACTTCATGCATATTCTTTCCTTTACATTTCTTCGAACAACACAACTTATAATCTTTGAACTAACAACTGCTCCAGATAGCACCAGCCAACAGTAATTAGTATTGATTTTTCGGGATGTACAAAGTTGAAGTTTTCCAAAGCTATAGGTCTAAAGCACATAAATGATGGATTGTGTAATAATTGGTTAACCAATCACTAAACCACAACAAGAGGGCCGTTGGCCCTGGGGTGCTCACCTGAGATAAAGGCTCTTTTTCTTTCAACAGTCTAATTTCATGATAAGGTTAGGATTATGATACAAGTGGGCCACACTTACATATAAAGACTATGAACCTGGGGATCAATAGGTCTAAATTACAAATTCCAAGGCTTTAGTGCTGATTTGAAAGAAGGAAAAAACTTTTTCCTTCCTCTGGATCCATGGGTTATAATTTCAGAAATAAGAAAGAAGTCTGTGAACTGATGCTTCATGCCCATAGACCGCCCCGACTCCGCCCTTGAAGACCCGAGGATCATGATTTTAGCGTTTTTGTAAGAGATCAATATACTGATACTTCATGCAAAATATCTAGACTCTACGCCTTCTGGGTCAGAAGGAGAAGATTTTTAAAGATAATTTTGAAACTTCACTTTTGTTGCCATGGCAACCAGAGTTTTAAACATACTTCAATTCTTTTAGCTATTTTTAAGGGGCACCACCTAATGAACATTTCTGCCAAATTTGATTCAAATCGGCCGAGGGGTTTCAGAGGAGATGTCATCTAAAAAATCATTCTTTATTTCTTTATACACCCCACCCCCTAGGACTCTGCCCCTTGGGACCCGAGGATCATGATTTTAGCTATTTTGAAAGCGGTCAATATACTGATGCTTCATGCAAAATATCAAAGCTCTACGCCTTCTCAGTCAGGAGGAGAAGATTTTTAAAGATTATTTTGAAATTTCACTTTCGTTGCCATGGCAACCAGAGTTTTCAACAGATTTCAATTCTTTTTAGCTTTTTTTGAAGGGGAACACCTAAGGAACATTTCTGCCAAATTTGCTTCAAATCGGGCCAGGGGTTTCAGAGGAGATGTCATTTGAATAAATGTTCTTTATTTCTATATAAACCCCAACCCCCTGGGGCTCCACCTCTGGGGACCCGAGGATCATGGTTTTAGCTATTTGAAAGAGGTCAATATACTGATGCTTCATGCAAAATATCAAGGCTCTACGCCTTCTGGGTCAGGAGGAGAAGATTTTTAAAGATTATTTTAAAATTCCACTCTTGTTGCTATGGCAACCAGAATTTTTCACAGAATTCAATTCTTTTAGCTATTTTTGAAGGGGAACACCTAAGGAACATTTCTGCCAATTTGGTTCAAACCAGTTGTTTCGGAGGAGATGTTGTTTACAGAAATTGTTGACGGACAACAGACTCTGGACAGAGGCCAGAGGAAAGGTGATTACAATAGCTCACTTGAGCTCTTTGTGCTCAGGTGAGCTAAAAACTATAGACTTGCCCAAAGAAGCTGTAGATAACTTTTTTAGTTAGTGAAATCTGGTTTGGTTTTTTTTGGTGTATTATGCAATGCGCATAATGAAGAAAGTGCACATTACAAGCTGTTGCTTCATTTTATAAAGTTTTTCTCTTAAAGAACATTAAAGGCAGGTTTGTATGGATCAAGGGAATCCTTCAGTCCCTTTTCCTGAAAGTTTTTTGAAAATGGATAATAAAATCAAGTATCTTTAACCCATTCCCACACAATGATGCTTTTGGACCTTCATTTTACACAATGTTTTCTATCCAGAGAGTTGAAAAAATCTAAAATTTCATAAACTTTGAATTGTCGTCTGCAATTCCTTCAATTTGGACCAGTCTAGAATTTTGCTGTCTGGAAATGGGTTCAAGGACATCTCTTACTTTGTTAAACATGGTCCCAAAGCAGGATCCCAGGAAAAGGTCCCATCTTTTATCTCAACAGCTGATTCTGAAAAATAAGTCAAATTTCACTGAATCCAACACAGGAATTCACATGATTCCATTAATTGGTAATTTGGTTTTAATTGAAAGTTAATTTAGCCTCTATTCAGGTTTTCAAACTTTATTCACTAACCTTAGAAGTTACAAAATTGATGATCATTTGAAAAATACAGACAAAAATTATATCTAACAACACAGAGAATCAAAATGACTCGAAAAGAAAAGTTATGCTTATCATACATTCTCTTTTTTTATCCCTTTGACATGAGACAAAATTTTTGACTTGTCATAATTGAAAGAAGTCGAAAAAGACAATTCAAATTGCATTTTATTTGAAGAAAAGTACCAAACCCTGTAGCAAACATTGAGAGAAAAGAATAAACTGTTTTTTACAAGCTATTTCTTCTTTTCTCCTAATGTTATTCAAATTTGCATTTCTTAAAAGCCTAAAAATGTAGTAATGGGTTAAGATTAAATACACATTCTAAACAAGGAGGTTTACTTGCCTTGTCCTGATTTAAATCATCAATGAATTGTTAGATTTATATTGGAACAGTTTTCAAGTGAAGCATTTCTACAAACTGTAGCCTCAATGCAACACCTTTACATGCTATAAGTGGATAGTGATGTTTGGTAGGTTTTATCAGTATCTTTTGAATAATTTTCAATTAACCAATTCCTAATCAATTACGCTTTTTTTATGCATCTCGGGAAAAAGCCTTGGAAAAATAGTGGACAATAAAGACCTTCCTTGTATCAAGCAATTTCTTCAATGTCCACAATGTTTTCTACCCTAAAAGGCAAATATTTTCTAAATTCCATCTACTTGAAATTGTTGTCAGCCTCTTCTTCCGTTTTGAACTACATTTTGTTGTGTTGAAATGAGTTGAGCGGCAGTTTATTCATAGTCATTATAGAGCTCAATTAAACCCTATCACTTAAACCCATTCTCACACAGTGATGCTTTTAAACGCCCCCAAGAAAAAAAGCTTTTGAAAACATTGTGGAAAATGAAGAAATTGCTTGTTACAAGCAATTTCTTCATAATCCACAATATTTTCTACCATTAAGGTAAAAAAAAATCCAAAATTTCATTAGCTTTAAATTGATGTCTACAACTCCTTTCAATTTGGACCAGTCTAAATTCTTTCTGTGTGGAATGGGTTAAGTGATTAATACCTCCAACTGCTATATGTCACAGGAAAAACATTTCGCTACTCTAATTATACCTTTTTCAACAAAGGACCTTTACTCATAAAATTCATAGTGATTAAAGATGACAAACAAGTGCTGTAATTGGTACAATACATTGTTGAAAAAAGGAGTAATTCCTTGTCAAAACACAGGGTTGTGTGGTAATGGATGAAGATATTTCAGGACTTCGGTTTCTTTTACTTGTTAAACAGATAAACCTTACCTGAGAAATTATGAGAAATATCAGACAGATCCAAGTCATCATGATTGAGAAATTTTGAAATTCTTTTAATTGACACAGCAGATTTGACGGTCTCCAAAATGGTCCAAGGTGCGATGATCAGAGCAAACCTTAGTATGTTGAACAATGTGATAGCCACAAAGGCTGTGCTGGCATCTATTCTGTGGTCCTTATTTGTGAATATGTAAGTGGCAAAAGTCGCTAGACCAACCTGTAATACATAGACAAAATATTCTTAGTCACAGAGCTCATGTTTGACTAGTAAACCAGTGTTTTGATCCTCAAATCTAAAAATATGGTATTTTGACCCTTAGAAATTTCTCACAAGCAGGTCATTTTTAAATTCTAAGGGTCAAAACATGGTTTTTGATCCCTAAAATTTTCATTGGTGTATTTTATATTGTACTTCAAATCTTTATAAGAAAAGGTCTGTAAAGAGTTAAACCATCAAAGTTATACTCATAATTAGCTCTTTTTATTGTTATCACCCCTTCAAAATTAGTTTTGACACCAAAAATTTCAGATGAAGGAATCAATGACTCCTTAATTTCAAATGCTAGCAATAGCCCTAATAGTTGGTCGCTAAACATTGTGGCTACAGCTTCATTTACACTACACTCATTCACACATTAAACCTTCTATCAGCAATCCAAAGAATTAGCTTAAGACAGAGGGCAATGAACTTAACAAAATCATGGACATCGCACACTATACAATTTATGAATAAAATATTTCTCTTTCTTCTGTGTCAGTAATTTTTCAAAAAAGATTTCTTTGATCTTGCTTCCATATCAACAAGATATATGAATAGAAATTATCTCTTAAACCCTTTACAGACAACAAAATTTTAGACTAGTCTAAACTGAAAGGAGTTGCAGATGACATTTCAAGTTTACCCAAGAAAAATCCCCACAAAGTTTCAGTCTAATTGGCTTTGTGGTTTAGTAGGAGAAGATTCTTGAAGATATTATGGATGGAGTGACAGAAGGATGGACGGTGAGTGATCACAAAAGCTCATGCTGAACTAATTAAAGGAATTCAGATAGGTCTATTACTAAGGGTTACTCTTTTTTTTTTGTGATGAACAATCCCAGGACCTATGCAAAACACCAAGATGTTGGAAGCATTCATTTTGTATTTTATTCAATCAAAGCCAATATCATTGCCGATGAGTATTGATTGTCTCAAACTTTAGAATTATTTTCTCAAACAATCTTAAAAATGATTGTTTAAAGAAAATAATCCTTAAATCATAGTAAAATCTCTTCAAATTAATGTCACTCTAATCAATGGATAAGCAGTTAGTCACTAAATGTTTATTCAAGGATTTCAATTTAAGATTAATTTTTTATTAACTAGTAGCTATAGGTGATAAGGGTACCAACAGTATCTTAAAATTCATTGTGTTATTTGGTCGGCTCAACGATGAAAATATGGAATATAGTAATAAGACTTAGGCAATCCCACTACCTCGAGCCCCAGAATAAACGCTGGTTTCTTAGTTAATGATTTTGGTAGCAGGAACAACTAATAGGGGTACTAATTAAGAAGAGAAATACTGTATTTAGTTAACCCATTCCTACACAGTGACGCTTTTTGTATCAAGCAATTTCTTCATTCTATACAAAATTATCTTTCCAGAAAGTTGAAAAAATATAAAATTTCATGAACTTAAAATTGTCGTCTTCAACTCCTTTCAATTTGGACCAGTCTAAAATTTTGCCGTCTGGTAATGGGTTAAGCCTGTATAAAATGTCTTACCATAAATGGTGTGATAGTCCAAGTAAATGAAATTCCTGCTCCAATAATTTGAGCTTTTCGTAAAACTACCAGTTCTTTCTTTCTTATTTCTGTTACTTTATCACCAAAGGCCAACTCCCAGGCGTATAACTTCAAGATCTAAAACAAATGGAAGAGACCATATTCATGTGATATTTCAAGCCTAAAGAGATCAGCCATAAATTCATGTAAACAAAAGACTGAATCTGACTTGGGTCAATCATGGTTGGCATTTTGAAAAGGTATATATTCAAGATAGAAAGACCATTTCATATAAACCCTTGTCATGCTCAACCCGGAATATTCCGGTTTCGGCAGGAGGTATAGACAAAGATCAGCCTGCATATAAGTACAATCTGATCTTAGTCTACACCTCCTGTCTTTCTTTTTCAAACCAGAGTTGTTTATGCAATAAATTTTCAAAAGAAGCAAGGAGGATCGAACAACAAATACTAACAGTGCTTTCAGCTCTTTCAATGATGCAAATCTGAAAAAGATTATATCCGGCATGACAAGCGTTAAAAAAATATGATGAAAGCAAAGAATCCCCTCATTGGTCAGCCTGCTTAATTGATCATTTGTTTCTGTCAATCAAAACCTCAATTGACCAATCAGATCATTCATTTATATTGGGAGAACAATGTGGCCGCAAAGTTTATGTGAAACAATTTTGTTTTTGGTGGCTCAGACTTCATGAGCCTTTTAGGTTTCCTACCAGCAATTTGCTTTTCGTTTTATACTGCAAATCATAAATTTTGCAAACTAATGTTGTTGACATCTCAGTCTAGCTGCCTTGTCGAGGGTTAGTTGGCAAAACCAGCATTTCTTCAATAAAAACCTTCATCTGTCTACATACTCTCTTAACCCTTTCCTGTACAAACACAGGATTTTACCTCGTGATTTTATACTTGAGAAAACATTATGCAAAAAGGAGAAATTGGTTGTAACAAAAAGTGCATTCAATTTTGACATCTACATGGCTTCAGCAGACCTTTCAATTCAACAAAAAGCCTCAAGGCTGTTCATACTCTTTTGAAGTGTTTCAACAGAACAATTCAGTTAAAGACCAAATCATATAACATACTACAGGAATTGACAGATCCCAAAATGAAATAGTCTATTCATTCAATAAGACGAGAAGTGAAATAAACTTCTGTTAAACTATGATTTTAATTCAAATATTAATTTTTGATTGTGACCAACCTAAATGCTGTAGATACAATGTCTAATTAGTCCACAAAAAATTCACTTTTTGTTTCATAACCCCAACTGTATATTTCACAAACTAATGTCATTTGATATCTCAGACATACTGTGATGTCCGAAGTCAGTCAGGGTAATCAGGGTTCCGTCAATTAAAAATCTTTCCAGTTCTGAAATCCCAATACATTCCTCTATCTCGATATTTTTGAGAAAATCGAATCCAATACTAGATACTTTCAAAATTTAGGAGATAAAGTCTTTATTTTAGGAGATTTAAATGCACGAATTGCAGGTAAAAAAGATTATATCGATCACGACCAACAGCTTATTGACCATGATCAGTCAGATGGTGTGATAACGGATTTTATCCCTCGAGCATTTTGTGACAGGGGATCAAATTGATTTGGGGACTGTCTATTAGAAATGTGCAAATCTGTAAATTTGAATATTGTTAATGGCAGAGTTGGTAGAGACTGTGATACTGGTAAATTTACTTGTTTTACCCATAATGGGGAAATTACTGTTGATTATGTATTGACTAGTTTTAATAATTTTGATATTATTTTTGAATTTGAGGTACATGATTTAACAATTTTTTCAAACCACGCACCTATATCATTTAATTTTCAGATAAATAAAAGCAACGATTCACATATGAATCGGGGCGAATACGTTTCATACAGGTGGAATAATGAATATAAGGCACATTTTATTAACGATATCTCTTCGTCAATTGAATATTTGAATGAAAAAATAGAGGAAAATATTTCACAGGATTGTGATCCAGATAATCTGGTTCGGATGTTTACAGATTATTTGAATGATACCAGAAATAAATATTTTGTAAAACACAGTAAGCGTACAAAAAGTACCGATTTTTCTTGCAGAAGTGAATATACTATGAAAAAATGGTTTGATGATACCTGTAAAAATAAAAGTGCTATCCATGAAAAGGCACTCAAGCAATATAATTTAGTTAAAAATGATGCAAACAGACAAGATTTTCTCATTAAAAAACGTGATTATAAATACCAATGTAAAAGTGCCAAACGAAATTATAACAGAAAAATTGCAATAAACATGGAAAACATGAAAAACAAAAAACAAAGAGATTTCTGGAGAATGTTTAGACAAAAAAAGGAACAATACAATGGATCAGATATCGATCTCTCCAAATTTTTAGAATACTTTAAGAGTTTATCATCTGATAATCCTACCCATGAAGATATAGAATGTGAGGATTTTTTACAAAATTTTGACAACGCAGAAAGAATTGAGAATACCTTTTCAGAATTAGATTTACCATTTACTACAGCAGAATTAAGAAATTGTGTTTCAAAACTTGGTTCAAATAAAGCATGCTCTACAGATAATATTATCTATGAATATTTTAAAGAAAGCATTGATTACCTAGATAAACCTTTACTGAAGTTATTTAATTATATACTAGAAAAAAATACATTTCCCAAATCTTGATCAAAGGGTGTAATTGTACCTATACATAAAAAGGGTGACCAGTCAGATCCAACCAATTATCGCGGAATTACTTTGACCAGCTGTTTTTCTAAGCTTTTCACTTCATTGGTCAATGAACGACTTAAGGCGTGGTCAATTAAATATGATGTTCTCAGTGACGCCCAATTTGGTTTCAAATGTAATTACAGTACAGTAGATGCAATTTTTATTTTGAATTCTTTCATCCAAAAACAATTTTACGATAAAAAACAATTATATTGCTGTTTTATAGATTTAGAAAAATGTTTCGATTCAATTTACCGAAATGGTTTATGGTTTAAACTTATTAATAATAATATTACCGGTAAACTTTTAAATTTGATTCGTTCGTTATACAACGATGTAAAATTGTGCGTAAAACACATGGGCTCTATTTCAGAGCTATACAATTATGACGTCTGTTTCAAGGTGAATCACTTTCGCCGATCTTATTTTCTCTATTAATGATATCGGACTCTTTTTAATGCAAAATACTACAGATTGTTTTAGTATAGGTCAGTTGTTGATATATTTATTAATTTTTGCTGATGATTCAGTTTTAATATCCGACACAGCTAAAGGACTTCAAGACTTATTAAACGCTTTTGAAAAATATTGTGATAAGTGGAAACTTAAGGTAAATGTTGAAAAAACTAAAATAGTTATTTTCCATCGCGGTAGAAATTCCCACAATAATTTGAGTTTAACATACTCAGGAAATGATATTGGTTTTTAGCAGTAATGGATCCTTTTTGGACGCTCTTAAGACTTTAAACGGAAAAGCAACACGATCAATGAGTGAGTTATTGTATATTACCAAAAACAAAGATATCCCTTTAAAAATTATGCTCGATTTATTTGATTCTTTTGTTGCATCTGTTATATATAATTCGAGCGAAGCCTGGGGTTTTATGACAAGTGAACTTAATGAACGTGTACATAGAAAATTTCTTAAAAGAATTTTAAACATCAAACAATCAACTTGTAATTCGGCCATCTATGGGGAACTTTTTTAACATAAAAATAAGAATAATCAAATACTTTATCAAATTATTTTCAGAAAAAAAATCTAATTGTATCCTGCATGTCCTTATAAATGAAATATCTAACATAAACAGTTCAAATCTTTGGACTTTCAAAGTGAAAGAATTACTACAAAAGACTGGATTTTATGATGTGTGGTTATTTCCCAGAATCAGTCAACTTAAAGGCATTTTTGCCTATTATTCGTAACAGATTACTCAATATATATATATTAGTGAATGGTTTCAGGATATTAGCAGCCGAACATCTTTATTAATTTTCAGAAATTTAAAAGATAGTTTTTGTTGTTCTGCTTATATTATCAAAATGAAAATACCAACTTATAGAAATGCTTTGACCAAGTTACGCATATCAGCCCACCAGCTTTTAATTGAAACGGGACGCCATAGAAACATTACCAGAAACGAGAGAATTCGTAAACTATGTAACTTGAATCAGTTAGAAGACGAATTTCACTTTCTATTAGTATGTCCAGCATATAAAGAAATTAGGAAATTATATTTGAAAAAATATTATTACAATAAACCGAATATGTTCAAATTGATAGAAATGTTGAACTCAGAAAACGTGAAAACTCTTAATGGTATTGGAATTTATTATACCAAAGCAATGCATAAAAGAAAAAATGAATTGAACATTGTTACCAACTGATACTCCTTCTTAAATCTAGCCCATGATGATTTATTTTTGAACCTTTTGATATACTCTATCAATTAGGACCCTTTCTTCTTCATTATTTCCGCATTTTATTCCTTATTTATTTGTTAAAAATATGTCCGTACTCATGCATGTGATTTGTTATGTTTGGATTTTGACGATGAACCACATGTGTTCAAGTCAAATTGTTAAATAAATATTCTGTTCTGTTCTGTTCTGATAACTGTATCTGGTTACAATCATCATACCTTTATTCCATTAAGAATCTCTGTAATCAGCTTAATTCGCTCATCTTTTGTTTCCATTTGTTTAACCTGCAGACTCTGTATTCTTCCAATTACAAGAGCATTTACTGGGACAATCAAAAACATTACACCAAGTCCAGCAAAAACAGCATAGCCCACTGTTTTATATAGTAACACCAGAGACAGAATAATTTGTAATGGACTTGACCATACACCCCAGATAAATTGTGTGACATCACGCAGATGTTCAGCGTCAACTGACATCAAATTTACAATTTCACCTACAGTGGATTCTGTTCTTGCCCTGTTGTTCATTCTCAAAGACTGAAACAGAAGACATTTATTTTGCTATCTTGTAATAGCTGAATATAAATTTAAACTTATGTTAACCCATAACAAGACGACAAAAATGTAGACTGGTCGAAATTGAAAGGAGTTGCAGACAATTCATAGTTTATGAAATTTAAGATTTTTTTCAACTTTCTGAGTAGAAATGTTGTTAAATGCAACAAGCAATTTCTTCATTTTACACAATGTTTTCTTGAGGGACATCAAAAAGCTTCACTGTGTGGGAATAGGTAAAGTAGTATATTAGAAATTGAAAACAAAGTTATTCCTAAGCTTTTGATTCATCATCCAAGCCATTTTGAACAATGGTCTTTCTTTAAATGACTTTACAAGTCTTTCTACACAACTTATATACTAGTTTAATTTGTTTGCAAACTCTGATTTATTTTTTTTTGAAAATCATGACCTTTTGATTGATAAAGACAAAATAGTTTAACTCATTACCAGACAGCAAAATTTTAGACTGGGAATAGTTGACAGGAATTTAAGGGTTATGAAATTTTAGATTTTTTCAACATTTTGGATAGAAAACATTGGGGAAAATAAAGAAATGGCTTGGTTCAAGCAATTTCTTCATTATTCACAATGTTTTCCAAACTGCTTTTCTTTAAGGGTGTCAGAAAGCGTCATTGTGTGGGAATGGGTTTAATAGTTCTGTATCTCTAGAAGTACCTTTTTAAATATAGCTGCAATTAAAGTTGCCCTAATTCTGATTCCCAATGATGTAGACTGGAACATCATGGTGTGAAAACATGTAGTCTGGATCCACCCCACAACAAAAAAGCAACCTGCTAGTACATAGCCTTTCCAACTAGGAACCTCTTTAGACTCCGCAAATTCTATTAATGCTCTGAAAGAACACAGTTACATTGTTAACCCTTTACCACATAATCAAGACGTCTTGAAGATATTTAGCTACATAGAAAACTAGGTGAGAAAAGGAGACATTGCTCTAACAAAAAATATTTTCTACATGGATTACATTGGTACCTACAGTTGTTAAACCGTTCCGAGACAACAAAATTTTAAACTAGTACAAATTGAAAAGGTTTAAGACAACAATTTCAAGTTCACATCTTTCCCTTATTTGTCTTTCAGTAGTTTCTTCATTTCCGCAACGTTTTGTTAAGGTTTTTTTAAGGGTCGTTTATAGACAGAGTTGTGTGGAAGTGAACTTTGAATCCCAGCTTTGGTCAACATTCATGTGAAGCATATTTGTTAGTTCTGTCATTTTAATGTTGTAAACACAGCTTATTCAAGCTGTATGCATGGTTTTTTCATGGCCAACCAATGATTTTACTATTTTCTTTTACATGTAACTGGCCATAAATTCAAGTTGATAGCATTTTAAATATCTCCATCTTATGTTTTCTCTAACTCTGGTCTTTACGGGCATGAAAAAGCAGGATTATATTGGAAAGGGTTAATCAAGCATTAATTATCATGACTTTTCACGACTAATTGAAACAATATTATTTGCTCCATTTGGTGTTAAAATCCCTTATTGTTCTATTTCTGGTAAACAGAAATATATTTTCAAATCATAAATTTAATGAGTATATCTTACTGTAACAGTAGAGGATTTGCAAATACTAGCAAATCATAAAACAGCTTCCAAATATTTGCTGTTACAAACTGCCAACCAAATGTCTTCAGTAACACCTTGAATAATGATATTTTTGGTTCTTTATCTTCCTTCTTGATGTCTTTTGGTTTATCTTCTTCAGTGTAACTTGAGGTTCGAGGTCCAAGAAGAGGGGTTCTCTCCGATGTCCCATTATAATCATTGTTCAATGTTGCTGAATCTATCTTAACTGTCAAAAGGTCCTTCCTGGAAGTTGAGTATGCCATAGTTTACTAAAAATTCTACCTAACACCACATGAGAAAATTTTAGACGGGTGCAAATTGAAAGAAGATGCTGAATGAAGTTTATGAAGTTTATGAAATTTTATATTTTTTCAACTTTCTTGGTAGAAAACATTGTGTAAAATGATGACATTGCTTGCTACAAGCAATTGGTTTACTCTACACAATGTTTCCAAATTGTTTTTTTTTGAAAGTTGTCAAAAATTGTCTGTGAGTGGGAATGGGTCTAGGTACTCAGTTCTTGTTTACACTTTGCTTGTAAAATTTTCAGAATACCAATTGTTGAAAAATTGAACCACCATTTTCTTAGTAGTACAAACGTAATTACAGTCAGTGGAAAAATATAAATATTCTTATTTTCTTAGATCAGGTGCATTGCTATTAATAGATGACAGGACCAAACCCCTTCCAAGATGCAACAAGAGGCCCATGAGGGCCTGAGACGCTCTACTGGTTATCAAGTTTTCCGTTAAAGAAATCTGATATCTAAGGAAGTTAATTGCTCAAAGAAGAATGCATAAAGAAAAAAAAGGGGCTTTATCCCCTTTATCATTTTAAGCAACAATCCTCAAGGCCCCTTTTCCCATGTTTCATGACGGATCCACTCCATTTCCAAAAGAAAGTTACCTTATGACCCTACAATCATTCTGTGAATATTTCATCAGAATCTGACAATAATTGTGGGCTTAATCACATAAAACAGGATTGTTTTGAATGAAAATCAATAAGGCCCCTTTTCCTGTGTTTTCTGATGGATCAATTTCATTCCAAAAGGAACTTTCCTTACAACCCGACAATTGTCCTGTGAAATTTAAAAGACAACTTGATAATGATTGTGATCTTCATCACATACACAAGAATGTTTTGAATGATAATCTGTAAGGCCCCTTTTCCTGTGTTTCGAATGCCACAATTATTCCATGCATCTTTGAAGAGAATCCAATAAAACTGTTGACTTTATTGTGTTAACAAAGATATTAAATTCAAGTTCTCATAAGGCCCCTTTTCCCGTGATATTTTACTGTTGGTTTTATCATTCTATGAAAGTTAAAAGTGAATCCGATGAAATATTGGGAATTCATTATGTTTACTAGAATATTTAAAAAAAATCATATGTCCCCTTTTTACATGATACTTGATGGATTGTTACCAGTTCTGAAAAGAACCATCTAAGTAATTGTACAATCATTCTGTGAAATTTTGAAGTGAATCCGGTGAAATCAAGGGACATCATTGTGTTAACCAGAATAGTTTTTTATAAGGCCCCTTTTTATGTGACCCTTGCTATAGTCAGATCCACTGTCAAAATCAACAATTGGAATGATGGTACAATCAATCTGTTTAATCTGTGGAATTTATTGTGTTAATGAGTTTTTAGTGAAATCTTCATAGGGCCCCTTTTCTCATGATACTTTACAGAACAAACCAAATTTCAAAAGGAACAATTCTAATGAAGGTAGAATCATTCTTTAAAAGTTAAAGAGAATCAATGAAAACAGTGGACTGAATTGTGTCAAGAATTTTTGTAACAAAATTTTCAAAAGGCCCCTTTTTCTGTGAAACTTAACAAATCAGACCCAATGTACAAAGGAACAATCCTAATGATAGTTTGAAGAAAATGATAAAGACTGAGGACTTTATTGTAATAATGATGTTTTGTAATAAAATTTTTATAAGGTCCCTTTTCTTGTGTCACTTAACCAATCAGACCTAATTTACAAAGGAACAATCCAAATGATGGTACAATCATTCTATTAAAGTTTGAAGAGATTCTGATAAAGACTGAGGGCATTGTTGTGTTTATGAGGATTTGGTAATAATTTTTCATACAGCCCCTTTTCCTATGATACTAGACAGATCAGGCCCAATTTGGAAAGAAACAATCCTTATGATGGTACAAACATTCTGTGAAAGTTTGAACAGAATCTGATGAAAACTGCGGACTTTATCTTGGTGTCAAATTTTTAAAATAAAATTTTCATAAGGCTCCTTTTCCTGTGATACTTGAAGGATCAGGTCTCATGTCAGCATCAACAATCGTGATTATTGTACAATGATTCTGTGAAGGTTTGAATAAAATCCAATGAAAGCTCTGGACTTGGTTACAAGGATTATAGATAAAATTCTCTAAAGGCCCCTTTTCCAATGATACTAGACAGATCACGCCTAATTTGAAAAGAAAGAATCCTCATGATGGAATAATCATTCTGTGAAAGTTTTAACAGAATCTGATGAAAACTGTTGACTTTATTGTGGTACATTGATTTTAAAATTAAATTTCATAATGCTCCTTTTCCTGTGATACTTGACGGATCAGGTCTAATGCAAACATCAACAATCATTATTATTGAACAATTATTCTGTGAATGTTTGAAGAAAATCCGATGAAAGCTCTGGACTTGGTGACAAGGATTTAAAAATGAAATTTTCATAAGGCCCCTTTTCCTGTGCTTCTTGACAGTTCAAACCCTGTTATGAAAAGAATGATAGTTATGACCTTCCAATCATTCTGTGAAAGTTTCAACAAAATCTGATCAAAGCTGTGGGCTTTATTGTATGAACAGGGTTTTATTAATTGAATTTTCATATAGCCCCTTTTCCCATGTTACTTGATGGATCTGAACCAATTCCAAAGGGAACTCTTCTTACAAAAGTATAATTATTCTGTTTGAGTATAAAGACAACCCCATCTCATCTGTGGACTTACAAGCATTAATTAAGATTTTTTTAATTGAATTTTCCTAAGGCCCCTTTTCCTATGTTTCTCAATGGGTCAGACCCAATTTGAAAGGAACAATCCTTATGATGGTACAATCATTATGTGAAAGTTTGAAGTCAATCAGGTGAAATCTAGGGCCATTACGTGTTAACTAAGATTTTTTTATTAAATTTTCATAGGGCCCCTTTTCCCATGAAACTTGATGGATCAAACCTACTTCCGAAAGGAATAATCCATTTAATGTAATAATCATTCTGGGAATGTTTGAAGAGAATTTGTTGAAAACTATGGACTCTATTGTGTTTACGAGGACTTTTTCAATCCAGTTTTAATCGGGCCCCTTTTTCCCGTGGTCCTTGACTGATCATACCAAATTTTGAAAGGAACAATTCTTATGATGGTACAATCATTCTGTGAAAGTTTGAAGTCAATCAGTTGAAAACTGTGGACTCTAGAGTGTTAACAAAGATCTTTGAATTAAATTTTAATAAGGCCCCTTTTCCTATGTTTCTTGAGGAATCATATCCTATTCCAAAAGGTACAATCCTTATGATGGTACAATCATTCTGTAAAAGTTTGAAGAGAATCCAATGAAAATTGTTGGCTCTAGATTATTAATGAGAATTTTTTATTAAACATTTCATAAGGCCCCTTTTTCCTGTGTTTCTTGAAGGATCATACCAAATTTCAAAAGGAATAATCCTTATGATAGTACAATCATTCTGTGAAAGTTTGATGCGAATCCGATAAAAACTATTGACTCCAGAGTGTTAACAAGAATTTTTTAATTAAATTTTCATAAGGCCCCTTTTCCCGTTTCATGACAGATCAGACCCATTTTCGAAAGGAACGATCCTTATGATTGTACAATCATTCTGAGAAAGTTTGAAGAGAATCCGATGAAAACTGTGGACTCTAATGCGTAAACGAGGATTTTTAATGGAGTTTTAAATTGAATTTTCATAAGGCCCCTTTTCCCATGTTTCTTGACAGATCATACCCAATTTCGAAAGGAACGATCCTTATGTTGGTACAATCATTCTGTGAAAGTTTGAAGAGAATCCAATGAAAACTGTGGACTCTATCGCGTAAACGAGGATTTTTAATGGAATTTTGATTAAATTTTCATAAGGCCCCTATTCCCATGTTTCTTGACGGATCATACCAAATATCGAAAGGAACAATCCTTATGTTGGTACAATCATTCTGTGAAAGTTTGAAGAGAATCTGATGAAATTGTGGACTCTATCTCGTAAACGAGGATTTTTTAATTAATAATTTTCATAAGGCGCCTTTTCCCGTGTTTCTTGATGGATCATACCCATTTTCGAAAGGAACGATCCTTATGTTGGTACAATCATTCTGAGAAAGTTTGAAGAGAATCCAATGAAAACTGTGGACTCTATCGCATAAACAAGGATTTTTAATTGAATTTTTAATGAATTTTCATAAGGGCCCTTTTCCCGTGTTTCTTGATGGATCATACCCTTTTTGGAAGGAACGATCCTTATGTTGGTACAATCATTCTGTAAAAGTTTGAAGAGAATCTGATGAGAACTGTGGAGTCTATTGCGTAAACGAGGATTTTCTAATTAAATTGTCATTAGGCCCTTTTTCCTGTGTTTCTTGACGGATCATACCCATTTTCGAAAGGAACTATCCTTATGATGGTACAATCATTCTGAGAAAGTTTGAAGAGAATCAGATGAAAACTGTGGACTCTAACTTGTAAACGAGGATTTTTAATTGAATTTTTAATTAAATTTTCATAAGGCCCCTTTTCCCGTGTTTCTTGACGGATCATACCCATTTACGAAAGGAACGATCCTTATGATGGTACAATCATTCTGTGAAAATTTGAAGGGAATCCGATGAAAACTGTGGACTTTATTGTGTAAACGAAGATTTTTTAATTAAGTTTTAATTAGGCCCCTTTTCCCGTGTTTCTTGATGGATCTGACCCAATTTCGAAAGGAACGATCCTTATGATGGTACAATCATTCTGTGAAAGTTTGAAGAGAATCCAATGAAAACTGTGGACTTTATCGCGTAAACAAGGAAAAGTTTAACGGACGCACGACGGACAGACGGATGGACGCACGGACGCTGGATGGGAAAAAGCCATCGCTATAGCTCTAGTGGCTTTCGGCCAGTAGAGCTAAAAATCAGTTTTTCAAAACTCTTTTCTTGGGGGTCTTAAAACAGCAGGTTAGTGTGGGAATGGGTCAAATCCATTTACCGGTATTTTCCTATCATTTATGGCAAACAAATCCATTCATGAATAAATCTACAACAAATTCATAACGAATTACCTTGTTTTCTTGTTTGAAAGTTTTACACTTTGTTTCAGCCAGTTTTCCTCAAATGTGATCAGTGATGTTTTAGTCTGGTCTCTTGGGTTCAATAGGAATAGATCATTCTCTGTGAGAGGATTTTTATAGCCTTGAACAAGTGTCCTGTCAAAACAAACAAGAGGGCCATAGTCACAATATACCTTGCCCTTTTACATTAAGCCCCCTTTTTCTATGATGCATTTTCTCAGTCCTTTCCAATGTCTGTTTCTACATCCTTCTGTATGTCCAAATCTCGTCAACACATTTTCTCCTATATTTATGGACAGTTTTGCATGAAATTATCATGTAATGTTCTTAGACACATTACCTTGCTCATATTGTCAGGGTTTTGCCATTAAAGGCTGGTGACAGAAAAAGGTGGCCTAATGCAAAAGTTCTTGTTAACACATCTCCTCCAACATTTATGGAAGAGAATGAATGTAATTTCCACAAAATACTCCTACTCGCCCAACATTGTGCATATTGTGGCAATTTTATCATATTGCACAGAAAACAAAATTTCATAAGCTATAAATAATTGGTTGCAACTCCTTTCAATTTTCTGTCTGGTAATGGGTTAAGATGCATCACTGAAAATTTGTGGGATCAAAATACTCTGCATGGACCCTTAAAATATTCTCACAGGTAGGTCAAACTTTCTCTCACAAGTAGGTCAAAATTTCTATGGGACAATACAGGATATTTTTAGATTTTTGAGGGTCAAAATCTAGGTTTACAAGTCAAACAAGAGCCTTAATCCTATGAGTGAAAGACAGAAATCCTGAAAACCCTTCACCGTTTCATTCAAATTTGTAAGGAAAATAAAGGAAATGTTGTGTTCAGGAAACCTAAAAACCTTAACTTTAGGCATACCCATGTCAACCATGTTTAACCAATTCTTATGAATTAAAACATACCTATTAGCCCAATGGTAGGTAATTCTTGATAAAAATGATGCTCTCGTTTCTGGACAGGGTGGCTGAAAATATGCAAGAAATGAATTTAAAATAAATTAGTAAAAGGTATGTTAACCCGTTCCCACACAGTGAAATTTAAGACTGGCCCAAATCGAAAGAAGTTACGGACGACAATTTAAAGTTAATGAAATTTTTTCAACTTTCTGGGTTGAAAACATTGTGGAAAATGAAGAAATTGCTTGTAACAAGCAATTTCTTCATTTTTCACATTGTTTTCCAACGTTTTTTCCCTTGGGGGTGTCTAAAGGCGTCACTGAGTGGGAATAGGTTGAAGGATCAGAAAATAATTTTGATGGTTATTTTGAAGGTTGTATTACATATTAATCAAATGCTTGCAACACCAAAGTCATGTATCCACTAACCTCATATAAACAATTTCTTAAAATGTTATATATTCACAAATACTAATTTCTTAAAAGATCATCTACTCCATCAATATTGTACTTAAATTTTAATCAAGTGAAAATACTCAGTGTTCTCGCTGTCAAATATCATAAATTTTTGCACCTTCACTGTATGATACTCTTATTAGGGTTGGTGCGTTTTTATTGGACAATTCTATTCTTGTACTCAAGTATTCAATCGAAAGGGTAACGGGGTACTCCATTAGTAAAATTGGAACTCTTTATCATTCCTTACACAAGAGGACCATGATTGTTCTATATTGCTCACCTGAGTATGATGGCTCAAGGCTATGATATAATACAAAATATCAAAGCCCTATGCCTGACTGTTTTAGAGAAGTTTTTTTTTTACTTTTTTCTACTTTAATCCTAGGTATATTGAAGATCCCACAACATAGGGCTAATTTTCAGAGAAAAGTCATTCTTTGAAGCATTTTGGTAGAGGGTCAATAGAACAAGATACATTCTCTAGATCTTGTGGTTTAGGAGTTGAAGATTGTTTAATATTTGTTTATGGACAGATGGACAAACATACACTAAAAACAAAACCCAGGGATTATTTTTTCAAAGTTTGGTTGAAATCTGATAGTTAGTTTAGGAGGACATTTTTTGTAATTGTGATCAGAGGAACACATAAATGGACAGCCAGATGGCCTTGGACTTTTACTGATCATAATAGTTTATGTTGACAAATTTGTACTTAGGTGAGCAAAAAATTTACAAACGATAAAAATAGCTTGCTGACCTTCGATTCTGAATTCATAGTAACCTCCCCTATATAGCTTCATCAGTTTGAAGTATTTTAGAAAACTACAAAGTTACCATAACATGTTAAATTTAATTGTAAGGCTATAGCAGTATCTCAGTTTTTCTCCAAAACAGTGATGCCATTTTTTCCCAAATCAATTGTGAACAATTCGGTAGCAAAAATTCTCAATTAAAGAGAATCTTTTGCTAAAATTAAGTTCAAATGATTTACACAATGGACTTACCTTGCCACTAGGTATGGGTAGGTTTTCTGGAATACAGGCAAGGACCAATTGGCACAAAGAAGTGGCAAAATACATGTAGAAAAGTGTGAATTTGAGAATGTTGTCATCATACTCCTGAAAAAAAAGGAAAAAGGGTTTTTGGAAAATTTGAGGAAGACACCACCATACTCCTACAATAATCACATAGAATAAATGGAGGCACATGTTCTCAGGGATAGTGCAATTGACAGAGCACTTGTACAGGAATTTTAGTTAGTTATTAAGTAGCAATATTTTGTACAATTTATGGTAAGCAACATGAATCAAGAAAATAGAATGGTTGATTGGTGACCTAAATGCTGTAAATAAAGCTTGTATATGCTGTACTTACAATGTTTAAGTTGTCAAACCAACAAAAATATTTCATACAAGCATAGATGAATGTCGAAATTCCAAGTTTAAATGTATGTTTTGATTGGTCTATTGATTTTTTGATCGACAGCTGTCAATTTGTGTTCATGTAGAAAAGAGACATTTGAGTTAAATAATGATTTTTCTTACCTTTTCCACAATTTTAGAGTAGAATGGAATGACATATGCGAAGTTTGCAAGCCCCCAGTATAAAAACAGAACACCTGATGTAATAAACCCCTTCCTTTTCTCAACCTCTAAATACAGTATTACAACAAGCTGAAAATAAATAGAGGATAATTGTTTGTTTCAATGTAAGATTCATTTCGTAAAAATCTAAAGCAAAATACCTTGTAACAAGCAAGTTCTTCTTTTTTCCAAAATGGCTTAAAACCATGATAGTTATATCTATCCTCCCATGAAGTTTCATGACTTTACCTTACATACTTTTTTATTTATGCTCTTTATAAACAAGAGGCCCATAGGGCATTATCTGTCACCTGAGTCCAAAGAGCACAAAAACAGATAAAAAGCCACCCGATCATGCTACACACCAAATATCGAAACTCTGGGCCTTTCAGTTTCGGAGAAGAAGATTTTTTAAAAGTTTTCACTAAACAAGCCCATGTTAAACTTGTGACATCTTGGAACAGGCTAATTCTGACCCTGGGGCCATAATTTATACAATCTTGATAGAGGTCCACCAGATGATGCTGTATACCAAATATCAAAGCTCTCTCTGGGCCCTCTAATTTTCATTATATAAGCCCTATGTAAAACTTGTGCCTTTTACACCTCTCAAGAAAAAAGTTTTGTGAAAAATTGTTGCTGCAAGTAATTTCCTCATTATCCACAAAGTTTTCTACCCTAAAAGACAAAGATTTGTAAAGTTTCAGCAACCAAAAAATCTTGCAATTTGTCATGTGGGAATGGGCAAATAAGATATATCCACCCATTAGGTTTCAAGGTGACAGCTAAAATACTTTTTCCTGCCCTCTAAAAATTAACAGAGGGCAATAGCTCAAATAAGATGATGTCACACATTACAATTCTCGTCCTTAATTAAATTAATCTACCCATGAAATTCATATTAATTGAAATACTTTCTGAGCACTGGTCTTGAACACTGCACTTTTTCATTATGCATTCTTTCCATCTAAGAATTTTTAAGGTGGGGGCAGAAATACTTTTTGGGTTATGCTCCGGACAAACTTCAAGTTTACAAATGGTCTGTTTACAAATTAACAAAGACCAAAAATGGTAAATATGGTCTATGGATTAAAGCATTGACAGACCTAATGACTGTCTGACAAGAGCAAAGCAATATCATATACCCCCTCTTCTTTAAAGGGGGGGGGGGGGATAATACATCAACAACATCAGAGAGGTTTTGCTCATTAATTGTGTTTCACAAATGCTCATTTATTTTTTTTCACAAAATGCTTCACAAACAGAAAGCATTCATAATCTGAATATCTCAAGCCTTTGAAAAGGAAAGTCTTTAGATAAAATAAGAAATTTTGTTGGTTATCCTTTAAATTGTTTTGAACAGTACATATTGAACCATTACCAGAGTACAAAATTTTAGACTATACAAAGAAAAATGTTAAAGATGACAATTCCAAGTTTAACAAAATTTATTTTTCTAATTTAGGGTAGAAAACAACATTGAAAATGAACATATTGCCTCGATGGCCGAGTGGTATAGTTGCTTGACTCGTGATCTGAAGGTCACGGGTTCGAGCCCCAACGTCACCGGGGTGTGTTCACAGGCAAGACACTTAATAGCCACTCCCAGTCTACCCAGCTGTAAAAGTGGGTAGCAGTGGGATTCAGCCACTGCCTCTCTTTCGGGACGTGAACAACATCTGGATTGTGAGTGTATCACCTGCCAGTAATACCCGAAAGGGGAGTTAGGCAGTATAAATAGATAGATAGATATTGCTTGCTACAATTTTTAAGTTAAACAAAATTAAAACTTTATGTCCTCCATTTCAAAGAAAGGTACAATTTTGTGTATTTAAATGGTCGTCTGTAACTTATTTCAATTTGGACCAGTCTAAATTCCCTCTGTGTAGTAATGGGTTAATTCACTTACCAGTCCTATTGCTTCTATTATTGGAGCAGTGAAGTAAGCCTTCCAGTAGCTTTCATTCTTTCTGTTGATTTCAGATGCTTCATATGTGAACTCTATGATGCAAAAGATGATCTGCAATAATGCTATACACTGAAATAGATATTTTAAGACAAATATAACTGACCTACTTCAATACAAACACAGCTGACAATATATATATACGTATATACAAACACAGCTTGCATATTCAATCCTCAAGAACTATGTTCAGCATGAGATGCTTTTAATACAATTTTAGTTTCATCTATCAGGTTTCTAATGTTTTGATTAGCTGAATTTATTTTTCATGCCTCCATGAATTTTGAGCACACAATTATTTTGTATGCTTGCGCACAAAATAGATCCATACAATTTAACTCAAAACAAGTAAAATATTTGTTTTGTTTTGCTTGATTGCATTAAATTATAAGAATTGAAGATAATACTTTTTTTCATTGAGGTATGAACCTAAAAGCCAATGTATGAATCTGCTTCATGTATTCATGTAATTAACCCTTGTCATGCTGCACTTATGTGCAGGCTGATCTTAGTCTACACCTCCTGCTTGTACTTTTCCTGCCAGAGTTGTTTATGAAGTTGATTTCTAAAATATTGATTTTTGAACAACAAGTTCTATCAGTGCTTTCAGCCCTATGATTTGACAGCAATTCAGTAAGGTAATTTATACAGCATGACAAGGGTTAAGCTATTAGTTTTGTACTTCAATGAAAACAAAAAATATTCTCTTCATTTCTTAAAAGAAGAAAACCCTTGTTCTTTCCTGATAGAGTTGTCATGCAGTACTCTTTCCAACAAGAATTGTTCCAAAGCAGACTTATTCCCCCTCACAGTACTTTGTCATTAAAATATCACAGTTGGCCTTTAAATAAGTTGGCCAAAATTGCACCTCCTTCTGTCATGGAAAAAATTTGTATAAAGTCTAATGGTCCTATGTCAAGTTAGAGCGCGGAACAATACTTTAATCAAAGCTGAAAAATGACCTATGTGATTGAATGGGGTTTATTGGTTTAACACCACTTTTAACAGTATATCAGTCGTATCCCTGCGGCTGGAGCACTTAATCATTGATTTCTGGTATTTCTCACACTAGTATACTCTTCACCTCAATTATCTTGCATGTAAGGAAGCTGGGGTTTAGTATCAATCAAAGAATGTTTTACACCAGATGAAATACTTTTTATATACCTTAAAGACATTTGATTTATCTTTCAGTCAAATTTTGTCCAGTTCTATTCTAAACTTGTACATGGAATTTATGTTGAAAGTTGCATTGTTCCATCAGAAATTTTGAATTGCTACTGCAGTTATCTTGAATCTTACAAAAGAGAGTGTCCATGACAACTAAAAAGAAGCAAAATTATTGTTTCAATTTTTGTCATCCATCTTTGATTTTTAAGCAATTAATCTCGTAGATTTATTCAATAAAAAGTCAAATTTAGAGTTGTGTAAACTCATGCTAAATCTATCCCCTGCCCCCCAAGTTTGTGAAATGTTTTATTTGGGGTTCAATTTTGCATCTCGTTTGGTTTATATTAAGAGTGTTATATGGTATAGGCCATTCTTGACACACCAGATTGGGGTGCGGAAAGTCAAACATCCTGTGAAAAAAAAATAAGGTCACCAAAGTTCACTGAGGCCCCTTTGGGGGTCATGCACGATAACGTAGGTATGCACGATAATTGAGCTTGGACAATACTTCCTCTACATCCTTTCTGAGTCTCCAGCTGCTCATCCCACTTAGGTTTAGAATTATCCATCCATTGGTGGGAGACAAATGTCAGATAGGATACTTGATGAGAATCTATGAGTAGTTTGAACAAGAGGACCATGATAGTCCTAGATCGCTCACCTGAACTGTCTGCTGTTAAAAAAAATGCAACTAGAGACAAATAAAATGCAACTAAGACAAATAACTATAATCAGTTTCATGAAGATTGAGACAAAACTGTGACTTCTATATTGTAAACAAAGAAATTGTCATTATGGCCCCTTTTCCTATGTTATCCTATAGAACCTACCCATAATCTATAAGGTTTATTTTTATGACCTAACAAGTATCCTGACCAAGTAACATGACGATTGAGCCAAATTGATGACCACTAGAGCATTAACAAAGAAATTGTCATTAAGGCCCCTTTTCCTGTGTTTTCCAAAAGAACCTTCCTATAATCAATTGGGTTCATCCTTGTGACGAAACAATTATTCTGGCCAATTTTCATGAAAATTGAGCCAAAATTGTATGCTCTAGATTGTATACGAAGAAATTGTCATCAAGGCCCCTTTTCCTGTGTTTTCCAAAAGAACCTTCCCATAATCAATAGGCTTCATCCTCATGCCCTAATAATTATTCTGGCCAAGTTTCATGAAGATTTAGCCTAAATTGTGGCCTCCAGACCGTAAACAAAGAAATTGTCATTAAGGCCCCTTTTCCTGTGTTTTCAAATTGAACCCTCCCATAATCAATAGGGTTCATCCTCATGACCTAACAATTATTCTAACCAAGTTTCATGAAGATTGGGTCATAACTGTGGCCTCTAGTGTGTAAACACTTCAATTTTTCATGCCGCACGACGGAGGACGGACATTCAACGATCACAAAAGTTCACCTTGAGCATGTTGTGCTCAGGTGAGCTAAAAAGGCATAGTTACAACAAAACCACCAAAAATACTTTACAATACTGTCAGACTTCAAATTTCACTCTTTGTCTAAATGATTGATTTGATTGGTCCATTTTTTTCAATGTTTGACAGCAGCAATCTATCAATTTGTGCAATTGTTTTTTTATTCTTACTAATTTTGATAGATTTTTCCATGTAATTGGCAAGGTGTTAGGTGACAGACTGATCAGGTATGGCAAATAAAATGGCACAGTTAGTAATATGAATGCTGTAGGAGCCCAGGCTAGCGCTGTGTTTTGGAAACAGTCTGTAAATTCCGGGTAGGTTGCATTGTTACTCCATGTCAAACTGGTGTTCTGAAGGAACAAATAAAGTAAGCTCAACAAACTTATTAACACATTACCAGACAACAAAAATTTAGATCTGTCCAAATTTAAAGAGATTTTTAAAACATGTTTATTTCAGAGTAGAACACATTGTGATAAGAAGAAATTAATTGCAGCAAGCAATTTCTTCATATTTCACAAATTTGAAAAGCTTCTTTTTTCAGGGAGCACAGAAAAGAGGGATTGGCAGTGGGAAACTGTTAAAGGTACCATGGCTCTCCTAGGGACTAAATTTCTTAACAAAAGAAATCCCAAAACATTCCATAATATTGTGCATACATCC
This sequence comes from Fragum fragum, assembly GCA_946902895.1. Taxonomy (NCBI): domain Eukaryota; kingdom Metazoa; phylum Mollusca; class Bivalvia; order Cardiida; family Cardiidae; genus Fragum; species Fragum fragum. The sequence goes on from OX336368.1 coordinate 24,491,002, forward strand.
CTCTATCAATAATTCCAGAATATATCATAAGCCCACTATGAAAAGCTTTGCTGAACAGAAATGAAAATATTTTAAAAATTATTTTGTATTGCCGAATTGATTGTAATAAGTGATTTTTCTATTGTAATAATGCTTATAAACATTTTGAAATGACAAAAGCAACTTCTTTATTCACACAAGAAAAATCTTATTGTCCAGTAAGTGGTTAACCTGATTACACAATTTTAGCTGGGCAAAAATTAAAAAGCAGTTTTTGAAAGGAAGTACCTAATCAAGATAAATTTTTAACGCTTCCTTTCTATAAAACTACATGTAGCTGTATATCCTAACAAGAGGCCTATAGGGCCTTATCAGTCACCTGAGTCCAAAGATCACAAAGACAGATAACAATCCACCAGATGATGCTTTATACCAAATATCGAAGCTCTACGCCTTCCTGTTTGGTAGAAGAAGATTTTTAAAATTTTTACTATGTAAGTCCTATGTAAAACTTGCGACATCCTGGAATGGGCTAATTATGGCAATGAGGCCATAATTCATACAAATTTGAAAGAAGTCCATCAGATGATGCTACATACCAAATATCAAAGCTCTAGGCCTTCCTGTTTGAGAGAAGAAGATTTTTAAAATTTTCACTATAATTATAAGCCCTATGTAAAACTTGTGACGTCTGGGAATGGGCTAGTTCTGACCTTGGGGCCATAATTTATACAATCTTGATAAAGGTTCACCAGATGATGTAACTAACCAAACTAGTGGCCAAACAAGAAGCGCTTGAGCACCTGATCCGCTCCACCTGCCTGAATTTGTTTATCATTCCTAAGAAATTTGGTTGAAAACCATCCTGCAATTTTCAAGAATAAGATTTTCAAAATTTCACTATATACCATATATGGACACAAGCAACCCCCCCCCCCCCAAGCCATGAATTCATCTGAGCCATATTTTATGAAGGAATTTGATGAAAATTCACCAAAGGACAATTTTGTGAAAATTTGTTGAAAACTTATATTTGTTTGTAAATTGAGAAGATTGTAGGTTTTCACTGTTGACCATATAAGGAAATAAGCCCGAAACAATGTTTTCAGCCAATCAATTGTTTTATTAGCAACCTAATTAGGGGTCACAAAAGGATCATTCCAGTGAAACTTGGTTAAAATCCATCCAATGGTTTCTGACATGAAGATTTTCAAAGTGTTCACCATATATGGAAATCAGCCCTGCCCATTAAAGCCATGTTTTTTGTCCTATCAAATTCTTTAAAGGAATCTGATAAAGGGTCACCCAAGGGTCAATCCAGTGAAATTTGGTTGAAATCTATCAATTGGTTTCTGAGAAGAAGATTTTTCAAGCTTTCACCATATATGGAATTAGCCCTCCACTTTAAGCCATGTTTTTCATCCAATCAAAATTATTTGAAGGAATCTGAAAAGGGGTCACCCAATGATCTTTTCTAATATTTGGTTGAAATCCATCAAATAGTTTCCGAGAAGAAGATTTTTTAAAGGTTTCAGTCCATATATGAGAATTAGCCCTACCAATTAAAGCCAAGTTTTTCATCCAATCAAAATTCTTTGAAGTAATCTGATAAAGGGTCACCCAATGATCATTCCTGTAAAATTTGGTTGAAACCAATTTGATGGTTTCTGAGAAGCAATTTTTTAAAGGTTTCACCCTATATATGGAAATTAGCTCTACCCCTTAAAGCCATGGTTTTCATCCGATCAAAATTCTTTGAATGATCTGATAAAGGGTCGACCAATGATCATTCCTGTAAAATTTGGTTGAAATCCATCAATTGGTTTCTGAGAAGATTTTTAAAGGTTTCACCATATATGGAAGTTAACCCTGCCCATTAAAGCCATGTTTTCATCCGATCAAAATTTTTTGAAAGATTCCTGGAATCAAGGATCATTCCTGTAAGATTTAGTTGAATTCTGTTGAGTAATTTCTGAGGAGAAGATTTTTGAAGTAAAAGTTTACAGACGGACGCAAGGAAGAACAGACACACGACAGACACAGCGCCATGACAAAAGCTGGCTAAAGTGAGTGGAGCTAAAGAAGAGCTTTAAGTTTTATTGTTTGGTAGAAAAAGATTTTCAAAGTTGTCAAAATGTAAGCTTATGCCCTCCCCACCTTTGCACCCCCTAGCATGGTCATTTCTTTCAAGATTTTTTTCCTAGTTCACACTTTATATTCCTTTGCCGAAAGACTAAATATGAAATGTGAATCCAATCCAAGAACTAGTTCAGGAAAAGAATTTTTTTTAAGATGTATCCTTTTTTGCCCCTTCTGGATCCCCCAGGGGAGATAACTCCACGATATGTACAAATCTGAAGTGCTTTCACATGAGGATGCTTCCTGCCAAGTTTGGTTGAAATCCATCCTAGGGTTGTTAAGAAGGAAGCAAAAAAGTAAAAAGTTAATGCACAGCACACGATGACAGACAAAACACGATAGCAATAGGTCTCCATGGCCTTTGGTCAGGTGACCTAAAACAGCCTATTGTTAAAATTCAATATAAAATTTATACATTGCAAGAAAACAACTTTTGTATATAAAATTAAAGTACTGAAAGTACTGTAAGATAGCAAAGTATGATTTTATTAAGTAATCTTCTTTGTCCATCAGAGGAATTTAGAAAACCTTTACATTGGAGGGTACAAAACAGTGTGGACAATGAAGAAATTGCAAAACAATTTCTTCATTGTCCACAATGTTTTCCACATATGTGCAGTCTGATCTTTGTCTACACCTTCTACTTGTCCCTTTAGAGCTGGAGTTGTTTACATGATAAAATTTCAAAACAGATATAAACATATTACTAGTACACCCAGTATTTTCATCCCTTTGATTTTAATTCAATTCTGAAGAGAATTTTTATTTGGCATGTCAATAGTTACAAAACCCCTAAACGGTCATGAATTATATCGTCTGCTATTGGACTTATGGAATACAACTATGGTACTAAATAGGGTAAATCAATCATTTTATTTGTATGGCAAATAATCATATCTACAGGTCACGTCCTTTCAAGCTTAATTAGAACAAGTTACCCAACCGTGTAAAGCATTTAATTCGAACAGGGCTCAGAAATCGAAAATTAGCAATGTGTTTGGTCGCGATTGCATGCTCTAACGTTTGAATACAAAATGAAATAGCTACCCAAAATGCGTCTCCGTCGCAGAAACTCTCCATCATTAATGCAGCATCAGATCAGACCACACGTGAATATAATTCACCGTTTCTTTCATTCATATTGTGCAATTTTAGGTCACTCCTGACGAGCAATGTATATAGGCCGTGAAAAACACTCCTTCGTGATAACCACTCTATTATCTGTGCAGACGACAATTTATACAAAAATAAAAACAAAAGTAAACCGTTATGTTGTGTAATGTCATTCCCTCACAATGACACTTTTTGACGTCCCCAAGAAAGACAGTAGAGAAACATTACGAAAAATTAAGAAATTGATTGTAACAAGATATTTCTCCATTTTTCACAATGTTTTCCACAAAGAGAGATGAGAAAATCTAATATTGTATAAACTTTAAATTGACGTCTGCAACTCCTTTCAATTTGGACCAGTCTAAGATGCATAGTATTGTATTGAATACACTGCACGACAATCAGCGGGGTATTGCGTCGATGGGGTTGGTTCGTCCAATCTTAGGCCTACGCCCATTGAGTTTTCATTTGAAAATATTTCACAATTAGAATTTTACCGGTTATCATCTTATTTTAGCAGAAATCTGCGGTCGGAGGTCGTAGCCTATTACCAGAAGACAAAATTTTCGACTGGTCAAAATTCAAAGAAGTTGCAGACAAAATTTTCACGGTTGACGAAATTTGACATTCTCTGTTTTTGGGGGTAGAAAACATTGTGGATAAAGAAGAAATTGCTTGTCACATTTTCCACAATATTTTCCAAAGATTTTTCCCCTGTTGGCGTCAAAAAGCTAAATTGTGTGGGAATGGGTTAAGGAAATTTTCAGTAACTTGAAACCCCAGCGAAAAATTCGTTTGTTCTGCGTTAAATACTCTTCAAGTTTTTGAATAGAGTGCTAATTTTCCTTATTTTACTTTGTTCAAGGATTATATATCCAGCATTGTAATTTTGTGCTTCATTATGATGAGTGTGACAAAGACTATACGTGAGTGTTAAATAGTTCAAGAGGCTGATTTTGAGGGAGTCGAAAACTCGAATTCAAGCCTTGACCAACATTCTTTTCAACACCAGTCGAATTATTCGCAATTTGCAGCATATGTCCATTAATTATTCACAAAATTTCTAAGACCTTGCTACGTTTTCCAGAAAAATCTGTCTAAATGTCGCTCCTTTACGACGATTTTTTTTAAAATTGTCTAGTTAGGCCTATTGCTACGTCCCTTTAGAAAAGCTTTAGAAAACATTGCGGAAAATAAAGAAATTACTTGTAACAAGCGATTTCTTCCTTAATCCACAGTGTTTCAGTTCTTCCACATAATTAAGAATAAAAAAAATATTAACTAAATTTGCCGTCTCTAAATTTAGATCAGTCTAAAAAAATCTGGTAGTGAATAAATGAACAAAGATAACTGTAACTCAGTCCGTGTTACTTGCCTTTTTTTAGAATCAGAAAAACACTTTTTTGTTAATTTCTTTTTTTGTTGTTGTTAAGAATTCGGATATTTTGTCATTTAGGCAGATTGATCATATAGGTCATGGGCAAGCTATATATATGGTTCAATTTCTGTTTGCCCCTTTAAGTGTCTTTTTTTTATCAAAAGCTTTACGACGTTTTGCGCGGTTTGATAATTTGCTATTTCTACACAATTCAAGTATTATGCCTCGGCCAATATATACCTCAAGACAATAGCTTCGCAGAGCGGCGAATATACACCTGAAGCGGCTTGACAGTAGAATATAATATTTTAAAGTTTTTATGATAAAACTGACTTTGAAAACCGACCTTGACAAATGAGATTAGACTTGATATCATCAAAATGGAGTTACCCCTGAAAGCACAATTGTGAATGGTCTTACAGGAGGAAAATCTGGAAAGGGTAAAAAGTTTCAACGTAGCGAGACTGCGAAAATGGTGCAGGCTGGGCAAGACTGGAACTTTCACTTTTGGAATATCTTTTGAATCTAGAACAAATATCCTACCTTACAGTATAACAAGTTTTGTAAAGCGACTTGTGGTAGACCTATGCACTTTTTCAACGCTAAGATTTGTCACTCTGATTGATTGATTGATTGAATGGGGTTAAACGGCTCTTTTGATAGTATTTCAGTCATATCGCGGCGGCTGGAGCATCTAACAATGGATTCCTCGTATTTCTCACACCAGTACTACCACTACATCCTTTCCTAGCTCCCAGCTGCTATCTCACTTAGGTTCACGATTATCCAACCATTGGTGAGAGACAAATTTCGGAAAGGATATGTGCCGTCAGGGATCGATTGTCACTCTGAAACACTGTTTGTATTAACAGCACCATGGGTCAAATTGCACACCAAAACACGATTATACTATACAATCCCCCTCCCCGCAAAAAGGGGGAGACGATTCATTAATGACTGGAAAGACAAAATGTTAAATACCTAAATGATAAGTACCCATTATTGAAAAACATATGATTGTAGTAGATTTCAATCATTTTCAATCAACACTATATAGGCACAAGTTATAACCATTTGAAAAGTTGCTTACACTAGTTATCTTAATTTTAAAGATTTAATGCACCACTAGGGATTATGCAGATTCGTTAGGCAAAGTTACAACTTATTTTGATTGAAACTGTAGAAGGAGTTTGGCACACAGGAAATTAGGTAATTTCAATTCAAAGGCAGACAATATAAGAAGGACTGGAGTGAATCGAATTCAGAGGTCTTGTGCACAACTAGACATCATAGAGATACATTGTGGCAAGCTTAGTTCGTTGCAATTGACACTGTAATTGGAGTTGCGCACACATACATTTCAGTGGGGTTTTTTTTCGATTCAAGGGTAGATAGTTCTAGAACGACTCGGGTAATTCGAATCTCAAAGGTCTTATGCACAACTAGGCATCATAGAGCTACATTGTAGAAAGTTTCAGTTCGTTTTCATTGATACTGTAAATGGAGTTGCGCACGCATGAAATAAAGTGATTTTTTTCAAATCCAAGGGCAGGTTATTCCAGAACGACTATAGAGTGATTTGAATTTAAAGGTCTTATGCGCAACTAGGCATCATAGAGATACATTGCAGTTAGTTGCAGTTCGTTTTCATTGATACTGTAAATGGAGTTGCACACACATGAAATAAAGTGATTTTTTAATCCAAGGGCAGGTAATTCTAGAACGACTAGAGTTATTTGAATTTAAAGGTCTTATGCACCTCTTAGAGATACATTGTAGCAAGTTTCAGTTCGTTGCAATTGATACCGTAAGTGGAGTTGCGCACACATGAAATAAAATGAATTTTTTAAATCCAAGGGCAGATTCTATTGGATGAGTTCCACTAACATTAAATATAATATATTTTTTTCAATTCAATGCAGATACTTCAAGAACGACTAGAATGATTTGAATTTCAACGGTCTTACACAAAACTTGACATCATAGAGAATCAATGTGGCCAGTTTCAGCTCGTTGTAATTGATACTGTAGGAGTTGCGGACCCAAAGTTGCTGACGGAGAGACAGACGGACAACGAACGGACGGACGATCGGGGCCATAGCATTATACAGCCCTTCGGGCGTATCAGAAAATAAACCCGTTGTTACGATAACAGAAAATCTATTTCAAACGGTGTCATTGAAAAAAGCTTGGGAAAACATTGTGGAAAATGAAGAAATTGCTTGTCACAAGCAATTTCTTCATTATCCACATTGTTTTCTAGCCCAAAATACCAAGGTTTTTGAAATTTCAGCTTCTAAAAAATGTGGTCTGCAACTTCTTCCAAATTTGAACAAGTCTTTGTAAAATTTATGACTAGTAGCATTTAACAGAAAAGTAGAATAGTTGGTTGTTAACCTAACTGTCGTAACTATAGCTTGAATATGCCGTAGTTAATACGTTTAAGTCATCAAAAAAAAAAGGTTAATGAAAATGGCGGCCAATCTAGGGGTTAAAACTCGTTTCAACTCCAAATGAAAGATTTCATAGGTCGACTGGTTATTTGATTGACAACGGCGAATGGTCATTTGTCGGATCGACAGACCAGTCAAATCATACATTTAGACCGGACGTGAAGTTTGACCCCCCCCCCAAATTGCTCGATATTAATGTCACGTAATTTTGTTGGTTTGACGTCCTAAACGTCATAAGTACAGCTTATTCAAGTTTAGGTCGCCAACCAACCATTTTGCTTTTTTGTGACATGCTGTCGACCAAAAAAATTCGCAAAATAACACCTGTCAAACTTCCTGTCGGAGTCAGTGGGCGATGCCAGTGATCCGTCAATTGTGGAGCTATTTACGCGCTACGCGATGAAAACCAACACACACACGCGCGCACACATACACAAATTAAAATCGAGGCAACAACAACACCCCTCCCCAAAAATGTCATGTTCGTTTTCTAGGTTTGGCATGGACAGTTTCGATCTACAACTATTGTGAGTGATCAAAGATCAGTTTTATCTATACAGGTATAGACAAAATTGACCTTTAATTACTCACTATAACTTGTTTATCTATAAATGAGTGCTATTCAAAAGTATACGTAGATAAAATTTGTTATATTCTGCCTAAACTGTTTAAAGTGCAACAACAACAAAAATAAAAATAAAATCCGTCTTTTAACTTTAGTCTCTGTAACTTTTCCAAAGACTTGAAATGTTCTAAAATGTTTTCTGTTTGTTAGATATCTCTTAAACCGGCTCTTGCACAGATTATGAAAGAAAAGTTTTGGATCTCAATTTTCAAATTTCTAGCTGTTATGCTTTCAGACATTTGTAGGAAAGTGATTAAGCTGACTTTGTTATGAACACGACTGTTCATATCTTAAACAAAGGGCCAATGAGGGCCTGAGACGCTCTATTGGTTATCAAGTTTTTAAGAAATCTGATATTTAAGGAAGTTAATTACTCGAAGGATGCATAAAGAAAAAAAGGGCTTTATCCCCTTTATTATTTTAAGCAACAATCCCCAAGGCCCATTTTCCCGTGTTTCATGACGGATCCACTCCATTTCCAAAAGAAAGTTACCTTATGACCCTACAATCATTCTGTGAAATTTTCATCAGAATCTGACAATAATTGTGGACTTTATCACATAAACAGGATTGTTTTGAATGAAAATCAATAAGGCCCCTTTTCCTGTGTTTTCTGATGGACCAATTTCATTCCAAAAGGAACTTTCCTTACAACCCTACAATTGTCCTGTGAAATTTAAAAGACAATTTGATAATGATTGTGATCTTCATCACATACACAAGAATGCTTTGAAAGATAATCTGTAAGGCCCATTTTCCTGTGTTTCGAATGCCACAATTATTCCTTGCATCTTTGAAGAGAATTCGATAAAACTGTCGACTTTATTGTGTTAAGATATTAAAATCAAGTTCTCAAAAGGCAATTTTTCCCGTGATATTTTACTGTTGGTTTTATCATGCTGTGAAAGTTAAAAGTGAATCCGATGAAATTTTGGGTACTTCATCATGTTTATTAGAATATTTAAAAAATAAAAAATCACATGGCAACTTTTTACATGATACTTGATGGATTGTACCCATTTCTGAAAAGAACCCTTTAAGTGATTGTACAATCATTCTGTGAAATTTTTAAGTGAATCCGGTGAAATCAAGGGACATCATTGTGTTAACCAGAATATCTGAGAAAGTTTTTCATAAGGCCCCTTTTTATGTGACACTTGCCAGATCCACTGTCAAAATCAACAATTTGAATGATGGTAAAATCAATCTGTGTAATCTGTCGAATTTATTGTGTTAATGAGTTTAGAGTAAAATCTTCATAGGGCCCCTTTTCTCATGATACTTTACAGAACAAACCAAATTTCAAAAGGAACAATTCTAATGAAGGTACAATCGTTCTTTAAAAGTTAAAGAGAATCAATGAAAACAATGGACTGAATTGTGTCAAGAATTTTTGTAACTAAATTTTCATAAGGCCCCTTTTTCCGTGAAACTTAACAAATCAGACCCAATGTACAAAGGAATAATCCTAATGATAGTTTGAAGAAAATGATAAAGACTGAGGACTTTATTGTAATAATGATGTTTTGTAATAAATTTTTTATAAGGTCCCTTCTCTTGTGTCATTTAACCAATCAGACCCAATTTACAAAGGAACAATCCAAATGATGGCACAATCATTCTATTAAAGTTTGAAGAGATTCTGATAAAGACTGAGGACATTGTTGGTTTTTGAGGATTTGGTAATAATTTTTCATACAGCCCTTTTTCCTATGATACTAGACAGATCAGGCCCAATTTAGAAAGAAACAATCCTAATGATGGTATAAACATTCTGTGAAAGTTTGAACAGAATCTGATGAAAACTGCAGACTTTATCTTGGTGTAAAAAATTTGAAATAAAATTTTCATAAGGCTCCTTTTCCTGCGATACTTGAAGGATCAGGTCTCATTTCAGCATCAACAATCGTGATTATTGTACAATGATTCTGTGAAGGTTTGAAGAAAGTCCAATGAAAGCTCTGGACTTGGTTACAAGGATTATAGATAAAATTCTCAAAAGGCCCCTTTTCCCATGATACTAGACAGATCACGCCTAATTTGAAAAGAAAGAATCTTCATGATGGAATAATCATTCTGTGAAAGTTTAACAGAATCTGATGAAAACTGTTGACTTTATTGTGGTACAAAGATTTTAAAATTAAATTTCATAATGCTCCTTTTCCTGTTATACTTGACGGATCAGGTCTAATGCAAACATCAACTATCATTATTATTGTACAATTATTCTGAAAATGTTCGAAGAAAATCCGACGAAAGCTCTGGACTTGGTAACAAGGATTTATAAATGAAATTTTCATAAGGCTCCTTTTCCTGTGTTTCTTGACAGTTCAAACCCTGTTATGAAAAAAATGAAAGTTATGACCTTCCAATCATTCTGTGATAGTTTCAACAAAATCTGATAAAGCTGTGGGCTTGATTGTGTTAACATGGTTTCATTAACTGAATTTTCATATAGCCCCTTTTCCCATGTTACTTGATGGATCTGAACCAATTCCAAAGGGAACTCTACTTACAAAAGTATAATTATTCTGTTTGAGTATAAAGACAACCCCATGAAATCTGTTGACTTACAAGCATTAATTAAGATTTTTTAATCAGAATTTCCTAAGGCCCCTTTTCCTATTTTTCTCAATGGATCAGACCCAAATTTAAAGGAACAATCCCTATGATGGTACAATCATTATGTGAAAGTTTGAAGTCGATCAGGTGAAATATCTAGGGCCATGATGTGTTAACTAAGTTTTTTTTGTTAAATTTTTATAGGGCCCCTTTTCCCATGAAACTTGATGGACCAAACCTACTTCCGAAAGGAACAATCCATTTAATGTAATAATCATTCTGTGAATGTTTGAAGAGAATTTGTTGAAAATTGTGGACTCTATTGTGTTTACGAGGATTTTTTAAATCCAATTTTTATCGGGCCCCTTTTTCCCGTGGTCCTTGACTGATTATACCAAATTTTGAAAGGAACAATTCTTATGATGGTACAATTATTCTGTGAAAGTTTAAATACAATCTGACTAAAACTGTGGACTCTAGAGTGTTAACAAAAATCTTTGAATTTTAATAAGGCCCCTTTTCCCATGTTCTCGCGTATTCATACAGTGTGATTAGGTTTTTCGGTTCATACCTCCATGAAAACAAAAAATATTCTCTTCATCTCTTAAATATAAAATGCATGATAATTTAAGGAAATAACAAACACAGTACAAGAATGAAGGCGATTTAAGCATAACATGTTTAAGGAGAATTATAGAATCAACAGCTGTTTGTGAGAATCCAAACACTGTATAGTTAAAACAATTAACTCATATTTCTTTCTAATATGCAGATTATTAGAATACCGACATAGGTGGTGATCGCAGGATATACTGTGCAATAAATAACCTTGATTGTATTTAACCCTTTCCCCACAATCCCTAACTTGTACGCCCCTGTGATATTTTTCTTTAGAAAACATTGTGAAAAAAGAAGAAATTGCTTGTAACAAGCAATTTCTTCTTTTTTCCCAATATTTTCTATCATGAAGGATGGCTACTTTTTGAATTGTACTAACTTTATAATGGCATCTGCCACCTATTGAAATTGGACAAGTCTAAAAAATTTAAAAACAGTTAAAGGGTATAAGTCCCAGAAACATTTTATCTTTTGACAAAATCATTCGAAAGATACCTAGTTCTAAAACAATAACGTCTTACCGACAGCATTTAACACCAGAAAAAAACCTCTTGAAAACATTGTGGACAATTTAGAAATCGCTTTCCGCAATATTTTCTACCCAAGGCAAATAGTTTTTCTAATTTCATCGAGTAATGAAATATCGTCTGCAATTTCTTTGAATTTGGACCAGACTAAAATTTTGTCATACGGTAATGCGTTAATCAACACGTATCAAAAAGTTTTAATCTGAATTTTTAAAAGATATATGCCCGATGGTCAAATAGACTTTGATTGTTTGTGTCGAATAAATACATGCAACTCAAATAAATGACCCCCCCCCCAGAAGCTGAATTTGTTTTTTTTGTGTGTGTGTTATCCTTTACCGCACAGTCCCTGGTTCTAACGACTATGTGAGTTCATACTTGAGAAAATATTGCGAAAGGAAAAGAAATTCCTAGTGACAAGCGATTTCTCCTTTTCTCACACTATTATATACCACATAGGATAGCTTCATTTAAAATTGCACTCAGTTTTTACAGTCCTCTCCAACGGACCAGTCTAAAATTTATAACAAGAGGACCATGATGGTCCTAGATCGCTCACATGAACTGTCTGCTGTTAAAAAAATGCAATTAGAGACAAATAACTATAATCAGTTTCATGATAGAGGCAAAACTGTGACTTCTATATTGTAAACAAAGAAATTGTCATTATGGCCCCTTTTCCTGTGTTATCCTATAGAACCTTCCCTAATCTATAATGGTCATCTTTATGACCTAACAAGTATCCCGACCAAGTAACATGACACTTGAGCCAAAATGATGACCTCTAGAGCATTAACAAAGAAATTGTCATTAAGGCCCCTTTTCCTGTGTTTTCCAAAAGTACCTTCCTACAATCAGTAGGTTTCATTCATGTGACTAAACAATTATTCTGGCCAATTTTCGTGAAAATTGAGCCAAAATTGTGGTCTCTTAGAGTGTCATTAAGGCCCCTTTTCCTTTGTTTTCCAAAAGAACCTTCCCATAATCAATAGGCTTCATCCTCATGCCCTAATAATTACACTGGCCTAGTTTCATGAATATTGAGCCTAAATTGTGGCCTCTAGACTTTAAACAAAGAAATTGTCATTTAGGCCCCTTTGCCTGTGTTTTCCAATAGAACCATAATCAATAGGGTTCATCTCTATGACCTAATAATTATTCCGGCAAAGTTTCATGAAGATAGAGCCATACTTGTGGCATCTAGAGTGTAAAAAAAGAAATTTCCATTAAGGCTCCCTTTCCTGTGTTTTCCAATAGAATCCTCCAATAATCAATAGGCTTCATACTTATGATCAAATAATTATTCTGACCAAGTTTCGTGAAGATTGGGCCAAAATTGTGGCCTCTAGAGTGTAAACAAAGAAATTGTCATTAAGGCTCCTTTTCCTGTGATTTCGGAAAGATCCTTCTAATAATCAATAGGGTTCATCTCTATGACCTAATAATTATTCTGGCAAAGTTTCATGAAGATAGAGCCATACTTGTGGCCTCTAGAGTTTAAACAAAGAAATTGTCAATAAGGCCCCTTTTCCTGTGTGTTCCAATAGAATCCTCCAATAATCAATAGGGTTCATCCTTATGATCAAATAATTATTCTGACTAAGTTTCGTGAATATTGAGCCATATTTGTGGCACCTAGAATGTAAACAAAGAAATTGTCATTAAGGCCCCTTTTCCTGTGTTTTCCAATAGAACCCTCCCATAATCAATAGGTTTCATCCTAATGACCTAACAATTATTCTGACCGAGTTTCATGAAAATTGGGTCAAAACTGTGGCCCTTAAAGTTTGAACACTTCAATTGTTGACGCCGCACGACGCACGACGGACGACAGACATTCAACGATCACAAAAGCTCACCACGTTGTGCTCAGGTGAGCTAAAAACGGGAAAGGGTTAATTTATCAATCGCGGCTGTCAGTTAAGGAATCAACCGACCAATCAAATAATTTTATTCAGCCCGGACATGAGCTTTCATCTACGACATTGGTCGCCAATTTATTATTTTTTGTTGGTTTGGCGACTTAAATGTCGTAACTACAGCTTATTCAAGCTGTAGTTACGACGTTTGGGTCTTCAACAAACCTTTTTATTGTTTTGTTACGTGCTACTGGCTATAAATTTTGCAAAATAACGTCGTTAAAAATCGAAGCGGAACTTCCTGTCGGAGTTAATGGGCGGGACCTATGGAATCAGTGGGCGGGACCAGCGATTGGTTAATTGTCCAAATGATACTGGGCTTTTAGCCTTTTCAACGTGGTCCTTTTCTTAGAATCATTGTGTAGAGCATGAAACGCCTTTTTCAAATGCCGCTAGCACACATGTTTTAGCACGCTCAACAACCTACACTTTTATATGATCTTCCTCTAAACCCCTCTCTTTAAAAAAATAAAACCTTGAAATACACGAAATGTGTTTTGACCCTCATTAAACATCCATTTTCTGTTCTAAGTTTGACCTTGATTGTCGATGTTGACATTTTCAGATGACCCCGATATTGTCCAAAACAGATGCATAAAGTTCCATGACCATTTGTAACCTTTACCTTAGACCTCCGTGATCCCAAAATAGTAAGACACATTCTCGGCTCATAAGCAACAACTGTGTGAAGTTTCAAGAGTGAAGGTCTATTGGTTCACGAGCCCGGAATTGGTTCACGAGCCCGGAAACGGTTTTCAATCAAAGGCAAATTGTGACCTTGATCTTTGCCCTTCATGACCCCCCAAAAATAGGTCATAAGCAACAGTTGTATGAAGTTTCAGGGTTGTAGTTTTTTGTTCTTAAGTTAGAGCATGGTAACGAAGTCTACGGACGGACGGGTGGACGGACAGATAAACAGGCATGGTGAAACCAATATCCTCCCTCTACTTAGAATAATTGGTTTTCAGATTAATTTGCATGTTTTGAGTTAGAAATTTAACCTTAATCATCTGAACCTCGTCAGATTCTACCATTAAACCAAATACGAACACTGTCAATTAAATAATTTACATTAGTTCCATCTATCAAGTGTTTTGATTGGCTGAATCTTTTCATATTTCCGTGAATAAAATTTTAAGCGCTTAGCTAGTTTGAATGTTTGCAAAGTAGAATCATAAAACTTTACCCGTAATTAGTAAAATATTTGCTGGATATGGCTGAATTATAAGCAATAAAGAGAATATTGATGAAATTCCTTGTTTGTTTGTTTGAATGGGGTTTTACGCAGCTTTCAAAAATCTTTCAGTTATATCGCGGCGACTGGAGCACCTAACAATGGAATCTTGGTATTTCTCACACAAGTACTACCATTACATCCTTTCCTAGCCTCCAGCTGCTATCCCACATAGGTCTACGATTATCGAACCCATATGAAATTCGTTGAATTATGAACCTAAACAAGAGGTCCATGAGGGCCTAAGACGCTCTACTGGCTATCAAGTTTTCCGTTAAAGTAATCTGATGTTTAAGGAAGTTAATTGCTTAATGAAGAATGCATAAAATGAAAACAACAAATTGGACTTCACCCCTTTATTTTTTTGAACAACAATCCTTAAGGCCTCTTTTCTCGTGTTTGAAGACGGATCCAATCCTTTTCCTAAGGAAGTTTCCTTATGACCCTACAATCATGTGAAATCCGATAATAATTGTGACTTAATCACGTAAACATAATTGTTTTGAGTGAAAATTCGTAAGGCCCCTTTTCCTGTGTTTTCAGATGGATCCACTTCATTTCCGAAGCGAACTGTCCTTACGACTTTACTATCGTCCTGTGAAATTTTAAAGACAATCTGATAATAATTGTGGATTTCATGACATAAAAAAATGTTTTGAATGATACCGGTAAGGCCTCATTTCCTGCGTTTCCAATGCCACAATTATTCCATGCATCTTGAAGAGAACCCAGCTGTTGATTTTACTGTTGATATTTCAATGAAATTCTCATAATCCTCTCTTCGCATGATTCTTTATTGACATTGCGAATTTTGAGAAGAACCAAATCCTTAGGATTTTACAATCATTCTATGAAAGTTTGAGGACAATTCGATGAAATCTAAGGACTTTATTTTGTATTAGAATTTCAATTGGTCTCTTTTCCCATTATTCCTCACCGATCAGGTCCAACTTCAGACAGAAGCATCCTAAGGAGGGTTTAATCTTTCTGTGAAAGTTTAAAGTCTGATGAAACATGGGGACTTCATTGTGTTAATTAGAACGTCTAAATTGAATTTTCATATGTCTCCTTTTTACACGATACTTGACGGATTGTACCAAATTAAAAAAAACATCCTTATACAATCATTATGTGAAAGTTTGAAGTGAATCAGGTGAATAGGGACATCATTGTGCTAACTAGAATATTTAAAAAAGTTTTTCATAAGGCCTCTTTTCATGCGATACTTGACGGATCAGATCCTCTGTCAAAATAAACCTGGGGACCCGAGGGCAATGATTTTAGCTATTTTGAAAGAGGGCAATATACCGATTTTTTTACGCAAGATATCAAGACTCTTCGCGTTCTGGATCAGCAGAGATTCTAAAAGTTTTTTTTTTTCACTTTTGTTTCCATGGACACTGGAGTTTAACAGATGTCTGTTCTATTAGCCATTTTAAAGGGGGCAACCTAAGGAAAATTTCAGCCAAATTTGGTTGAAATTAGTTGAATGGTTTCGGAAGATATGTTGTTTAAAAATACTTTTTTTGCTTTAAAAAGAAAACCCCCGGGGCCTCAGCCCTTAGGGACCCGAGGATAATGATTTTAGTTATTTTGAAAGAGGTTCATGTACTGATGCTTCATGCAAAAAATCTAGTCTCCAGGTCTTCTGGGTTAGGAGGAGATCTTTAAAGATTTTTTTCTTTAAATTGCACTTTTGTTGCCATTGCAACCGGAGATTTCAACTGATTTTAATTGTTTTAGTCATCTTTAATTTATTGATTGACTGAATGGGGTTTAGTGCCACTTTTATCAGTATTTCAGTCATATCGCGGAGATTGAAGCACCTAACAAAGGATTCATGGTATTTCTCACACCAGTACTACTACTGTAACAGACTAGTAAAATGGTTAGTTTGCGACCTAAACGTTGTAACTACGTCTTGTCATATCGCGAACCAATTAAATGCTTCATATAAATGTCGGTCAATATCGGAGCTCATATTCTCTTCCGGTTGGAATGAATGATTAAATTGGCCAATTTCTTCTATAATTGATAGACGCCGTTGTTAAATATCACGGTTCATCACGTTTGTCAAATTTCGAATAATTTTTCAAACAAGACCATTTTTAAGTTGGAATGCGGAGCAATTCCAACTTAGATTTAACAAAACCGCAAAATGAACACTAGGCAATTTCATTTCAGGTTTCTTGATAACACAGATCACGTGATCTCTTAGATATGAATACACCTCGGGTTACTTCTCATCTCAACTTGCCACGGACAATAAGTTAGTTGTAGCCGAAGACAATAATATGGCACATGTAAAGGATGGTATAAAAAATTGTTTAGAGACTTCTAAACATGTTTTAGTTTGCTTTAAATTATTGAAAAATAAGGTAATAATCAGCGCTGTAATTTGTTTTTTGTGATTCGCCGTCCCGTGTTTGGTAATCACGTGATCTCAAGTGACATGTGGTAGTCATGTGACCATAGATAGGCAATGTTTACAAATATGGCTCAGGTCGCAAATGCATTTTTACAATAATCACGCCGCCCAGTGCTTTAAAACATTCTAGAGCGATTAAGGGGGTCGTAGGCATCAAGCAAACGCGATTATTGTGGGATTTTTTCAGCTTTTACTCAATAACAAGAGGCCCATGAGGGCCTGAGACGCTCTACTGGTTATCAAGTTTTCCGTTAAAGAAATCTGATATTTAAGGAAGTTAATTGCTCAAAGAAGAATGCATAAAGAAAAATAAAGAAGGGCTTTATCCCCTTTATCATTTTAAGTAACTATCCTCAAGGCCCCTTTTCCCATGTTTCATGACGGTTCCACTCCATTTCCATAAGAAACCTACCTTATGACCCTACAATCATTCTGTGAATATTTCATCAGAATCTGACAATAATTGTGGACTTTATCACATAAACAGGATGGTTTTGAATGAAAATCAATAAGGCCACTTTTCCTGTGTTTTCTGATGGACCAATTTCATTCCAAAAGGAACTTTCCTTACAACCCGACAATTGTCCTGTGAAATTTAAAAGACAATTTGATAATGATTGTGATCTTCATCACATACACAAGAATGTTTTGAATGGCCCCCTTTCCTGTGTTTCGAATGCCACAATTATTCCATGCATCTTTGAAGAGAATCCAATAAAACGGTTGACTTTATTGTGTTAACAAAGATATTAAATTCAAGTTCTCATAAGGCCCCTTTTCCCGTGATATTTAACTGTTGGTTTTATTATTCTGTGAAAGTTAAAAGTGAATCCGATGAAATATTGGGAATTCATTATGTTTACTAGAATATTTAAAAAAGATAATCATATGGCCCCTTTTTACATGATACTTGATGGATTGTACCCAGTTCTGAAAAGAACCATTTAAGTATTTGTACAATCATTCTGTGAAATTTTGAATTGAATCCGGTGAAATCAAGGGACATCATTGTGTTAACCAGAATATTTAAGAAAGTTTTTCATAAGGCCCCTTTTTAAGTGACCCTTGCCACAATCAGATCCACTGTCAAAATCAACAATTGGAATGATGGTACAATCAATCTGTGTAATCTGTGGAATTTATTGTGTTAATGAGTTTATAATGGAATCTTCATAGGGCCCCTTTTCTCATGATACTTTACAGAACAAACCAAATTTCAAAAGGAACAATTCTAATGAAGGTACAATCATTCTTTAAAAGTTAAAGAGAATCAATGAAAACAGTGGACTGAATTGTGTCAAGAATTATTGTAACAAAATTTTCATGAGGCCCCTTTTTCCGCGAAACTTAACAAATCAGACCCAATGTACAAAGGAACAATCCTAATGATAATTTGAAGAAAATGATAAAGACTGAGGACTTTATTGTAATAATGATGTTTTGTAATAAAATTTTTATAAGGTCACTTTTCTTGTTTCACTTAACCAATCAAACCTAATTTACAAAGGAACGATCCAAAGGATGGTACAATCATTCTATTAAAGTTTGAAGAGATTCTGATAAAGACTGAGGGCATTATTGTGTTTATGAGGATTTGGTAATTTTTCATACATCCCATTTTCCTATGATACTGGACAGATCAGGCTCAATTTGGAAAGAAACAATCCTTATGATGGTACAAACATTCTGTGAAAGTTTGAACAGAATCTGATGAAAACTGCAGACTTTATCTTGGTGTAAAATTTTTGAAATAAAATTTTCATAAGGCTCCTTTTCCTGTGATACTTGAAGGATGAGGTCTCATGTCAGCATCAACAATCGTGATTATTGTACAATGATTCTGTGAAGGTTTGAAGAAAATCCAATGAAAGCTCTGGACTTGGTTACAAGGATTATAGATAAATTTCTCAAAAGGCCCCTTTCCCATGATACTAGACAGATCACGCCTAATTTGAAAAGAAAGAAACACTGTAAAAAATTCCCGTAAAATTTTACAGTAAAAAACCCGGCAGCTGGTTTCCAGGACAATCCCGTAAAATTACGGTGGTATACCGTAACGCATGAACCGTAATTTTACGGGACTGTCCTGGAAACCAGCTGCCAGGTCTTTTCCCGTAAAATTGTACGGGGCATTAAGACCTTTTTTTCACATTCATATCAAAATTTTTCCCTTCCCTTCTGCAGTAAATTATACATCGAATAATGAAATGTTTTTACACCATTTCAAGATATCTAGATAAACATAGGCAAATATTCCATAAAAGATATACACATTTCTTCTGTTAACAAAACAAAGAGACAAAAAAGTATTTATTGAATTAACCATGACTTGTTTTATTGAATCATTCATGATTTGACAATGAAAAATTCTGATCACAATTAAATCACACAAAAGAATTATAATATTTTTAAGGTGAAGATTGGGTTCTTCTAACAGTACTGATCAATCCTCCTCTGTAGTTTTCATATAATCTGTGTTGTTTATTTCCACTGGATTGTACCATCTTGGATTAAAGGTCGGTTGAATTTCTCCTAAAATAAAAATACGGATATATATAAAAGACATATTACATAACTTACATTTCGTCCAAATATTGTGGTCTAAATTCAAGTAAAGTTTTTTGTCACACACAACCTTACATTTTTTATTGAACTAAATAGTGTTGGTAGGAAGGTTGTGTTTAACGAGAAATGGGTTGTCCAGGGACAACATGCCGAGCCCGCTGATTTTTACCGAGAATGTGGTGCAAAGAATGTTTTTTTTTTGTTTTTTTTTTCACTTTAACCTTAACCTTGGACGTATCACAACACATGATTCGCATGATACTAGCACTCACCAAGCAGAACAACCGTGCCAAGTTATTTTAAATCCATCCATAAATATAGAAGTTATACTTCAAAATTAATTTTATTGTTTGACCTTAACTGTGATCTTGACCTTGGAGGAATCACAACAAACGGTTTGCATGACACTAGAACTCAACAAGAAGAACAAGTGTGCCTAGTTACTTTTAAATCCATCCATAAATGTAGAAGTTATACCCTAGACAAAGTTTCTTCAGTGAGCTTTCTGCAAACGTCTGTAAGATGACTCGAATATTATCACATCAAATGTAAAAAAAGTGCATATTTTCTTTAAAAAACTCATAATTCAGGTGATAGAAATAAAATGTATACATTTCAACCTTGTTCAATCCTTGGTCAAGATTATATAACTTACAGGTCAGGGGGATTTCAGTCTGCATTCATCATGTTGATACCAAGATGGGGTTAGGGTAATAATTAATACTTTTGTAAAAACTGGTCATTATACACCATGATACACTCAGGCAAAGCCAGAACAACTAATCCTGAAATACAGAGTTTACATATGTGCACCAACAAATAATATTTATATATTCTATATTTATTTATCTATATTTAATCATTTTTTTACCTTTAATAAAGAGATTGTTACTAACTACGTGTCTTAACAATCAAACAAATAAGTTTTCGATAATTGTCAAAAATACGAAAAGTACCAGTAAAATGGCGGGTTTCCCTGTTAAACGCCATTCTTTAATTTGACTAGAAAGAGTATCACAAAGCGTATACCTATATCCTAACGTTTGCCATGAAAGCTACAAAACTATTAATTTGTGTAACTCGCATGTTCATATCATTTAGTCAAAACATAGATATCGCATGATAGTAAACAGTAATGGGTGGGGTAATATGAACAAGAGGACCATAATGGTCCTAAATCGCTCCCCTGAGTATGATGGTTCATGGCTTTATGATATAAACAAAATGGCAAAGCCCTCTGTCTAATTATTTTGGAGAAGATGTTTACAGATTTCTCTTTTAATCCTAGGTATATTGATAATCCCACCATATAGCAATAATTCCCTGAATATGGTAATGCTTTGAAGTATAGACATCAATTCATACCAAGTATAAAAGCTGTAAGCCTAATGCTTTAGGAGAAGAAGGTTTTCAAAGATATCATTATTTATTCCTAACTAAAACTATGGATTGCACAGAAAAGGGCTAATTTTTAAATTAATTTGGTAGAGGGTCAATGGCTGATGATATGTACCAAATATCAAAGCTCTAGGCTTTATGGTTTGGGAGAAGAAGATTTTCAAAGATTTCCTTCTTTATTTCTATGTAAAATCAGGGATTACAAAGAAAACGGCTAAGATTCAGAATACTGTAATTCTTTGAAGTATTTTGGTAGAGGGTCAACAGATGATGATGTGTACCATATATCAAAGATCTAGTCCTTATGGTTTAGGAGAAGAAGATTTTTAAAGATTTACTTCTTTATTTCTATGTAAAATCAGAGATCGCCCAGAAGAGGGCTAATTTTCAGAGTATGATAATTCTTTGAAGTATTTTGGTAGAGGGTCAATACATGATGATATGTACAAAATATCAAAGCTCTAGGCCTTACCGTTTGGGAGAAGAAGATTTTCAAAGATTACCTTCTTTATTTCTATGTAAAATCAGGGATCACAAAGAAAAGGGCTAAGATTCAGAATACTGTAATTCTTTGAAGTATTTTGGTAGAGGGTCAATAGGTGATGATGTATACCATATATCACAGCTCTAGGCCTTATGGTTTGGGAGAAGAAGATTTTTAAAGATTTCCTCCTTTATTTCTATTTAAAATCAGGGATCGCCCAGAAGAGGGCTAATTTACAGAATACGGTAATTCTTTGAAGTATTTTGGTAGAGGGTCAATAGATGATGATATATACCAAATATCAAAGCTCTAGGCCTTACCGTTTGGGAGGAGAAGATTTTTTAAGTTTTTTCACTCCGTTGCCATGGCAACCAGAGTTCTTCATGGATTTCAATTCTTTGAAGTATTTTGAAAGAGCATGACCTAAGGATAATTTCTGTGAAGTTTTGTTGAAATTCCATGTTAGTTTAGGAGGAGAAGATTTTTTCGTAAATGTGAACGGACGGACGGACGGACGGACAGACGGACGGACGGACGGACGGACGATGACCGATCACAATAGCTCCCCCAGAGCACTTCGTGCTCAGGGGAGCTAAAAATAAAAGAGCAGAATAAAGATAGTTACCTTTCTCAGTTGCGTTCATTAACTATTTAAAAGGTGATGTCGATCATACAACAACTTCTTTTAACCATATCTGAACTCTATCGACCTAGATCAACGCAAGCATCCAAATTCGAATCGAAATAAGTGACAGTTGTCAGCAAAATGTCTGCGGTGTTCAAATTAGTTTACCCATAATGCAACATTTTTACGGTCAGATTCTGTTATGGGAAAATACGGAACAAGACCGTGGCAAAAATACCGTAAAAACGACAAAAAATTACGGTATTATTTTACAGTGAATCCTCATGATGGAATAATCATTCTGTGAAAGTTTTAACATAATCTGATGAAAACTGTTGACTTTATTGTGGTACAATGATTTTAAATTAAATTTCATAATGCTCCTTTTCCTGTGGTACTTGACGGATCAGGTCTAATGCAAACATCAACAATCATTATTATTGTACAATTATTCTGTGAAATTTTGAAGAAAATCCGATGAAAGCTCTGGACTTGGTAACAAGGATTTATAAATGAAATTTTCATAAGGCCATAAAGTGAATTTGTTGAAAACTGTGGAATCTATTGTGTTTACGAGGACTTTTTCAATCCAGTTTTTATCGGGCCCCTTTTTCCAGTGGTCCTTGACGACTGATCATACCAAATTTGAAAGGAACAATTCTTATGGTGGTAGTATCATTCTGTGAAAGTTTGAAGTAAATCAGATGAAAACTGTGGACTCTAGAGTGTTAACAAAGATCTTGGAATTAAATTTTAATAAGGCCCCTTTTCCTATGTTTCTTGAGGAATCATATCCGATTCAGAAAGGAACAATCCTTATGATGGTACAATCATTCTGTGAAAGTTTAAATACAGTTTGATGAACCCTAGAGTGTTAACAAGGATTTTTTAATTAAATTTTCATAAGGCCCCTTTTCCCGTGTTTCTTGACAGATCAGACCCATTTTTGAAAGGAACGATCCTTATGATGGTACAATCATTCTGTGAAAGTTTGAAGGGAATCCGATGAAAACTATGGACTCTATCGCGTAAACGAGGATTTTTAATTAAGTTTTAATAAGGCCCCTTTTCTTATGTTTCTTGACGGATCTGAACCAATTTCGAAAAGAACGATGCTTATGTTGGTACAATCATTCTGTGAAAGTTTGAATTGAATCTGATGTAAACTCTGGACTCTAGAGTGTTAACGAGGATTTTTTAATTTAATTTTCATTGGGCCCCTTTTCCCGTGTTTCTAGACGGATGCTACCCATTTTCGAAAGGAACGATCCTTATGATGGTACAATCAATCTGAAAAAGTTTGAAGAGAATCTCATGAAAACTGTGGACTCTATCGCGTAAACGAGGATTTTTAATGGAATTTTTTATTAAATTTTCATAAGGCCCCTTTTCCCATGTTTCTTGACGGATCATACAAAATTTCGAAAGGAACGAACCTTATGTTGGTACTATCATTCTGTTAAAGTTTAAATACAATCTGATGAAAACTCAGGATTCTATCGCGTAAACGAGGATTTTTTAATTAAATTTTCATAAGGCCCCTTTTCCCGTGTTTCTTGACGGATCATACCCATTTTCGAAAGGAACGATCCTTATGATTGTACAATCATTCTGAGAAGGTTTGAAGAGAATCTGATGAAAACTGTGGACCATCGCGTAAACGAGGATTTTTAATGGAATTTTTAATTAAATTTTCATAAGGCCCCTTCTCCCGTGTATCTTGACGGATCATACCCAATTTCGAAAGGTACGATCCTTATGATGGTACAATCATTCTGTGTAAGTTTGAAGAGAATCCGAAGAAAACTGGACTATATCGCGTAAACGAGGATTTTTTAATAAAGTTTTAATTAGGCCCCTTTTCCCGTGTATCTTGACGGATCTGACCCAATTTCGAATGGAACGAACCTTATGATAGTACAATCATTCTGTGAAAGTTTGAAGGGAATCCGATGAAAACTGTAGACTCTATCGCGTAAACAAGGAAAAGTCTAACGGACGGACGACGGACGGACGGACGGAAGGACGCACAGAAGGACGCACGGACGCGAAAAAGCCATCGCTATAGCTCTAGTGGCCTTCGGCCAGTAGAGCTAAAAATCAAATAGATGCAAAACGAAAGTATAAGATTTTGAAAATTAGAATGTAGACATATCAAATTCCGGTTTCTACTTATTTACTAAATAGTTACGCTTTAATATTCTTTACGGTACTAAAGTCGAATAACGAACAAGCAAATCGCGCGAATAAAGGGTGCCAAAGATAATTTGATACTATCTTCATCATATTATAGGAACTTTTGGGAAAAGGGCAAAACTACCATTTGTCTACAATGACGTTACAATAACATCAACGTCTTTTTTTCTTTTGAATTTTACTCACAACGCTTTAAATTTTCTTTTTCCTAAACCGGTATTTCAAATCGACCACCTCGAAACAAGTTTCCGCGCATTTCTGCAAATGTCCACGTATACTCATAAACTTGAGTGAACATCTACGTGAGTTTAGTATGATCGTTACAGAATTGGCCGAGTTGAGGGTCAAATAATCATCGAGACCACCGATTTCTTACTGTAGAAGCCGTTATTCTCTGTTTTCAAGATTCTAAAAGGAGTTCACGTATTACAGTTGATCAAAAGGAGAATGTTATGCTTGAAAATTCTAATTTGCTATGCGTGACACGAGCTTATAACCCATTCCAACACGATACAATTTTAGACCAGTCCAATTCAAAGAAGTAGCAGACGACAATTGTACGTTGATGAAATCTTTAAAACCCTGGTCTTTTAGGACAGAAAACTGTGGATAATGATGAAATTACTTGTAACGAGCAATTTCTTCATTTTCCACAATGTTTTCCAAAGCTTTCATAATGAGGGTCATTTAGAAAGTACACGAATGGGAATGCTGGATTAAGTTTAAAGGAGGGAGACTTACCCGGGAAGAAATAAATGAATTTGAACCGAATTCCACAGTTATGGGCCTTTCAGCGCATTCCAACTTCTCAGTACTTTCTGCCCTTTGATTATGATATGCCAACAGCGCGCTAAGCGTACCCTAGATTTGAAATTTATGCTTACATTACGCGATATGACAAATGCTTGTTAAATGCTTGTTAAAAGTGGCGTCAACCCTTTCCTGTTCAATATACCCGACGGGATAGAACACGGGGATCTATTTTGGCAAGGGCTTGTTGTTCAAAATAAATATTTTTTTAGAAATCAATTTCATAAACAACCCTGACGGAAGGGTACATGTGGGAGATGTAGACCAAGATCAGACTGCACTTATATGCAGGCTGATCTTGGTCTATATCTCCTGCCAAAACCGGAATATTCCGGGTTCAGCGTGACAAGGTTTAATATGAAATGTGTTTAATCAAATCAAGACCTTTCTTTCTGCCAATGAAGAACTCTTATCTCGGCCCTCCCGTAACAGATAGTGTAGATCAAGATAAGATTGCACCACATACCAGGTATGACGTTCGAGGCAATTGTTACGAGCTGAAATTCCCTCTTGTGAAATTTTATCCATCGATTGTTCATTCCACAAAGCAGATCGTGTAGATGGAAGATTAGGTTGCTAAATTTAACAGTCTGATCTAAGTCTACATTTTCTGTAATTATTCTCCGTTCTTACGTACTCACACCGTAAAAACGGAGTAAGGAAATACTGGAAACGAAAATAAAAGAGAAAGGTAGAATTGAAAGAAAAAACAATAAAATAAATACCTACGATAAACACTGGGGGGGGGGGGTTCGGACGGCTTTCGGAAACCCTGAAAAAATGAAAAACGATTAGAGACGTCATTTTTACATAGAAGCTAATCGTTCAAACGTGAAAGTAAGCTATGTACCGTGATTAGTATTTCCTTCTCTTGTTGATAAAGTAGGTCAAAGAACTCGATGCTGTCAGATATCTAAATCAGTTCGAAATGATTTAGGTATCTCACAGTAATAATAAATCATGCCGAAACGAACTCTCGAAAATAATACGTACACACGCACGGTCGAACGATCGAAGCTATAACATTGAATGTATAAAGAATCCTTTACAACCTTATTAGCTTATGATTATTTGTGTGTGCATTTAGTCGACGGGCTCCTTTATAATGTAGCCGTTTGTTTTCTCAAATCATTTTCAAACTTTAACCCTTTCCTGGACAAACGCGGAATTTTACGTCACTGTGATTTTATAATTGAGAAAACATTGTGGAAAAAGGAGAAATTGCTTGTAACAAGCAATTTCTACTTTTCCCACAATATTTCCTACCAAATAGGACGGTCATATTTCAAATTGCATGCATTTTTCATTGTCGCCTGCAACCTCTCTGAAATTGGACAAGTCTAAAATTTCATAAAACAGGAAAGGGTTAATACGATTTTCATCTAACAATTACAGAAGTCTACATCCGCCCCAGTTAGTCGACGGTTCGCCGCTGCCATTGAAAGAATAGGATGACAAATCAAATCTCTCGTTTAGACCGAAGGTGAACTTTATGGAAAGTATTTCACCAGACGGCAAAATTTTAGACTGGTCCAAATTGAAAGAAATTACAGACAACAATCCAAAACTTATAATTTTTTACCCCTGGAATAGAAAACATTGAGGATAATGAAGAAATTGCTTGTAACAAGCAATTTCTTAATTTCCACAATTTTTTTCAAAGCTTTTTTTCTTGGGTTCTTCTAAAAGGGTCATTGAGTGAGAATGGGTTAAACGGCATACTACATCTTATTCAAGCTGTAGTAACGACCGTAAGGTCGCCGATCAACGATAATATAAATGCCGGACCACATATTTACAAAATAATCATTTTCTCAGTCGAACTGCAATGTGGGAGGTAAGTTGGCGGGGCAAGCGCGAACCGTCAATTAGTGAAGTCTGCACCAACGTCTCTTCCAATCCAATATTCCTGAAAGCTCCAGTAGAAAGACAAATATTTAAGTCCACACAAAAGAGATACACATGTGCTACTCAACATGGTAAATTAAAAAAGATGTGTTAGAAGGTTGAAGCTGTTAGACCCTTCCCGTTATTTCATATTACTATATTATCAATAATCTAGCAAACAACTATAACTTAATATTTTTCATACCAGGGTCGATAAAAACAAGAGGCCCATGAGGGCCTGAGACGCTCTACTGGTTATCAAGTTTTCCGTTAAAGAAATCTGATATTTAAGGAAGTTAATTGCTCAAAGAAGAATGCATAAAGAAAAAAAATGGGGGTTTTATCCCCTTTATCATTTTAAGCAACAATCCTCAAGGCCCCTTTTCCCATGTTTCATGACGGATCCACTCCATTTCCAAAAGAAAGTTACCTTATGACCCTACAATCATTCTGTGAAATTTTCATCAGAATCTGACAATAATTGTGGAATTAATCACATAAACAGGATTGTTTTGAATGAAAATCAATAAGGCCCCTTTTCCTGTGTTTTCTGATGGATCAATTTCATTCCAAAAGGAATTTTCCTTACAACCCGACAATTGTCCTGTGAAATTTAAAAGACAACTTGATAATGATTGCGATCTTCATCACATACACAAGAATGTTTTGAATGATAATCTGTAAGGCCCCTTTTCCTGTGTTTCGAATGCCACAATTATTCCATGCATCTTTGAAGAGAATCCAATAAAACTGTTGACTTTATTGTGTTAACAAAGATATTAAATTCAAGTTCTCATAAGGCCCCCTTTCCCGTGATATTTTACTGTTGGTTTTATCATTCTATGAAAGTTAAAAGTGAACCCGATGAAATATTGGGAATTCATTATGTTTACTAGAATATTTAAAAAAAAATATCATATGTCCCCTTTTTACATGATACTTGATGGATTGTACCCAGTTCTGAAAAGAACCATCTAAGTATTTGTACAATCATTCTGTGAAATTTTGAAGTGAATCCGGTGAAATCAAGGGACATCATTGTGTTAACCAGAATATTGAAGAGAGTTTTTCATAAGGCCCCTTTTTATGTGACCCTTGCTATAGTCAGATCCACTGTCAAAATCAACAATTGGAATGATGGTACAATCAATCTGTTTAATCTGTAGAATTTATTGTGTTAATGAATTATAGTGAAATATTCATAGGGCCCCTTTTCTCATGATACTTTACAGAACAAACCAAATTTCAAAAGGAACAATTCTAATGAAGGTAGAATCATTCTTTAAAAGTTAAAGAGAATCAATGAAAACAGTGGACTGAATTGTGTCAAGAATTTTTGTAACCAAATTTTTCATAAGGCCCCTTTTCCCGTGAAACTTAACAAATCAGACCCAATGTACAAAGGAACAATCCTAATGATAGTTTGAAGAAAATGATAAAGACTGAGGACTTTATTGTAATAATGATGTTTTGTAATAAAATTTTTATAAGGTCCCTTTTCTTGTGTCACTTAACCAATCAGACCTAATTTACAAAGGAACAATCCAAATGATGGTACAATCATTCTATTAAAGTTTGAAGAGATTCTGATAAAGACTGAGGGCATTGTTGTGTTTATGAGGATTTGGTAATAATTTTTCATACAGCCCCTTTTCCTATGATACTAGACAGATCAGGCCCAATTTGGAAAGAAACAATCCTTATGATGGTACAAACATTCTGTGAAAGTTTGAACAGAATCTGATGAAAACTGCAGACTTTATCTTGGGTGTCAAATTTTTAAAATAAAATTTTCATAAGGCTCCTTTTCCTGTGATACTTGAAGGATCAGGTCTCATGTCAGCCTCAACAATCGTGATTATTGTACAATGATTCTGTGAAGGTTTGAATAAAATCCAATTAAAGCTCTGGACTTGGTTACAAGGATTATAGATAAAATTCTCTAAAGGCCCCTTTTCCCATGATACTAGACAGATCACGCCTAATTTGAAAAGAAAGAATCCTCATGATGGAATAATCATTCTGTGAAAGTTTTAACAGAATCTGATGAAAACTGTTGACTTTATTGTGGTACAATGATTTTAAAATTAAATTTCATAATGCTCCTTTTCCTGTGATACTTGACGGATCAGGTCTAATGCAAACATCAACAATCATTATTATTGTACAATTATTCTGTGAATGTTTGAAGAAAATCCGATGAAAGCTATGGACTTTGTAACAAGGATTTATAAATGAAATTTTCATAAGGCCCCTTTTCCTGTGCTTCTTGACAGTTCAAACCCTGTTATGAAAAGAATGATAGTTATGACCTTCCAATCATTCTGTGAAAGTTTCAACAAAATCTGATCAAAACTGTGGGCTTTATTGTGTTAACAGGGTTTTATTGATTGAATTTTCATATAGCCCTTTTTCTCATGTTACTTGATGGATCTGAACCAATTCCAAAGGGAACTCTTCTTACAAAAGTATAATTATTCTGTTTGAGTATAAAGACAACCCCATCTCACCTGTGGACTTACAAGCATGAATTAAGATTTTTTTAATTGAATTTTCCTAAGGCCCCTTTTCCTATGTTTCTCAATGGATCAGACCCAATTTGAAAGGAACAATCCTTATGATGGTACAATCATTATGTGAAAGTTTGAAGTCAATCAGGTGAAATCTATGGCCATTATGTGTTAACTAAGATTTTTTTTTATTAAATTTTCATGGGGCCCCTTTTCCCATGAAACTTGATGGATCAAACCTACTTCCGAAAGGAACAATCCACATAATGTAATAATCATTCTGGGAATGTTTGAAGAGAATTTGTTGAAAACTATGGACTCTATTGTGTTTACGAGGACTTTTTCAATCCAGTTTTAATCGGGCCCCTTTTCCCGTGGTCCTTGACTGATTATACCAAATTTTGAAAGGAGCAATTCTTATGATGGTACAATCATTCTGTGAAAGTTTGAAGTCAATCAGATGAAAACTGTGGACTCTAGAGTGTTAACAAAGATCTTTGAATTAAATTTTAATAAGGCCCCTTTTCCTATGTTTCTTGAGGAATCATATCCGATTCCAAAAGGTACAATCATTATGATGGTACAATCATTCTGTGAAAGTTTGAAGAGAATCCGTTGTAAATTGTTGGCTCTAGATTATTAATGAGAATTTTTTATTAAACATTTCATAAGGCCCCTTTCTCCTGTGTTTCTTGAAGGATCATACCAAATTTCAAAAGGAATAATCCTTATGATAGTACAATCATTCTGTGAAAGTTTGAAGGGAATCCGATGAAAACTATTGACTCCAGAGTGTTAAAGAGTATTTCTTAAAAGATTTTTCGATTAAATTTTCATAAGGCCCCTTTTCCCGTGTTTCCAGATGGATCTGACCAAATTTCCAAAGGAACAATCCTTATGATGGTACAATCATTCTGTGAAAGTTTAAATACAATCTGATGAAAACTGTGGACTTTAGAGTATTAACAAGAATTTTTTTATTAAATTTTAATAAAGGCGCCTTTTCCCCTGTTTCAAGACAGATCAGACCCATTTTCGAAAGGAACGATCCCTATGCTTGTACAATCATTCTGAGAAAGTTTGAAGAGAATCCGATGAAAACTGTGGACTCTATCGTGTAAACAAGGATTTTTAATTGAATTTTAATTAAATTTTCACAAGGCCCCTTTTCCCATGTTTCTTGACGGATCATACCCATTTTCGAAAGGAACGATCCTTATGATGGTACAATCAATCTGTGAAAGTTTGAAGAGAATCTGATGAAAACTGTGGACTCTATCTCGTAAACAAGGATTTTTAATTGAATTTTAATTAATTTTTCATAAGGCCCCTTTTCCCGTGTTTCTTGACGGATCATACCCATTTTCGAAAGGAACGATCCTTATGATGGTACAATCAATCTGTGAAAGTTTGAAGAGAATCTGATGAAAACTGTGGACTCTATCTCGTAAACGAGGATTTTTTTATTAAATTTTCATAAGGCCCCTTTTCCCCATGTTTCTTGAAGGATCATACCCATTTTCGAAAGGAACAATCCTTATGTTGGTACAATCATTCCGTGAAAGTTTGAAGAGAATCTGATGAAAACTGTGGACTCTATCGCGAAAACGAGGATTTTTAATTGAATTTTTAATGAATTTTCATAAGGCCCCTTTTCCCGTGTTTCTTGACGGATCATACCCATTTTCGAAAGGAACGATCCTTATGTTGGTACAATCATTCTGTGAAAGTTTGAAGAGAATCTGAAGAGAACTGTGGACTTTATCGCGTGAACGAGGATTTTTTAATTAATTTTTCATAAGGCCCCTTTTCCCGTGTTTCTTGACGGATCATACCCATTTTCGAAAGGAACGATCCTTATGTTGGTACAATCATTCTGAGAAAGTTTGAAGAGAATCCGATGAAAACTGTGGACTTTATCGCGTAAACGAGGATTTTTAATTGAATTTTTAATTAAATTTTCATAAGGCCCCTTTTCCCGTGTTTCTTGACGGATCATACCCATTTTCGAAAGGAACGATCCTTATGATGGTACAATCATTCTGTGGAAGCTTGAAGAGAATCCGATGAAAACTGTGGACTTTATCGCGTAAACGAAGATTTTTTAATTAAGTTTTAATAAGGCCCCTTTTCCCGTGTTTCTTGACGGATCTGATCCAATACCGAAAGGAACGATCCTTATGATGGTACAATCATTCTATGAAAGTTTGAAGAGAATCCGATGAAAACTGTGGACTTTATCGGGTAAACAAGGAAAAGTTTAACGGGCGGACGACGGACGGACGGACGGACGCACGGACGCCGGACGGGAAAAAGCCATCGCCATAGCTCTAGTGGCCTTCGGCCAGTAGAGCTAAAAATGAAAATATGGAAATAAAACACTCTCGCCCCCCTCCCCTCCTTAAACAAACCTGAGGATTTTCGCAGAAAAATCTTACCACATTGATTGCATGATATGTGGCAACTGTCATTCGACGATTCCAAGTTAAGGCTAGTTTTGATGATTGTGTGCGGACAGAAAATACACAAGACAAACAAGTAGGACAAAAACTTAATTGACGGAAAACGTATGTCAATCAAAAATCAATCAACCAATCAAATCATTCGATTAGACAGGAAGTGATCTTTGAACTCGGACACTCCCGGACATTCATGCGAGACATTTTTTGTTGGTTTTGCGACTTGAAAGTCGTAACTACAGCTTATTTAAGCTGTAGTTACGACGTTTAAGTCGCCAACCAACCTCTTTACCTCTTTGTTACATGTAACTGGCAATAGTGTATCCAAAATAACGCCGTTTAATCTCGTAGTGGAACTTTCTGTCGGAACTCAATGGGTGTAGCCGGCGACCGGTCAATTCCAAATGCAGATGAAATGCAAGAAGAAAATCGGACAAAATGATTTTTGATTCTAAAGCACGTGATCCAGAAACTGCTTTAGTGATCTCCGTGTACAAAGAGAATGCACTAAAACCTGTATGGAGAGTTGCATATACTTGAAGTTGTTTACGGACGGGCGTACAGAAGGACAGTCAGAAGGACACCTGAAGCTATAACATCAAACGACCCTGTGGAAATTAAAAGTCAGTATTTCAAAGAAGCCAACGGAGAATTACAAGGGAGGGTACTCCACCGTAATTCTCCATATTCGACCAGAAGAAACACAAAAAATAAAGCACTGACGAATTTATACGGGAAGAGCTTTTAAATGCCTTGAGTAATCAAGAAACCAAAAATTGTTCTAAAGCTTTAGCCTGATAAAGGCCTTTCTAGCGCTTATGCCAAATTTTAGCTTCTTGGAACAATAAAAGATGGTAAAGCTATGCTCCTTGTGAAAATGGTGAAATGAAAAAAGGTGGAAGTGTGTGTGTGAGTATGGGGGGGGGGCGCTGGGTAATACCTCTCCTCTTGAATTTGAATATTTGGTCTGCATTCCTTGTCCTTGGCTTGGATTCCACAGGCTGTGTTCCAAATTGTCGAGCTGTATCCATTGTTTCACTGCGTATCTATGACTCCTCATGCGAAAGGGGAGCATCCGGGAATTCGTAATAGGAATGTTTAAAAAAGATATCGTGCCCTGCAGAGGTCAATCTGGATTAGCTTTTCAAATTTGAAAAAATAGCGAGCTAAAACGACGATAGTTAATTTTGATACCGTTCTAAATGTCTAAACACTGTATAGAAACTTAGAGCAGTGTCGAAATTAACCCTCGATCGGTAAATTATGAAAACTATCGTTCCTAGTCAGACTGCGTAGTTTTCGCAGTCTGTCCAGGATCAATACTTTTGCCCTTTTGCATGACTGGTCACATTTCTCGAATCTTCGGATGATGTGTTGATCTTTGGTTATGAAACTCCTGCAAGTTCGAGCCTGGCCAGCATACAGCTGAAAATCAAAAAGGATTGGACCAGGGTTTTAGGGCGAAGTGAAGATGACAATGGGTCCTTTTTCGGAATATAGTGATTAAATTGTGAAAATAACCTTGCTTTCCCCATCCACACAAAGATAAAAACGCCAAAATCTAATCTAATGCAAAGAGGGCAAATACCGCCTCCACTAGAGTTTTGTCACAAATGCTTTCATACAGTGGATCTGTTACTAACAACAATAACTTGTAGCTTTGACTTACATGCGACGTGACCTAAAACAATAGGGATGGTCATTGGCAGCAGAAGGGTCAAGGTCTTAGGTCAGTAGCTTTTTACTAAGAACGTGGAGCATGAAAAAAATCAATTGCGACCTTGACTTTTGTCCTATTCATATGCGGTTCAAAAATAATTAGTAAAGGTCAACACTTCTTTTTGTAATTTTACGTGGTCCTAGGTCAAATAAGACCATAGAAAAGAGAAGTCTAATGACCGACGAACGAATGGACGTACACACAGACAGACAATGAACCCAATATACCTCCTCTACTTTGTAGGTTTGGGATATACAAATGATTATGCAGGTACGCATAAAACAAAGTTTTATATGTTTCATTCTGCTTCACTAATTTTATAAGCAAGGCTTAAGAGGATTAGGAACAGAGCTCTACCAACATATAATGGTTACTTACAGTTTTCCTGTCCCTTCTGCTCCGCTTCACTCCGTGAATTTAAATCCATTTCACATAACACTTTAACTTAACTACTGATAGAAAAGACAGAGTTGGGCAAGAAGATTTTACCTGTACAAAGACCCTTTCCCTGT
Organism: Fragum fragum; assembly: GCA_946902895.1. Classification (NCBI taxonomy): domain Eukaryota; kingdom Metazoa; phylum Mollusca; class Bivalvia; order Cardiida; family Cardiidae; genus Fragum; species Fragum fragum. The sequence goes on from OX336368.1 coordinate 24,525,143, forward strand.
GAGACTGTTCATGCAATGGCAGGCAACAAAGAAAAAGATCAGTTTGCACGCGGTTGCAATCTGGGCTTAATCTTAGTTTACTGCTTGTCGTTTCATCATTGTGTAACATTCTTTACGTTATAAACATTGAAAACTGTCTCGAAAACAGCGTATAGACATTTAGAACAGTATGCATTTAACCATGTATATGTTTAAAAGCTTTTCAATTTTCATGCAGTGTACAGGGTACAACTTGGATCGGCCAATCGTTGAACGTTGTTCCCAGGATACGGTTCAGCAGATCATACTGCAATCAGGTGTTCATAATATAACTGGTTGAAAGTAGCGGCATAGCTGGATCAATCAGTGTTGATAACTATTGCTGAAAAATGAAATATTGGGACAAACTTTGTGTGCAAAGGATACCAAAGAGCCAAATTGGACGAAATTTCCTAAACATTTGTCTCCCACCAATGGTGGATAATCGTAAACTTAAATGGGATGAGTAGCTGGAGGCTACGACAGGAAGTCGTGGTAGTGTTGGTCGGAGAAATACCAGGAACTCGCAGTAAGGTGCCCCAGCCGCCGCAATATAACTGAAATGGTGTTGAAAGTGTCATTAAAGCCAGTTTAATAAATCTAAATATCTCTTTATGGCCATCGGCTTCAAATTATTCCTTGTCCGTTCCTGTGGAGTTTTAGGCAGACGACTTTTACAATAACTTTAGTCTTTGGAGCTTTCGACGGCTTGAAAACGAGTGTCTTCCGTCTTACTATGCACAAATAATATACCTGCAACTGCTGAACATTTCATTTATTATCAATTTATGGACAACCAATAAATTTAGTTCACTACACAAACTGTTGTTGTTGTTTGTTTTGAGACCATAATTACAGATTTTTTATGCGGGTCTATGATAATTCCAGGGAACTCGACGGGGACGTGGTGCTATTCGTTTCCTAGACTACAAGCGTACGCCGTTTCTAAATCCACGAAACTATTCACAACTACGCTTCGAATATAACCCTCGCGTGCCTACGTCTCTTAACATTAATAACCGTCCATGTAACAAACGAACGTTTTGTTTTTCGAATCAGATTGTTATTCATTATCATTTTAGAAATGAGCGCGTGCGTGACATTTCCAACAATTACACATGTGTGCCAAGTAAAGACTCAGATCAGCCTGTGCATCCGCACAGTCTGATCAGAGTCTTCACTCCACTTTCTGTAGAAAGATACTGACCCAAAGCTTCTTTAAACAATCAGCGAATGTTCTAATTGCCCCGAATGGCTGTCCAGGATGCTCAATGTGTGCGAGTCACGCATATGCGAAATTGTTGGAAACGTCACGCATAGGCTCAAATGTAAAGCAGGTTTCATTTCGTTTGCCACACCCACTGAGCTCCAACAGGAAGCCCACATGATATCAAACGGCGTTATTTTACAAATTTTGTGGCCAGTAACATATAACAAAAAGTGAAATTGTTAGTTGGCGACCTAAACGACGCTTAAGTCTCCAAACCAACGAAAATGCTTCACACAAATAACGGTTAGTATCTGAATTCAAAGTTCACTTTCTGTCTGTATGATTTTTGAATTAATAGCCGCGACTGGTCAATTAAAATGCTAACAACTTGCAATGTTTGTATCCGACCAAACTGAAATCAGACATACATAACTGGGAAAAATCATGCAAATGCACTTATTCGAAGAGTTTAAAATGTTTTATTGATACAAATATATTGCCGATAAAGAACCTATAAAAAGCCCTGTTGTTTCATACAACAATTATGGAATATGGGAAGGACAAATTGTGAATTTGTTTGAAATCTGTCAAATGGTTTCTGAGAAGACGCTTAGATATAAAGTTTTCGAACAAACCCACGCAAATACCATGTACACAGCGCCATGAGGAAGCCTAATCTCGAATTAGTCAAGTGGAGTAAAAATAGTTTAATCTTTTTATACATGTTTTTCCCGTGAACTGAACTGAACGAGCATCATCCTAAGAGAACGCATTTCGCATATTTTTTTTTCAAAATCGAATGCTCAGTCCGTCAAAACATTATTATCTAAAAAATGTTTGCTGCCAAATTTTAGATCTATCGTATCTTCAGTGGACGACCTAAGCCTCGTAAATGTAGCTTTAGCGCCTTGAACCTATATTATCGCCGGTTTAATGATTAGAATTGCTTTACTTTTCCTAAGCCTATGTGACACCATCACGAAGATTAATATTTTCGCTTAATGTCGGGAAAAGATCGTGTATTTTCATGTAAATTTAGCTAAGATAAAACAAGGGGGCCATGATTGTCCTATATCGCTCCCCTGAGTATGATGGCTCAAGGCTTTATGATACATACTAAATATTAAAGCTCTATGCCTAGTTATTTTCGAGAGGATGATTTTTAAAGAATATCTCCTTTAATCCTAGCTATATACAAGATCCTACAATATAGATTTTCCCGAGTACGGTAATTATTTGGAGTAATTTGGTAGAGGGTCAAAAAGGCATTGAAACATACCAAATATCAAAGCTCTATGCCCAATGGTTTAGGAGAAGAAGATTCTCAAAGATACCCTTCTTTATCCCTATCTAAAATATGGGATAGCACTGAAAAAGTGCAAATTTTAGACTATGGTAATTCTTTTAAGTATTTTGGTAAAGGGTCAATAGGTATTGATACACACCGAATGTTAAAGTTCTAGGCTTGGTGGTTTACGAGAAGGAAGCTAATTCAAAGATATCGATTTTTTATTCCAGTATAAAATCAGGGATTGTGGAGAAAACGGCTAATTAATAGAGTACGGCAAGTCTTTAAAGTATCTTTGTAGAGGTTCAGTAGGTATGGATACATACCAAATATCAAAGAATTGCTCCTTCATTCTTATCTAAAATCAGGGATGGCACAGAAAAGAGCTTAATTTCAAAGTACAGAAAATCAATTATTTTGGTAGAGGGTCAATAGATAATGATTTACACATCAAAGATCTGGGCCTCAAGGTTCGGGAGAAGAAGATTTCAAAGATTTCCTTCTTTATTCCTATGAAAAACCCTGTATCGGTCAGAAAAAAGATATTTTCAAAATATTGTAATTCGTATTTTGGTAGAAGGTCGATAGATGAAGATATATACCAAATATCAAAGCTCAAGACTTATTAGTTTGAGAGAAGATTTTTTTTCACTCGGTTGCCATTGAAACTCAAGTTCTGCATGGATTTCTATTCTTTGAAGTATTTTGAAAGAACATAACCAAATGACTATTTCTGTAAAGTTTGGTTGAAAACCCATGGTTAGTGCAGGAGATTTTTTTGTAATTGTGACGGACAGATGGATGGACAGACGGACGGATAGACGGACGGACGCTGGACGATGACCGATCACAATAGCTCATCCAGAACACTTCGTGCTCAGGGTGAGCTAAAAAAAGGAATAAACTTGTTTGTTTAATTGTTACAAAATGTTGTCGTTAGGTCGTAGAAATGTGACGTTTTAAAAGCTTTGTATCTTTCTTATTATTAGGAGATGGAACGTTACTGGGACTTAAAAAGGCAAAGTGTAAGAGCACTATAGAGGTAAAGATATTTACCAACATTTGTGAACCATGCAAATTTTGTTTTTCTTTTTCGTATATTGCTTTTTCTATTATCTGCTTTTTTCATAATTTCTATTATTTTTCTAATCCACATCTTATTCATTTCTATCTTCTTTTTTATCTTTCCCCCTTTTTTATATTATTTACTTTTCCTACTCTTCCTTTTCTTTTTTTCTTTCATAATCTTTAAAATGAGTTATTTCCTTCTTTATTTTACTAATTTCTATCTTTCATTTCTTTCCTTCTTTCATACATTTCTTTTCTTCTTAACATACTTTCTTTTTCTCATTCTGTTAATTTTTCATTTCGTTTTTCTCTCATTTTTTTGAAATTACGTTCACAGACACTCTTTCCACCCCGTTTTCTTTGTTTTTCGCATTCTCTGTTCATTTCCTAGGTTATGACAAATAGCATTGGAATAGGCATCCGCTAACCTTCCCTAACTGGGGTTCTCCAACTTTCTCCCATATGTCATAGAAGCCATTTTAGGAGGTCGAATCAGGCAGTTGTAAGAATTAGAAAACGTCTTAGTTTGGTACACCAGTAACCACAATATAACCGAAATTTTATTTAAACGGTTTTAGACCCGATACATTTTGTAACAGACAAAAGATGTTTTACAACAAATTTCTAATAATCCTAGCAGTAAAGTCTATTTTGCAATACGCTCTGTACATGAGAAGTGATTACAAATTAAGGTATCCACTTTCACCTATATAAGATCACCAAGTGCTGGTTCCCTCTGAAATTTGTGGTTTAGCGAAAAACTGTTATAGCTACCTATACGTTGTACAGGCAGTTGCAAGTTTTGCATTAAACCATCAATGAATTGAGCAATTTCAAAAATGAAATAATAGCACGTGGAATATCTTAATTAGGCCCGTCCGTGACATTTCAAACAATAACACAAGTTCGCAAAGCTTACTCAGTTCAGCATTTGCATCTGCATTCTGAAATGAGACTTCTCTATATGCGCTCAAGCGTGAGATTGACCAATCGCAGGTCCCGTCCACTTACTCCTTTGGTCACGCCCACTGACTCCAACAGGTAGTTCCTATTCGATTTAAAACGACATTATTTGCAAAATTTATGACCCAGTAGAATGTAACAAAAATGAAGAGTGGTTGGTTGGCGACCTAAACGTCGTATATACAGCTTGAATAAGCCGTAGTTATGACGTTTAGGTTGATAAAAATGGCGGCCAATGTCGGGAGTTCAAATCTCATTTCTGGTCCAAATGAATGATTTCATTGGTCGACTGGATATTTGATTGACAGTTGCGATTGATCAATTACTCAAACCTCTTAAGCGACCAAAAGTAAAAGCCCTGCTCAATGTTTGCGCTTCACATAAGTGTGAACTTGTTTGAAATGTCACCCGCGGACTATATACTAGTAATAAGAATTAGTAGTTAATTTTGTTATAAATTAGTACAATGATGGACAGTGAATAGTGCAGGCATGCATGAAACATATACTCAAATGCAGAGCGTAACATTATGAATTACTTTCTTAAAGCGTTTTTCGTATAAGATGGCTGTATCAGGAGTAAATCGAGTAAAAAAATCCCAGTCTTGATGCGATAACCGATGTACCTTACCATGTCTATCACGTAGTAAACCAGTTTATTGAATTAGGATGTTAATTATGTCTCGGGCACTGAAACACCTCTCATGGGTTTACTGGTATTTCTCTCACCAGTATTGCCAAAATATCATACCCGATCCCATACCGCTTACGCGATTTAACACCTATAATTCGAGACAAATGACTAATTTTGGTTCGATCCCCGACGGCGGCACTCATCCTTTCCGACTATTTGTCTCCCACCAATGGGTCGATAATCGTAGACTTATGTGGGATAGCAGCTGGAGGCTAGGAAAGGATGTGATGGTGGTACCGGTGTGAGAAACACAAGGAATCCATTGTTAGGTGCTCCAGCCTCCGCGATATAACTGAAAGATTGTTGAAAGCGGCGTGAAACCCCATTCAAACAAACAAACTAATTTGGGAAGATGTTGGCAGCGCCGCTGTCGAGCCCACGACCAAACTATTTTGCAGTCAAGCTGCGTTACCGACGTGGCCTTGTCACAAACTCAAAGCTCAACTTCAGTTTCAATCGAATGATATAGCAGTTTATGGTGTACTGTCATTTAATCCTTTCCCGTTCAATCCCTGTTTTTTCGTCCTTGTGATTTAATACTTGTAAAAAAACATTGTGGAAAAAGAAAAAAATGCTTGTGATAAGCAATTTCTTCTTTTTCAATATTTTATATCCTACTAAATGATTGGTTTTCAAATAAAATAGACTCTAAATTGTCTGCAAAACCTTTGAATTAGTCAATTACAGGTCGAATGTTGTGAAAAACCGTAAAGGGTTAAGGTCATTTTTCGCAATTTGCAACAAAGGAAAGACACACCCTTGAGAAAACATTATGGAAAATTGAGAAATTGCTTTTTCATGATCCACAGAGTTTTCAACACCAAAATGTAAAGCAATTCTTTAACAAAAAATTGTCTGCAACTACTTTGAATTTGGGCCAGTCTGAAATTTTGTCGACTGTTAATGGGTAAACAAGAGGCAATTGACACGCTCTACCCGCACTCTGAAACAATAACATTTACAAAAATATACAACCAACAGTTTGCTCCTACATCTAGCTAGTTGTCATAGTCTTAATAGTTCAATGACCGAACTTGATGAAATGATGATATACGACATAAGGGATGTTGAAATAAACTTTTTTCAAATGGTTACAGATCAAGGGCAAGGTCACATAGCCAAGGCAAACAACCCGACGAAGTCTTGTGGAATATGATCAGATGAGATTTAACGTATGCTGAAAAAACACTCTCTAGTAGGTCAAAGATCAAATTCAACACGAAAAATGCAGCGAGAGAATTTGATATAGAGTTCTGCACTCAATATGATAAGTGCCACTAGCTGCTCATCACAGTATGGGGCAAAGCCAATAACTCGTTAATAGCAGAAAGAATGATTGCCAAGGTTGAGTTTTGACTGACAAACCAAGGTTTGAGAGCATCGATCACTACCAAGTTGGTTTAATGTATTTATAACAAAAAGAAAACCTTCAAGGCGACCGAAATAAGAATCACACCGTATTGTTATGGACTGTATAGGACAACACGAACCCGTAGTCTCAGAAACATAGCACCCGTTTACGCTGGCCTTTGGGACAATTGGCGGGTCTATGGCCAATTCCTCTACATTCCGACAATTCAGTTTGCCGGTAAATAAACAAACGACATCTATTTCTCTCAGCAATTAAATTAGTTTACATAGGTGGCCGAGATATATACTGACATCCCGCTGTCCGAGAGAATAGTAAATAAAATCTCGGGCAGAAAAATCTCAAAATTGGTGATCCCGTCATTAAAAAAAAAGTAAGTGTACTTACGTGGAAATTCTGAAAACAATACTGAGAAAGAGCTGAAAACATGACAAATAATACAATAATGGGAATAGTGAGTGATAGGAATCCATTAAACAGCCGAAATTTTTCGCTTATGCAGATTTTCTACGTTTAGAGTGGCCAATCTACCTTACTTTAATTAAATTCATCCTCGAAATTCGACCTCCGCTGGATCAAATATTTTTCAACTGTTAGTTGATCGGGCTTTTTGTAAAAGGGCATAGACAAAGGCACTGCACTCCCTAGAAACATCGACCGTTTCAAGCGTTTTCATTCTCAAACAGATTATCCTCGCAATGGAAAGAAAACCTATTTATAAATGTGTTTTCGCTCATCGTCAAGTCGTATCTAACCACTGTAAGCTTGACCTAACCTCACCATTTCATGAATAACATCGTCCCTGGGCGACGAAAATCCTATCCACAGCTTATTCAAGCTGTAGTTACGTCCTTTTGGTCGCCCACTGACGAAAGAAAAGTGGACCAGTGTCACCTAACAACAAACAATGGGGTACGTATCATAGATGAAGAGCGGCCAATGGGGAAAGTCAGAAAGGATAGACACTACCTACAACAAACCTCCAAACACACTTTTTACTGTTTTGCATTTCGTCGTTCTCGTTCTAAAACGTCGTAACTACAGCTTGATTCAAGCTGTAGTTACGACGTTTTAGAACGACGACGACGGTTTGCAAAACCTTAACACTGCACTGAAACATGCATTCTAAAACACCGTCATAGTCCGCTCATACAGAGCGTAACATAACCGCAGTTCGTGTCTATCTGTCTTTTTTTGTACACTAAATAATTTTTGAAATCACAGAATAATCCTGATTATAATATGTCGGTCTTCTTCGACGTCCCTTTCCCCATCGGTCAGCCACATGTCTATGAATATGTGCGGGGTCGACAAGCGAGGTAAAATCCAATTTAATATGAGAAGGGGGGGTAGGTTATCATCTTCCCATTCAGTAATATGTTTAGCAATTGAAATAAAACAACAAGTTACCCGTTTACTAATTAGACGAATCTACACCACGTGAGTAAACTGTCCAATGAAATTCCCGCCTTTTTATTACAGGCACAGAATGCACGATCTTAAGTAAGCATAATATTCAAGTTTATCCCGTTGATAAACGGTTGAGTGACCATAATGAGTTTTTATAGATGTCGTCCTTGTTGAACTCTGTCCTAAATAATTTCCACCAAGTCAAAATTATGAATAATTTCTACAAAGTCAAAATCATGACTTTCTTAAAACATTCAACAGATATGTCGCGTGTTAGGCGAAAAGAATCGTTTTGCTGTTCTTTTTTGTTTTCATTGTGGTAGGAACCTAATCACACTAAGGTTATGAATACCCGAAGGAATAGTCTCCTAAAGCTTTAACAAACTTCCTTCACGACGCCACTACCGATAGTGTTTGAACTAAATATTAGAGGTCAAACTTTATTTCAGGTCTACAATAACGATTTGATTGGTCAGTCGATTAAATAATTAATTTTTGTCAAGGGACAAGTATTATTTTACGACCATGTCTTTGCTGTTCCTTTAGTTTTCATTACATGAAAGTTTAGCACTGTAAACATTGATGATGCTCAAAGCAATTATGATCATTTTATCTTGGTGTCATACGATGTAATCACAGTTCTAGTTAATTGACAAATCGCTGGCCCCGCCCACAGACTCCTTTTGCCCTGACAAGAAGTTCCACTTCGTTGTTTTGCAAATTTAATCGTCAGTAACATGTTACAAATAAGTAGAACTATTGGTTGGTGACCCAAATATCGCAACTACACCCTGAATAAGCTGCAGTTACGACGTTTGAGTCGCTAGACCAACAAAATGATTCACCAAAATGTCGGCAAATGCGGTGTTCAAACTGAACCTCCAGTCTAAATGATAAATTTGATTGGTAAACTGGTTATTTGATTGACAGTCGCCACTGGTCAATTAAATTTGCTAATAAGTTTATTGCAGACTTTGAGCAAATAATAAGCATCCGTGTCATTTAAGACTTCACTTGAATAAATCCACAAAAATAAACAACATACGAAATAAAGACATTAGTTTGTCGTTGTCTGCTTGTCTGTTTGTCTGTCAGATAACCTACCCATAAGTAGATATTCGCCGTTACTCAACACCGATGAGCCGCCGTTTTCCCCCTCTTCCTCTCCCCCTTCTTCCCCCGCGGGTAGTCTATTATCCCCCTGGTTTAGCGCAGTTGGTAGCGCATCAGACTTACAATTTTCAATCGTGGGGTGTCATAAGGTTCGATTCCCTGCAGCGGCACATATCCTTTCCGATATTTGTCTCTCACCAATGGGTGGATAATCGTAAACCTAAGTGGGATAGCAGCCGGAGACTGGGAAAAGGATGTTGTTGTGGTACTGGTGCGAGATATACCAGGAATACATTGTTACGTGCTACAGTCGATATAACTGAGACATTGTTAAAAGCGGCATAAACCCCATTCAAACAAACAAATCAACACTATAGGATATACTTTGCTCATATTGGAAATATCGTAAATGGGAGATCAAAATGTCTTAACTACAGCTCGAATAAAGCTTGATCGCCATACGACGTAATGGGTATCTTCAGTCAACGTGACATCAACTAAGCAATAAAATCAGGCATCTTAATGTGTGTGTTTAAATAACTCAAGTCCTATTTTCAAAAAATTAACGATATGTACCCAATCCGTGCATTCTTTTGTTACAGAAACGAAACAAGGTGGAAAGCGACACTAACACATTGAAGAAAAGAATATCGTCCTTGTCGTTCTAAAGCCTCGTAACTACAGCTTGAATCAAGCTGTAGTTACGAGAGTTTAGAACGAAAACGACGATATTTTGCTATTCGAAACTTAGACGTCTGGTCCACGAGGATACACGATCTACGTGTAATATGAATAATGTACTTTCCCACATCGTTACCGGATTTTCTCTTAGAAAAACAACCAGAATAAATTCTCTTATTGTTTCAGATCACCATGACCTTTCGGTAAATTAAGTTTTTATTTATTCTTTTTAATATAAATCTGAATCTGTAAATAACTGATCAATTCGGGTTTTATGAGTCGAAAGTCTGGCCGTCGTCTAGGTGAGATATTTCTGGATTTATTGAAAATATTTATTTTTTTATCTGATGAGATCTCAATGATTCGTCGATTAGGAGTCTTAAGCGAAACCCTTTCCTGTTCAATCCCTTGTTTTACGTCCCTGCATTTATATATTTGGAAAACACTGTTGAAAAAGAAGAAATTGCTTGTGCTAACCAATTTCAACTTTTTACACAATATTTTCAACCCTAATGATCTTTTTGAAAATTAAATCGACATTAACAGGGTCTAGGCAGTTCACAGTGTAAGAATGACTGTGCGCTGAACTCCGGATATTGAGCACTGTGTGGTTAATTTTGAGCGACGAAGCGAGAGGCAAAATGCTTTCACATAATGAACACTAGGAAACTTAGGAACTATTTTCATGTAATGTTGACCATAAAAGCTTTTTTACCAAGTGCATTCGAAGATTGAAACTGATCTGAAAATACACACCTACTGTCATATCGTTTCTAATTTGCGCTCTGTGTTGTCACCTAACGACCTGTGTTCTCGAAAACGGGTTGAGGGTGTGTTAATGAAATGCTCAAGTGTTTTTCCTAAGAGAAGTAGATATGCAATTGTTTTACCAATTTTTCTTTAAAAGAAACGAACGATAACGACCATTTCAAAACGAGATGTTTAGATTATTTTTTTTTAAATTTCACTTCGTCAGAAAAACAGGTTCAAATCTCCCTCGATTCTTATTTATGGAGATTATATTTGTACTCGCACCGAATGTTTTGGCAAATAAAAAGACCTAAGGCCGTTAGCCTTCTCCCAAGAATCGAACCCGGGCCTGCTCGCCAATATAAGTCGACGCTCTACCCTACGGTCACGGACACCTTATTTGGGAGTATCACTAATAAGTCACACTTAAAGACTCTACGGCTCTCGAATGGACAAAATTTATCATCGAAACGAATCCTGTTCGTCAAAATTGTCTAAAGACCCTATCACGATAGTTCGAGAATATGTCACAAGTCCGATTTGAAAAGCGTTGCCGAACCGAAAGAGAAAACAGATTTCAAAATCATTTTATCATCAATTTTGAAATTCAGTTCGACAAAGCTTTTCAAAGCGCTCTTGTGACCTGTTCTGAAATCTTTTATTAAAAGAAGATTTCAGTATTCCTTTTGGTTGGAAATCTTGTCCCTATGAAAACCATTCTATTCAGATTCTCAAGACTCTCATTTAGGCAATAGATGAGACATTGATGAGTTTCCATAAAATGCGGCAAACAGATGAAACGAAGACTTGTCTAGCTAGTTATGCGCGACCGAAGATTGGCGAGTGTTGTTACCAACTTCTACGTCTGTCCACTCGTACGGCCATATCTTGTTAATACAACTCTTTCTACATTTTCAGGAGAATTTGAACGAATTTTTTCACAGAATGTTCTAGTCATCTGACATATTGTTGGGGGTTTGCCATTTTATATTGCGTCTCAGAAAAGGGGGCCTAATGCAACTACTCCTCCATTTCTGGACAGATTTGCAAGAATGTTTAACTGAACTTTCCTAGTTACCTGACCTTGCATATTCTTTTAGAATTCTACCATTCCAGGCTGCATCACAGAAAAAGAACCTCAATGTAGCGGCCTATATTGTGACTATGGCTCTCTTGGAATATATCTGATTTAACCATTTCCCTTTTTTTAAATTCTAGAACCAATGTGGTAGAAAAAATGTGGGACAAGGAGAAATTGCTTGATATAAGCAGTTTCTTCTTTGTCCACAATGTTTTCTCAAATGTAAAACCACAGCAACGTAAAATCCCGGATTTGTACAGGAAAGGAATAAATATCGAGTTAAATGGACTCTAATTCTATTTGACCCCAAATCTGATAAACTGATAAAACATTGAGTCGCTGAATTTATAAAAGTCCTCTTATCGTAAAACCCTGTTTTGTGATATGACGTCATCACATGCATTTTGGCGTCATTTTCCAGGAAATCTAAATGCTTGCCATATAGTTTTCATCTCTCGTGCATGGTCAGTGCATTCTTTCTATTTTACAAGCCACTAAAAATAAAATGTAGCTTGTTTTTCCAGGGAGAAAACTGATCTTTTGAACCTCGAATGATAATAAAAAATAAAAAGGGGGGTTTCGATCTCACCGAGGCTCGTCTATCGTGAGTACATTGATACCTAATAATCATTATTAGTGTCGACAGAAAGATAGACAGACAGACACAAACAAATAAAACAAATCAACCATGTACAGAAACAATGAAAAAAATAATAATAAAAAAAAAAAAAAAAAAAAAAAAAAATATATTCATAGATATGAAATATAAACAAAGTCAATTTCACAGGAAAAGTTTGTTAAGGAAAAACATATTCGGGAATATATGATTATACTGTAAATCAAGAGTTTCATCCTTTTCCCAGAATGTTCTTTTTACCCAAAACCACGCCATGCCGCTTTTTTGGCACCCTCAAAGAATGTGACCATGAAAAACTTTGTGAGAAAAGGAGAGATTTGTTTGCATCAATATTTTCCGCCCTATTTTTTTCGGCAATTTTAAGGAAATTCTTTGCCGTCTGCAACTTCTTTTAACAAGTCTAAAATTTTGTCGTCTGGTAACGGGTTACATGTAAAGCATTCGTTTTGATCCTAGTCAGGTTGATTACGAACCATCCGATAAAAAAATCTTGAGCCGTTAAACATGCGTCGTGTGACCGTTCTGGGTGGCAAATTATAACGCGCGATCGTCCTAAAACCACCAAACTTAGCACTTGAGTCCATTTTATCATACGTAGTAAGTCCGTTTTGAAAGAGAAATTATAGTGCGCGACTAACGTAAGACCATTCACCTAGGCATTACGGTCCATTTTATCATGCGTCGCAGGACTGTTTCGAATGGGAAATTCCCATAGGACCACCATGCGTGGTTTTGTTTGAAGGAGGTTTTACGCCGCTTTCAACAATCTTTCCGTTATATCGCGGCGGCTGGAGCACCTAAAAATGGAATCCTGGTATTTCTCACACCAGTACTACCATTACATCCTTTCCTAGCCTCCAGCTGCTATCCCACATCGGTCTACGATTATCGACCCATTGGTGGGAGACAAATAGTTGGAAAGGATGAATGCCGCCGACCATGCGTGGTACGGCCGCTTTAGATGGGTAATTATAATGCTCGGTTGTCGCTTGAAACTAAGCGCCGGAGCCCGTTCTATTATCTATTGAAACTTGCAATAGTCGAAAGACCTGAAGAGGCCCTAGAATTCGTTTTCTGAAACGCTCGACCGGGTTGGATGAAAAATTAGTTCATTCATTCTTTAGCGGCCACCTCTTTTAAGCGACCATTTCATGAAGCTACCATAATCAAATTTCTATTCCAAACAAGCATAAGCTGTTGAATAGAAAAATGTGGTTAAAAATTATCAGTTTTGTTTAATCATTTTATCAGACGATTCTATATATATATAATGAGTTCGAATAACATAATTCTGCAATAAGCAAATCGATCCATCCTAATCATGTGAAGAAATAGATTAAAGGACCATTCTCTTCAGCGACCATTTTTTGGCCTTCCCCTGTGTAGTCGCTTAACACAAGTTTAATTGTGTATACGATTGTCGTATATCTTAATACTAGGCCACGGATTCCGTTGAATCAAATGTTTAGAATGAAAATTATACTGCGTGCTTGTAGTTAAAACCTTGAATATATCAACTCTCTGATGTTTAGAGCGCATTGAGATATATATCAGACCCAAACCCACTTTGAAAATGAAAATAAAAACAATTTCATAAGATTTTCAAATCAATATAACCCGAAGTTTAGAAAAAGTATTGTTTCCTTTAACAGAAACTATCGCTCTTTTGTTTGAATACCAATTAAATTGTCCGGTAATGTGTCATATTGGCGTTTTATTTCCAACTTTAATCATCATATAATATATATTTCATGGAAAAATGCCATCAAATGATACCCGTCATTCTTAAACGGACCTTCTCGGAAGAGTAAAAAATTTCGACCCTGGTCAGTCTGCTTTAAGCTTAACAAACATCAAAGTAATCTCTACATGTTAAATCTTTGTATGTGACATCGAATAAAAAGTACACACTGTTTGAAAGACGATATTCAACGTCCCTACACTCATTTATAGCTTCATCTCAACCCTTTCCTGTTCAATCCCTGGTCTCTATGATTTTAGAAATTAGAAAACTTTGAAGAAAAAGAAGAAACTTCTTGTAAGAATCAATTTCTTCTTTTTCCACATTATTTTCTATCCTACTGAATGGTTATTTTTCAAATTAAATCTATTTTAACTTTTCGTCTACACAACCATTGAATTTGGAAGGGGTCTAAAATTTTGCAAAACAGGAAAGGGTTAAAAAGACGCTCAGCCTACTAAATGATAAGTACTAGGCCCGAGATTATAAAACTTTGTTCGTACTCAGTTGAGAATTTGCTCAAAATTCGATTCGAAATTAAAGATGTAAATTACCTTCACCTATTCCCATACAGTGACACTTTTAAACACCCCTCAATATGAAAGCTTTTGAAAACATTGTGGAAAATGAAGAAATTGCTCGTTACAAGCAATTTCTGCATTATCCACAATGTTTTCTGCCATAAAAGGACAAAGATTTTTAAAGATTGCATCAACTTGAAATTGTTGTATGCAGTTCCTTTCAATGTAGACTAGTCTAAAATTCTCTTGTTTGGAAATGAGTTATATTCTACGGGAAGTGCGTGAAATTGAAACATTATATTAATAAATCATAATTTATGGCATAAAATCTACAGTCGTCTTTGAAACACAACATTTATTTAACCTTAAAGTTTGAGTTTATTCTCAAGTGGGCACGAAAAAAGTTTTATAATCTCGGGCCCAGATTGTCCTTTGGAGTAAAGCAATTTACCAATTGGTTGATGATAGCATATATTTGTCAGTTAATATGTATTTAACCATCAATTCACTTTTTGTTTAATGTACGGTCCCTGACTATGTATTTTGCAAACAAACGGCGCTTGATGCCTCAGTCAAACTACTGACCGGGGGTCAGTGGGCAGGGTTAGCGATCCCCCATTTTCTAAGCTTATCCTTAATATTTCAAATTTTAGAAGGATAAAAGAAATGACTTAGAGTCCTAAAGTTGGGATGGGGGTCACCTTATCTTTCCACAAGTTAGATATGACTGAACAGTTCGAACTTGTATGCACAGATATCCGTATGTTTGGATCCAATATGGATAATTTGCTTCGAACGTAAAAGGTAAAGAATATGTTAACCCACGAAGAAATTGCTTTCTCAACATTGTTTTCTGACCCTAAAGGCAAAAGTCGTCAAACTTGGCTCAACTTGTTATTGTCGTGTACAACGTCTCTGAATTTTTGGATCAACCTAAAAAAATATGTTGTGTGGTAATAGATTAATAAAAAAGTTACCACTATTTTGTAAATTGATCCATTACCATAGGAAATATTGAACCCTTTCCTGTTTTGCAAAATTTTAGACCAGTCCATTTTCAAAGGTTTTGTAGACGAAAATTTAAAGTGAAATAACCACTCAGTAGGGTAGAAAGTATTGTGGAAAAAGAAGAAATTGCTTGTTTCAAGCAATTTCTTCTTTTTCTACAATGTTTTCTCATTTATGAAATCACAGTGCCGTAAGAACCAGGGATATACAGGAAAGGGTTATGACTGGTCAAAAACAAAACAAACAAACAAGCAAAAAATACCCGACAACTTTTAGGTGATTGAATGTATAAAATATGTATTTTTGGATACAAAACATAGTGGATAATGAAGAAATTGCTTGTCACATGTAATTTTTCATTTTCCTCTATGTTTCCCAAATACTCTTTTTTGGAAGCGTAGTAATAGTCAGACAATTGTGTTGCAATTAAAGATTTAAAATTTCCAACCTTATAATGTAACGTCATACAGACAGGCTTTTCTGGATAACGAATCAATTTTTTGATCACGTTATGACAGAGTATTTTTGCACATTTTATTATATGGAATTTAAAAGGCAGTACCCAGGTGTTGAAGATTTTCTTTTTTGAAGAACATTACAATAAAATTGCCAATAACATACTCGGCGTGGGAGAAAAAAGGGTAATTCTGTAAGACACGTGGTGTTGAATTATGAAATTGAAACCTTATATAAAGCAATTGAAATTCTGTCAAGAAATGTATTTGGGTTTGAGGATCTGGACAATGGAGTTACAAGCACGAATTGTCCGGTTTTGTATCATGACACTCGTCTTCCTAGCAGGTGGGTACTTCATATAGAGCACTTTGGCATTGACCTTCGAATAAAAATACCGACTTTTTAACCCATAACTAGATGACAACATTTCAGACTGGTCGGAATCGAATGGAGTTGAAGACGATAATTTAAAGTTCGTGAAATTTTAGAATTTTGTTTTCAATTTTTAGGGTATTAAACATGGAGGAAAATGAAGAATTTGCTTGTTATATACAATTTCTTCATTGTTCACACTGGTCTCAAAAGTTGTTTGCGTGAGGGCTGTAAAAATCCGGATTGTGTAGAAATGGGTTAAGGTATTAAGATCCTGATATTCATTGTAAAAACCCTATCCACACGATTTTTTCCTTCCGATGTAAATTATTTCATCTGTCGATTTCATATTTTCTAATCTTTCTTATATTTTTCAAGCACGTAGTTTTACCTTTTGCTAATATGTGTAGGGCCATTTCGTTTATAATCGTCGATTGTATTAATTCTATTAATCATTATACAGTTTAACTTATTTTTCACATTCTATCTTTTCAAGTTTTAACTGTGCTTTGAAATAAAAAGTGAATTAAACAATGTTATCCTTTTGTGTTTTTTTTATCTTGTTTCTTGATCTAAGCTGATTCAAATCTTACGGAATTTTGATACAATTGAAAATAATAATTCTTTCAGGAGGAAAGGATGAATAGCAGAAGTGGCATCAATTAGTAGAGTTCTAAAATAAAGATATATTAATAGGAGATATAATTGCTTGTTTGCCTCAAAATTACTACGTTTTGAAAAAAGCTTGTATGAAAAGGAGAAAGGGCGTTCACAAGCAATATTTCATTTTTCAATTTATCAAAATATAATTCCGAACATATAATTTAGAAGGTTGATTGTTTCAAGGCCACGAAATGGTCAAAACTGCCTGGATACAAATAGTTTAATTTCTATACACTACTTCTTCTGTCGTCCAACTAATTTTCTATGACACTATTTCAGCTTTATTCAAAACAGCTTTTATGTCTTAAGCTCTGAAATGATACAAAGTTTCGATGAATTAAGAAATGAAGAGAATAGTTTTTTTGTTGTTTTCATGGAGGTATGAACCGAAAAAACTAATCACACAATGTATGAATACGGGAAGCGGATTCATACATGAGTGTGATTAGGTTTTTCGGTTCATTACTCCATGAAAACAAAACATTCTCACCATTTCTTATAATTTAATAGCATCGAACGAAAAAAAGCAGAAACTTTACAATTTTTGATACCTTTTTGTATGGGACTATTGTTTGTGGATGCATACAAAATCGTTGCGTGCTCAAAATTTTGTTCATGGTGTTATGAATAATTTTTTCGACCAATCAGGACGCCCGTTTTTGATAGACGAAACTAAAAGTTAAATTATTGTGATATGAATTTTGAAGATCGTGTTTTACTGACGCTTTATCATTTGAATATATAATAAACCTTGTATTAAGTGACCATTCGTGGGTTAGCAAAACAGTGGTCGCTCAGGAGAACGGTTGCTTAAAACACATTCCTGTGAAATATATGAAGGATTGATTGGATTGCAAATACAAATTAATAATAATAAAAAAAAAAAAAAAAAAAAAAAAAACACGCTAAATTCTATGTTGTTAGGACTCGTTAGAATCGTCTAGCTAAGACGATTCATATGATGTCCAACAACATTGGATTTATGTTTGATGCGTTATTAGCAATTACGACCTCTTCATTGTGTAAGCTTTTAAAATTGAAAGGGGGATTTCAATTTTGGCCACTTAATAGAAGCGGTCGCTTAATACAGGGTAGGTCGAGCAAGATCGAATGTATTGAATGACAAGTTTAACTATCTCTTGTATGCATTGAAATGTGTATACATGTATATGCTTTGATGTATCATATTCATAACCTAACATATATGGTCATTATTTAAGGTAATACTTAAATTTTCACGAATTGATATTGTCATTCAAAAAATGCATGGAAAGCCTTGTCGACATCATTGACATAGATATCAAACTTAAAAAGTACTTATTTAACCCTTGTCGTGCTAAACCATAAATATTCCTGCTCTGACAGGATGTTTAGACAAAGATCAACTTGCACATATGTGCAGTCTGATCATCGCCCATACTACCTGCTTGTCCATTTCAAGCCACATTTATTTGTAGTATACATCTTCACAACAATATCAAACTATTAGTGCTGCCAGGGATCTCAGCCCTTTGATACTACTGCAACATTCTGTATAGAATTTTATTCAGCATGATATGATCCCCGGCGGCACTTGTCCTTTCCGACATTTGTCTCTCAATAATGGATGGATAATCGTTAACCTAAGTGGGATAGCAGCTAAAAGCTAGGAAAGGATGTAGTGGTAGTACTGGTGTGAGATATGTCAGGAATCTATTGTTAGGTGCTCCAGCCGCCGCGATATGACTAAAAATTGTTTAAACAGGCGTTAAACCCTACTTAAACAAACAAACAAACAAACAAATCAGCATGACATGATTTCATAAAGATTGCAACAAATGCCAAATGCACCAGGCTATCTTATATATGTTTTTTAACTATCATTTTCCTATTCGTCTCTTAAAGTGTCCAAGTCGCGGCCATTCGCAATGGTAAAGCGTAGAAATCCTAGCCTTGGGGTCCCGGGCTCGATTCCCGGCCGCGGCGAATACCCTTTCAAAAATTTGTCTCTCACCAATGGTTGGGTAATCGTCAACCTATGTAGGTCGAGCAGCTAAAGGCTAGGAAAGGATGTTGTGGTAGTACTGGCATGAAAAAAAACAAACAGAAATCCACGAAACCATGCTCCATCCGCCGCGATATGACTGAAATAACGTTAAAAGTGGCGTTAAACCCCATTCAATCAAACATTCTGAAAGTGTCCAACCAATTCTTTTGTAAGAAATATTCATAATTGTTCACACTTCATTTAATTTGAAGCAATTGCTTTCTTTGGAGCAATTCTGAAACCGGTTGTATATGAGCCTACTCGAGAGATATTTTCAACAATTTCACGCGTGTGGTAATCAGCACATCCTGCATGCTCGAACAGTCTGACCAGAGTCTACACCCTATGCTGTGTTGATAGAAATGTAGTTTCTGATCAAAACTGTCTGCGTTTTGTGAGTTTTCTTAACACATTCTTGCACAGAGAATTTTTTTGAACCCCCCTCATGAAAGAAAGAAAAAAAAAGTCGGGAAACTATTGTGTTAAATGGTGAAATTGCTTGTAACAATCAATTTCTTCATTTTACACAATGTTTTCTATACAAAGAGAGAGAGAGAGAGAAAAAAAAAATTCCATCAACTTAAAATTGTCGTCTGTAGCTTCTTTGAGATTGGACCAGTCTAAAATTAATTTGTGTGGTAATGGGTTTAATCACTGAATGGCTGTCTGGCTTTTAACGCACTTGTGAAATTGCTGAAAATGTCCGTAGCAGACCCATATCGTCGTTAGGCGTGCAAAATGTCGTAACTACAGCTCAGCTTTTCAAGAAATATTTTCAGATTTTTTGATTGATTGATTGAATGGGGTTTAACGCCGCTTTTAACAGTATTTCAGTCATATCTCGGCGGCTGGAGCACCTAACAGTGGATTTCTGGTATTTCTCACACCAGTACTACTACTACATCCTTTCCTAGCCTCCAGCTGCTATCCCACTTAGGTTTACGATTTACAACGATGGTACAATAAAAATCCTGTAATGCTGTACAACGAGGATATCAAAAGTCAGTACTGCTGTAATACGAGGACATCAAAACGCTTTACCGCTTAATTCACGAAAATTCATTACCACTGTAAACAAAGGCCATTAAAATCCTGTACCGCTGCACCACAAAGACTTCAACTTCTTTGTACCGCTGTACCATGATAGTATCACAACTACCAAAATCCTGTACTACTATACTTAAATTTCATCTAGTCACTTTATCGTTTTACCATAAAGCCATATAAGATTTGCACCACTTTATCTTAAGGGAATCAAAACTCAGCTGAAGCACGGGAAATAAAAGCAGAGTACCGCTGAACCAAGGCATCTAGGACAATTATTGCTCAGATAGATATAGATATCATGTACTACTTAATCTTAAATTCAACAAAAGCTCGTACCTCTGTACAAAAAAGGCTTCAAAATTACGTTCAGTGGACACAGAAAATCACCAAAGCCCTGAACGGGTTTAATAATAGAACAAAGAAAACCGAAATCAGAGTTCAAACATACAGTCCTTGTGCCACTGTAATATAACAGTATCAAAACATCATACAGCTTGATTTCAATTGAAAATCTTCACTACTAGAACGTAATAGTACATGCATCAAATCAGGGCATCAATAACCTATACCGTTGTTAATCAATCAAAGGCATCGATAATCGGCATCAAAATTTCGAACCGCTGTAACTAGAATACATTTAACCCTCGTAGCGGTATGGGATAAGGGCATCTAAACTGAGTACAGCTGTACCACTATGACACGAGAAAACATGTACTGCGCTGCCACACTGGAATAAAAACCCCGTAAATTGACCTATTTTCAATCCCGAGGCAAAAGGACGCCTCGATTTCATTCTGAGATCAATTAAACTAAGACATTTTTTGTGTTTAAGAATAAATTTCATTTATTCAAGCGTAATGTTCTTTTTACGGGTTTCGTTTATAAAACATTGCCTATCTTTGGTGGACGGTGACGTGTTACCCAGTTTGGAAAATCCTGTAGGATGTTACTAGGTAAGAAGAGAAGTAGTTTGATATATTATATTTCAAAACCTGTCTGCTCAAAACAACTGCACTTTTGGAAAAAGGCGTTATACCTACCCAAAAACAATAACATTTTAGATTGGTCCAAACTGGAAGAAGCTGCAGGAAATTTCAAGGTGGTTGATTTTCATTTTTTATTTGTCTTTTTTTGGATAGAAAACACTGTGGATGTTGAAGAAATTTCTTAATACAAGCGATTTCTCCATTTTCCACAATATTTTCCAAAGCTTTTTTCTTGAGGGGCGTAGAAGGCGGGATTGTGTGTGGGAATGACTTAAAGTATAAAAATCGGTCGTTCCATACCAATTCATTCTTCCTTTGCAGTTCTTTGGGAATTGCGTCAAATTGCTCGGGATTCCTCGTCACATTCTACGTGTCTTAATATACCAAGAAAGCCATAACGTGGGCCACAGCATTTTATTCATTTTCCACATTGTTTTCCTAATTGCTTTTCTTGGGGGAGGTCTAAAAGCTTCATTCAGCGGGAATTTAAGAAAATTGGACAATATTAGATTAGCAATATTCATTGAGAATTATTACCTGTAAGAAACAAATGAGGGAGTCTGTATATCTTTTCAATCTTCTGTGATCCAGTAGAAGCGTAACCCTTTTGCTACACAATCAGGCTTTTTAGCGCCGCTGAAAAAATGGCATTACAGAAAACATTTTCGGAAAGGAGAAATTACTTGTTTCACACTGTTTTCTACCCTATCTGTGTCGTAGGTTTCAATCTCAAAGCGATTTGAATTATCGTCTGTAACCAGTCTAAAATTTTGTCGTTAAGTAATGGATTGAAAATACTAATTAAAATGATAATAAACATCTTTTAACTGTTTAGCTTATCGCTCCCGTGGTATACAGCAGGTAAGCCGAGTTCTCATAGGAGGCAAATTACTCAAATGACTCCGCGTTTCAACTTAGATTTAACAAAACCGCAAAATGAACACAAGACGATTTCATTTAGGTTTTTTTTTTTTGATAACACATATCACGTGATCTCTTAGATATGAATACACCTCGGGTTACTTCTCATCTCAACTTGCCACGGACAATCAGTTAGTTGTAGCCGAAGACAATAATATGGCACTTGTAAAGGATGATATAAAAATTCGTTTAGAGACTTCTAAACAATCTTTAGTTAGCTTAAAATTATTGGAAAATAAGGTAATAATCAGCGCAGTAATTTGTTTTTGTGATTCGCCAAGCCGTGTTTGGTAATCACGTGATCTCAAGTGGCATGTAGTAGTCATGTGACCATAGATAGGCAACATTTACAAATATGGCTCAGGTCGCATATGCATTTAAACAATAATTACGCCGGCCAGTGCTTTAAAACATTCTAGAGCGATTAAGGGGGGGGGGGTCGTAGGCATCAAGCAAACGCGACTATTGTGGGATTTACAGCTTTTTCTCAATAAAAATGAAATAGATACAAAACGAAAGTAGAAGATTTTGAAAATTAGAATGTAAACATATCAACTACCGGTTTCTACTTATTTACTAAATAGTTACGCTTTATTATGTCGTTATTTACAAGTTTAAATCAATACTAATACATAAAACCTTTAACAAGTGTCATCTAGCTTTCAGCTAGGTCCTTTTTACTTAAGATTTTTTTACGTTTCTAAAGTCGAATAACGAATAAGGGCGACTACAGGGCGCCGAAGATTATTTGATACTACCTTCATCATATTATAGGAATTTTAGGAAAAGGGCAAAACTACCATGTGCAAACAATACGTTACAATAACGTTAACGGTTTTTTTTTTAAATTTTACTTACAACGCTTTAAATATTCTTTTTTTCTAAGTCTAAACCTGTTTTTTAAATCCATCACCCTGAAACAAGTTTCAGCGCATTTCCACAATTTTCCACGTATACTGATAAACTTGAAGTGAAAAATCTACGTGAGTTAAATATGACTTTTACAGAATTGGCCGAGTTGAGGGTCAAATAATCATCGAAGTCATTGATTTCTTACTGTAGAAGCTGTTATTCTCTTTGTTTCAAGATTCTAAAAGGAGTTCACGTATTACAGTTGATCAAAGGGAGAATGTTATGCTTGAAAAGTCTAATTTTGCTGTGCGTGACACGAGCTTATATCCCATTCCAACACGATAAAGTTTTAGACCAGTCCAAATTCAAAGAAGTAGCAGACGACAATTGTAAGTTGATGAAATCTTTAAAATTCTGGTCTTTTTGGACAGAAAACATCGTGAATAATGAAGAAATTACTTGTAACAAGCAATTTCTTCATTTTCCACAATGTTTTCCAAAGCTTGCATAATGAGGGTCATTTACAAGCGTCACTGTCTTAGAATGGGTTAAGACAATGCTAGTTTATTTTTATTTCTGTATGTGGATTAAGTTTTTGTGCGTTATTCACGCACATATGTACACGAATGTAAAGGAGAGAGGCTTACTCGGAAAGTAATAAATGAAATTAAACCGAATTCCACAGGTTTGACCCTTACAGCGCATTCCATCTTCTCAGTACTTTCAGTCCTTTGATCTTAAACCGTGATCGCATCTACTTTAAGCAGGTTTTTGGTAGGGTGTTTTCGTATTTAAGAGGAAGCGAATTACATGTATATAGAATCCCCGTATTACGCCATTTTGAAAATGTACAGTTGTTTGGGGGAGACAGATTTTGAAAAATTATAAATCGAATCTAACTGGGCACTACTTCTCTTCTAACAAAGTAACACATCTACGGACTACACCAAAAAGAACAGAGACCAATGAATTTAAATCCACTCGTAGAAATAGGGACACAACCCCATTCTCGTTGCTTTGCTACTCGAAGTGTTCATTCGGACACTATCATCCTGTACTTTTCCGATCCTTGCTGGAGCACTGATTCTACACTACAAAAATGTATAGAGTTACGTGTGTTCAATGTAGGTGTACAAATACAACATTAGATTTGAACCATTAGCTACTCAGCAAACTTAATATCCAAATTACTTATGTGTCTACCGGTGAGAGACAAACTGGGCATATAGCAAATATATCTTTTAATTTTTGCACAATAAGGGATCATGCACAGGACGCTAGAACTGAAAACTTCTTGTACTACCTATTAAGCCAGCCGGGTTGGGCGATACTTTTTGCTTTAATCAATATCTGTATGAAAAATGCCATTTTCTACTATGCCAACAGAGATGTCCACCATCAGTACTTTCAGCACTTTGATTTCATGTCTAAGTTCATCAAAACTTTCAATTTTCGTTTCTCAATTTTTCAGTTTGTTGGAAAACCATTGAGTACATTAGCTGAAAGAGCTCATTGTCAGCTATTATTGGTTTCTTAGTGTGTACCTTGTGTATCATCTTGAGACAACAGTTTGATTTCTTTGTTTTGAAACTTAGTCGATTATATTTTAGTTAAGTTCGAAAGTTTGTCATATGTAGTAAAAAAAAACTTTGCATTAAAAAGTTATACGAAATGAGACCGAATTGAGCCGAATAATCGGTCACATGCGATTTTTTATAGATGTTTTAATAACAGCTTAAAACACCTATCATGGCCAGCATATTCAAACTTCGAGAGGTTAGCGCAAAACAGTCCTAAGTATGATATAAATTAACGCCTAGTACAGTTTTTGGTACACCCATCGACCTTTGCTATAATAACTTTTTATTACAGTTCATCTGGAAACTCTGAATGGCTTCAGTGTAAAAAACAAACATGGCATAATACTGGACGATAGAGACGATCACAAAGCTTTATCCGATGACGTGAGCGACACGCTCGGCAACACGCTCGGCAACACGCTCGAAAAACGGTAAGGACACAGGGAACATTAAAGTACTGTTGCGACCTGGAATCTTACACATATTGAACTCGAGCTTCGTTTCAAAAAAATGATATTTCATGGACCGAAGATGAGTTATAAAGAATTTATCCCTACGAACAATATTCTGGATAACTACAACCGCATGGTATTTAATTAATAAAATACGTACGCCTTATACAATTATAATTGAATTTAAGTTTGACATTTAAAATCCACATACTGACAGGCTAAATATTTCGTTTAACACCCCAAAGAAAATAGTTCTGAGTAAGGAACAATTTTTTATACTTAAGCACAAGGTAGTGTCACAAAAACTGTCTTAGACAGGTGTATTTTCATTGTGGACTCAAACAAAGTCGGTGAATTCTGAGCTGATGAAACATTTTTTATTACCCCCATCAATAATTTTCAAGATAGGAACTAATTTCTAATACTGTTTTTTGCTCATAAAGTAGTCCCGTTGATGAAGTTTCTAAACACATTCCCAGACGACGAAAATTAAGACTGGTCTAAATTCAAAGAAGTTGCAAATAGCATTTTAAGTAGATGAAATTGTAGACAAGTTTTCTTTTTAGGGTAGAAGTAATTGTGGATATTGAAGATATTGCTTGTAATATTTTCCACAATATTTTCCAAAGCCTTTTCTTTGTGGGGCGTAAATAAGAAGGATTGTGTTAGAATAGGTTAAACTTTCGTCTCATAAAAATAAATGTGGTAAGAATTTCTTTCGTCTTTTGGCGACCACAATGTCGTATAAACAGCTTACTCAAGCTGTATTTACGACATTTTTAATCGACTGACGAATTTCATGTCAATTGTGATTTTTTTTTAAGATATTTCCCAATCCAAACGAATGTTTGTTTTCTAAAGTACATTCAATAAAAAAGAGTGTGTCTCCGCATCTACATTAAAAAAGCCTTGATATTTGATAGGAACTTTGAAAGACGACAACATTATCATTTCTAAAAGATGAAATGTATTAAATATACCTCGTGCATCGTGACTAAAAAAAGTGAAGAGTCACACTTTAAAGAGTCATACATGCATCCAACTACAAACAACAACATCAACAACAATGTTATAATACTGAAAAGAAGCAAGCAAACACACAAACAAACAAACAACAACACACACATACACGCAAAAATGAACAAAACCCCTCGTGTTAAATAGGGAACAAGGCATGCTGATTCCGGACGCTAGGATGTTGGGTGATATTAATATTGATTAAAAGAAAGATCTTCGTTAATAAAGGGGCATGGTTAGCGCAAAGTTGCATTTAAAGTTATTCGCCTTGATGGTATAAAAATTCCATTTTGACAGTGAAATCATATTCAAAGTTTTGACTGGCGGGCCTGATCTTACAATCCAATATCGGGGAGCAGCGAAGATGGGACAGGTTCACCAGTCTTATACAGAGGTTCGAATCAATACCAATAGTAATAAGAGTTACAGCAAAATATCAAAACTTTTGAAAGCAGACGACACAGACTTCTTGTTAAAGGCAAGGCTATATCGGAATTCCTATGAAAAAACACCGAACTAAGTATTGAATTGATTTTCGAAAATTCATCTCAAACGAAATGCACTTAGAGGTTTCCACCTCGATCGCACAAATTCCTCTTTAATAGTAAAATCTATTTCAAGGGTTTGAATCAAAACCTATTGCAATAAGAGTTACAGCAAAATTGTTACGAGCAATTTCTTCATTATCCACAGTGTTTTTTATCCGAAATGACAAAGATTTAAGAAATAAATCATTACCTTAAAATTGTTGCCTACAATTTCTTTGAATTTGGACTGGTCTATAATTTTGCTATGTGAGAGTGGGTTAAAGAGTCAAAAACAAAACGTCACACCAAGGCTATAGCAGGCTTTTGTATGAATTCCCGCCGATCTTATTGTTGAGTTACCTGAACTTATTACCAGACAAGAAAAAATCAGACAGCTCTTAAATCATACAAGTTACAGAGAACAATTTCAAGTTGATAAAATTCTAAATCTGTCTATCATTCTAGGGAGAAAACAATAATGGAAAGGAAGAAATTGCTAGTGACAATTAATCTCTTCATTCACTATACTCTCTGGGTGTGTGTGTGTGTGAAAAATCGGGATAATGTGGAATGCATTAGACGTAGTTTTTCGGCACTGATCGTTTTGCGTACAACAGCCAGTTTGACAAGAGTTGATACTTTCAGCAAACCCGGGGTGGTATTATTTGCCTGAAGGAACCCGAGTGACCCAAAGTATATCGAACGAACAATCAAACCATTCATTTCGATAGGAAACTTTGTTGGTTTGACGACTGAACATCGTAATTACAGCTTAATCGAGCTTATTCAAGCTTTCGTAACGACTTTTAGGTCGCACACCAAAATTGTAAATTTTGTTATTGACCAATAATTTTGCTATATATTGCCGGTTTGATATCTAAGCCAAACTTCCTGTTGGAGTTAGTAGGCGTGGCAAGCATGCCTCTGATTATGAACCCAATAATCTCGATCAGTACTTTTCTTTAACGTCTATTCTTCAATACCCCAACCCCACGCCCCAGTCCTGAAAAAAAAAACACACAAAAATCCACAATGATAAAATAAAATTGATGTGTTACTTACCCTCGCGAGGGTGTGTACATCCTTGCCTTTAGATTTTACCAGTTAAGGAAATGTATAGCAACAAGGCTTTGATTTCTATATACCGAATGCTGAAAAGTAATCTTGAAATTGTACACCTGGGCACTCAAGCCAAGCGGAAAGGAAAAGTAAAGCGAAAACCTTGACTCAAAACATGGGCAAAAACCAATTGTCTTTCATAAAGCCATCCGATCCAATTTTTCTAACCATAAAAGATAATGAAATGATACCGTGAAAATAATGGAACAATTTTGAAAGCAGTCTAAAATATCCATGTAAGAATCATCCAGTCAATTTGCCATTTCCCAAAAAGCTCACCCTCAATATTGGCGGACTTCATTCATTCCCCTTCATTGCATATCTTAAATTGTTAAGGAAACGTCAGTAAACATCACGAATTGACTAATTGCTAACCCGCCCACTTACTCCGTTGGCCCCGCAAATTTACTCCGCTTCGATTTTTCACGGCGTTATTTTGCAAAATTTATAGCCATCAGCATATAATAAAAAAAAAAAAAAAAAAAGCAAAATGATTTGTTGGCGACCTAAACGGCGTTACTATAGCTTGAATGAGCTATAGTGACGACGTCTAAGTCGCTAAACCAACAAAAATGTTTCACACAAATGACGGCCAATGTTGGAATTCAATTCTCAATTCCGGGTTAAATGAATGATTTGTTTGGTCGATATACTCCTTGATTAACAGCCGCGATTGGTCAATTGAGAGATCGCTTGCTCTGCTATTTAACCTACTAGATGAAGTTCGGCTGATATATCAAACAGCGTTATTTTTTGCAAATTTATTCGAAAGGAGCATGTAAATAAGATGGTTGGCTGAAAACATAAACATCGTAAAACAGGATAGCTACGATGTTTAAGTCGCAAAACCAACAAAATGATTCACATAAATGTCGACCAATGTCGCTGTCAACAGTTCATAGTTAAAGGTAAAGTTGTGAGTTTTTTATAGTCTGTCACCACGCTAATGCGTGCTCTACCGACTTTACACCTTAACCCCACGATCATAGAGTTACAAGTCGGCTGTTAACACACGGCGCCTACGGCTAGCCACAACACATTGGCTTGTAATCCTCACATGAACCCATTTTTACACCTGGGTGGAGAGGATCAACGTTGAGTTAATTTTTTTGCTCAGAAAAAATTCCATGACCCGAGCGGGATTCGAACCCGGGACTCTCCGATCCCGAGTCCCTTGTACCACTAGGCCATGGTCTTCACAGTATAATTGGATTGGTCTTTCAATCCAGCGGCGTCCCGTCAATTGTATTTAGATGCTCAAATACATATACAATGCTCAACTCATCCTTTAACCGTTACCTGTACAAACCCAGGATATTACGTCTCTGTTATTTTATACTTGAAAATACATAGTGGAAAAAGAGGAAATTGCTTCTAACAAGCAATTTCTCATTTTCCCACAATATTCTTTATCATATATGATGGTTTCATTTCAAATTGCATCCATTTTATTTGTCTTCTTCAACACTTTTGAATTTGTACCAGTCTAAAATTAAAAAAAAGGGTTAAATTTATGACTCGTCTAGAATTGTTTTACTTTGTTGTCGTTGTTGTCTTTTCAGAGGACATTCCTGGTGGTGCTCATTTTGTAATTTACGTAAAATAATCGAAAAGAAATACAGACAAGATGCATTGAGTCGACTTACAAGAGGAATCAGAAAATACGACCGATACATTTGGTGAATTCCAAAACAATAAAAAAAAAAAAAAAAAAAAAAACTCAAGCCATTGCTCACATTCATTAGATTTATACGTCCACAAATAGAAATCTTTGGAATTTTCGTTATAACTGAATGTTGCCGAATTTAATTTTCTGTTATATAGTGCCTTCACGAATTGTTGATAATTGGTTAACATCACGAAAAAGACTGGAAACCTGTCCCTTAAGTCACTTTAGTTCTCTGGATAGTTTTGGACGAGGACTCTCTTATCATATTGTTAACATCGTTTATCTTTCGTCATTTTCAGAAAACAAATACCCTTGTTAATGCTGGAAATAAAAACAAAAACAACAACGACGACATATGTTGTAACTACATTCCAAATGTACCTTACTTATAACTAATTGACAAGATTGGTAAAAACCGAGCCCCCCCGCCCCATTAAAAATCCCAACATAAACCAACCCCAACAAAACAACGATAACAACGACGACCATGTCGAAGAGTATGTTAATTGTATCATTTACATTTAAGAGATGAAGAATATGTTTTGTTTTCATGGAGGTATGAACCGAAAAACCTAATCACACTGTATGAAATAGCGAAGCGGATTCATACATTGTGTTATTTGGTTTTTCGGTTCATATCTCCATGAAAACAAAACATATTCTCTTCATCTCTTATAATTTAATAGCATCGAGCGAAAAAAGCAAAAACTTTACATATTTTGATATCTTTTTTGCATGGGACTATTTTGTGCGGAGGCATACAAAATCGCTGCGTGCTCAAAATTTTGTTCATAGAGTTATGAATATTTTTTTCGACCAATCAAAACGCCCGTTTTTGATAGACGATACTAAAAATTAAATTATTATAAGAGGAAAGAAATGTCAGGGATGTCCTAGAAATTCTTGATTCAATCCGTTTCTCCATTTTTCATAATAAGTTTTAGGAAAACCCTTCTTCAGCAACGTCAAAGTTTGTTTGTTTGAATTGGGTTTTACGCC
Organism: Fragum fragum; assembly: GCA_946902895.1. Lineage (NCBI taxonomy): Eukaryota > Metazoa > Mollusca > Bivalvia > Cardiida > Cardiidae > Fragum > Fragum fragum. Next base: position 24,555,380 of record OX336368.1, read on the forward strand.
GCATTCAACAATCTTTCAGTTATATCGAGGCAGTTGGAGTACCTAACAATGGAATCCTGGTATTTCTCACACCAGTACTACCATTACATCCTTTCCTATAGCCTCCAGCTGCTATCCCACTTTGGTTTACGATTACCAACCCATTGGCGAGAGACAAATAGTCGGAAAGAATGAGTGCCGCCGTCGGGGATCGAACCCGGGACCTCTAGATTGGACAGCCCGACGCGCTACCAACTGCGCTATGAAGGCGGCTTAGCAAGGTCAGAGGAATAGTATGAGTTGACTTGAGTTTTATAAGATTGCCGTCAAGAAAATAACAAAAGAAATAGACTGATGTTTTGTAACTAACCTTCTTGAACTCTTTTCGAAATATTCTCTTGAGTTGAGGTCCAAAAGATGGAAAAAGGAAAAGCGTTGTGTAAACGAAGAATATTTGCTTATTATCAAATCTTCCCGCATTTAATAATTTTACATATGCGACCGCTCAGTTAACCGTGATTAATCTGGATGGATAAAAACATTTTTCCTCAAATGACCCTCGCCTTGAAACATCATATAGACAAGCGGCGACGATGCATATTTTTTTTCGCTAAAAAATAAGCTATTAGGTATTTTATGGCGGACGAATGCAACCGCGAGGACAAAACCTTTTAACCGATCATTTATTACAAGTTTTCTTCCGGATTCAGACAAGATATCGACATAATTCGTCACTATGGCGTTGTTGTTTTTCGTTTTAGTTTACAGATTTTCGTTTCGTAAATGGCAGGAAAAGTCAGGTTAAAAATTTGGAAGTTGTGTTTTCTATGAGGCTACTTTTAAAGAAACTATATTCATTAAGATTAAACCTTTTTCTCGGATTGAATATTCGAGAAGATTCCAGTTACAGTTTGGCTGAAGAGAAGTAGCATACTCGTACCTTTTAGTAGTCCAATTAGTACCATATCTCGTTATTTCTTTCTTTTCGTCTCAACGAACCTCCTCACGAGTGAAGCGATATCGAGATCATCCTTTTCTCTAAAATCTATAAAAAGTAGAACGGTCGCCGCCCTTGGTAGACAAGATACCCAACGGATTGTGTGTGTCAATCAGTGAAAAAAATCGACCAATCAAATCACTAAATATAAAATGAACTTAGGCCGACATGTATGTGAAGCATTTTTGTTGGATTGCCAATTTAAAAATCGTAACTATAGCTAATTCAAGCTATTGTACGACATTAAGGTCACTAACCAACCATTTTATACATTATTACATGTTACTGGCCATTAAAAAAAGAAAAAGTGAGAAAATATCGCCGTTCAGTATCTTTCTTGTAGCTACCGTAGCTGCCGGGTTTTTCTAGTAGCTAATGATTAAGATTCGAACTTTCTATCGCCCACTTCAAAAAAACAAAACAAATGCATTAACATCTCAGCCATAAAAGCGGTGCCTGTGAACTTGTACAAATATACCTGTCGAATCAAATTTAAGTTGATAAATATTGTTTACTTTCCTATCTTTTATTTTATATAGATTATCTGATTTCCTCTTCTTATGTAAATGGAATAATGGGTAAAAATATTGTTTGTGGCGTTTATGCTAAATCAGTGTAAATGGTGTTCCTTTCTATTAAACAAGATCAGCTGTTACAGTTATCTAGGATTTAATGCAAGACAAGATGAATTCGTATAATAATTTAGCTACCTACATTAGTTTTGCAATGACCCCTTTGCTTACTTCGGAAACGTGTATCATTTACTATGTTCCTTTAGAAATGTAGGAGTCAGGAGTAAATCAACTCAACCGTTCATCAATGGATTATTACTTTGAGATTTTTTCTTGTTTTTATTTTTAGGATTGAACAAATGTTGGTTGTTTAAATAGAACTTATCCTTAATTGTTCAGTGAACTGTTATAACTCTGTGGCGTCTAGTTTATTGGCTTTTCGCGTCTCGTTTATTGGCTATTCATTGTTATGTATAAGGAGGGTTATTCGGGAGATAGACTGTTTTACACTTCATACTTGTATAGACACCGAGAACAGTACCACAATTAACACTCGATATACTTTTTTTTAACGCCGTTAAATAACGAAGCGGGACTTCCTGTTATAGTCAGTGGGCAGGGATAGTGAATAGTGATTGGTCAATTCCTCACCGGCCTACGTTGGTATTGAGTTTTCCGTATATTACTAGATGGTCCCTTTTCACAAGAAGTACCACAGTAGTTGATTGGAGGATGGCTGACCATGCCCACTGACCTTCTACCTCCGACTCAGTTCGACTGAAACGTCAAACCAAGTTAGTTTACAAAATACATTCGTATAAAACCAGAGGTAAATGGCGACCTAAACATCGTACTACAAAGCAAACAAACAAACAAACAAACACACACAAAAAATGCTTTTCACAATTGTTGGAGATCAATACCAAATTCCGGCGTCAAAAACGAGATCATTGATCAAATGTTTTTTTGACACCGATTATCCGTCAGTTACTTTATGTTTTTTCCGGTTTCATAACCACATCTTCCCTAAATTAGAATATCATTTGTTTTTTTCTTTGGAAATGTTGAAAAATCTTTTTTTTACAGAAATATCATTTTCTTGTTGCTGTTTTTTATGGGCTTTTGGGGCATTTCTTTTTTTCTTGAGATTCCAAGAATAAATTCAGACACGTTGTTTATGCAAGTAAAATAACATGCTAGTCAATTGACCGAGCGAGGCCAGCGAATGATCACTGTCTTTTGAGACAAGCTAAGTCTAGCCTCGCTCCATAATTTTCTATTACAGACTCGGTTAAGATCAACTGATCTTAGATGAACCCACAAATAAGTCGTCTATTGACCTTTGATTGAATTGTATATCGAGACTATTCTAATTGTCTATACATTGTAAAGATAGATAAAACAGTATCTCAATAAACCGTCGACACGTTTCTCGAAGCCTCATTGTTAACCCGATGAACTCGCGGCTCAATTGGTAGCTCAGTTGGTAGAAAACTTGACTTTAAACCTCAAGATCACGGGTTCGAGCCCTTGGCTGACCATATTAAATAACAAACTAATTGTCTTTCGAACGAGAAGTTAAACCGAGGCCCCGTGTGACGATGCTATCCATCGAACACGTTAAAGGACTAGGCGGAGCTCTCAGTAGTTTCGTCCTGTATCCTTGCACTATCCCCCTAACAAATAAACGTCTTCTGAGGGCGTCGCTCATATGGGCACGTGTTACGGTAGCGACGATAAATAAACGGAAATACACACACTCTAATCATTGTTATCAAGCGAGAAGGGATTATCCGAAAAAATCGTATGACTATTGGTCAATCACGAATGTTTCACGAGTGTAATTCGAATAGTATAGTTATTTAAAGGTCAGAAAGACCGGGAGTGAACTTAACGACATTTAAGTGAAGCATTTTTGTTGGTTTGACGACTCAAGCATCGTAACTATAACTCATTCAAGCTGCCATTATGCCGTTTAGGTCTCCAACCAGTTATATGTCTTTCAATTTTTTGATATACATGGTATTGGCCATATCACCGTTTTATATCGAAGTGGAACTTCCGGTCGGAGTCATTTGGCGTGACCAGAGAAGTTAGTTGTTGGGTTCAACGGTCCATCTATATCAAAGTCAGGGGATTTTTCCAATCAATTTGACCTGCTACGGACTTACTGATGATATACAAGACCCTTGTGCACAAGAAGTCGACATATAGCTAAACGTGTTCGAACCATTTGAGCTTGTACCATTTCCAGCCAATACACACCTGCGCCAAGTAAAGACGCAGATCAGCCTGTGCACCCGCACAGTCTGATCAGAGTCTTCACTTTTCGCTCTACTGGTAGATACTGACTCGAAGCTTCTTTACGCGATCAGAGACTATTCTAAATGAATTTGCTGTTCCGGCTGCATAGTGTCCTCACTTCACCCTCATAAGAAATGTTAGGAAATATCTCACACACGGTCGTTCGCACGTGCTTAAGAAGCCGTTCTGCAAAGTGGTAATTTTGCCACTAATAAGTATGTATTCCGTAAAGGTAGGTTCACACCAACGGAATTTGCGTACGAGTCCTTACATGTCCGTAAAAGTACACATGTTGTTTATACCTTTCCACTCTAAATAGCATTGTACGAGAAGTTAGAGTTGATTGATTGATCCTTTTGATTCGCCAAACCAAAGAAAATACTTATCATTGATGTCGGTATCTAAAATTCATTTTGGGTCTAAATGAAGGAATAAATTGGCCAATCGATTTTTTATTGACAGTCACGATCCGTCCATTGTTTCAAGTACAAATGGTGTAACGAGAGATGTTCATTAGCTTAAAAATCATGTTTCCTCGTTCAACAGCTGATACCTTGCGTTGCAAGACTCACGTGATAAACTGACTTCATTAAAACATCCTAGTGTTGCTCAATTAACTTGCAGACCGTGCAGGTGCCTAGCAGCAAGAGGTTAAGCCAGACTAGGCGCTCAGCACTCAGTTTCGATGCAGCATCTGACCGGGGCATCCGGTAATTCGACCATCTACTGCATGAGCTGAAAAATAAGCACTCGTCTTGCTTCAAGAACTTGGTGAGTGATAATGCTGACCTTTAACTAGATATTCGTGAAAGGGGTAACCAATTCCCATACAGTGCCTCCTTTTTACGTGTCTAAAGAAAAAGGCTATGGAAATCATTGTGAAAAAATGCTGGATTGAAATTGTTGTCTGCAGCTTCTTTCAGTCCACAAAGAGGCTCAAAATGATCAACATCTTTAATTATCTACTTGGGACGAACCATAGGGTCTAGAGCTTAAGTTTAATGTCTATTAAATTATTTGGTAACCCTTTAGTAAAGTTGTCAATATTATACCATTTGGGTTTACATGGTAACAATAAATATCACAAGGAGAAACAATAAGGCCATGAACGTTCACACTTTTCAAGTTGCATCATCTAGTGACCCTGTATAAAATTCGATAAAATACTGTCCTTAGGGACCCATTAAGACTCTATCAAGACACACTATACAGAAACACAACGAGGGAATGATGTGTATTTTTTGCTTGTGAGTATATCTGACTGCGAAGTGATTTATTGTATTTCTATAGATGGATTTCGTTTATTCCGAACTGGACAAAAGAAGTAAGCATGGAAATACGCGGATTTCTATTTTGTGGTGTTAGTTGTAACCGCTGCAGCCTTCTTCTAATTCATTTATTCGGTTGTTTTATGATCCTGCTGTACTTTGGGTACTTATGGAAGACGACAACAGCCACGAAAGCTATCCGGTTTATGGTTGGGAAAGGTGGATCTACTGTGAACATATCAAGGTTAAATATCATTTTTTATTGTATGGATCAGACTATTTTAACCTGTCGCGGACGACAAAACATAAGACTGGTCCAGTTCAAACGAGGGTGCAGCCATTTTCAAGATGATAAAATTTTAAAAGTATTTGGTTCGCAGCAATTTATATTGAGGAAATTACTGGTTACAAATAAATTTTCAATAGCATTAGTTAATAATTTAATTGTTTGTTTCGTCTTTCAAAAACGAGCGTTCTTATTGGTCGAAAAATTTAATTCATACCTCCATGAACACAATTTTGAGCACGCAGCCATTTTGTATGCTTCCACACAAAATAGTTTTATACAAAAAGGTATCAACATTTTTAAAGATTTGCTTTTTTCGCTCGATGCTATACAATTATAAGAAATGAAGGGAATATTTTTTGTTTTCATGGAGATATGAACCGAAAAACCTTATCACACTTATGTATGAATCCGCTTCGCGTATTCATACAGTGTGATTCGGTTTTTCAGTTCATACTTCCATGAAAACAAAAAAATATTCTCTTCATTTCTTAACACAATTTTGCTCACCTATCGACGATGACCACCAAGTGGATACAATGTATGATATCGTATACCTGATAATTTTATGGCTTAATTGAATCTCGAAATAGAGTTTGATCATATATTTTCTAAATTGATATTTGTAGATCATACTTAACCTTCCAACAATCAGACTAATGACTCTTTTTAACACAGATGATACGTTGGTGGGCGAGCAAAATGGCGAAAATACAGCTTTTAACAAGCTGTAGTAACAACATTTTGCTAGCCAAACAATGAGTTGAAAGGCTCTCTCCTATTTAAGATGGCATCAAAGACCTAAGGATGATCGTTACAGTTTCAACAATCATTCAGATTTTCGTCAAAATTCGCATAGGCTTAGTCAACCTATTCCCATGGGACAAAACTCTAGATTAGTCCAAATAGAAAGGAATTACAGACGACAATTAAAAGTTAATGTTATTCTAGATTTTTCAACTTTCTTGGTAGAAAACATTGTGAAAAATGAATCAATTGCTTGTTTTCCCAAATGCTTTTCTTGGAGTGTATCGAAAAAGCGCCACTGAGGGTGAATGGGTTAACAATCTTCCTTACCAGAAAGCGATGAACAAAAATGTTATCTCTAGCTATGAAATTATGGCTATATTTTAAGCGTACCCTACCTTTTTCGGAAGAAAGTGTTATGAATCTTTCTCGAAAACTTAGTCCTTAAAATTCGTCCTAGTTGAACAACGATTTCTCTTTGTATTGGCAAACTATCGAATTAAATGAATTGAAATAACCATAACGTGAGCATGGTTCTTTGAAAAGAAAACGCAGCTAAATTCGGCGAAAATACAATACGTATACATCGCTAAAATCAAGCCGAATATAAGAATTAACTGACAATTCTTTGTTTTCCATTGATTTTATATCTAAACTTATTTATTGTACATTTATTTGCTCATTCCATACTAATATGTAATCACCCTATAAAGACAATTCTTAAATAATCCGAGCAGCAAAAGAATAGAATGTACTAGAAACTATTATGGGAAAAGCCAGATGTTTAAAATAAAAGTTTGAACCCTACTTTTCCTGGTTAACACACGTCATAAACTATCTACCGCGCATTCTGCCACCTGGCCACCTTCTTTGCTACCGCATTTATTTTATTTTTTTTTTCAGATTAAAAATGTCAGAAAACTTCAATTATATAATTATTGATAATTTAATTGAATGGGGTTTAAAGTCGCTTTTAACAATTCTTCAGTCATATCGCGGCAGCTGGAGCACCTAACAATGGATTCCTGGTATATCTCGCGCCAGTACCACCATTACACCCTTTCCTAGCCTCCAGGTGCTATCCAACTTAGGTTTAGGATCATACACCGATTGGTGAGAGACAAATGTCGGAAAGGATATGTGCCGCCACTGGGGATCGAACCCATGGCACCCCATGATTGAAGATGGGGAGTATGCTGCGCTATGACGGCAGCGTATACTCAGAGATAAAAAAAGAATGATATAGTGGGGTCATAAAAAGATACGCAGACCTTGCCTCCATCTTGAATTTAAGAAAATCCTAAATTGTAATGACAGTTTTCATCGGTTCGATTGTTGAATGATATGATGTAACCTACAACATTCAACTTAGAAATGAAAATAAATATATTCCCTGCTTATAATATATCATGTCTAAATGGCCGATCGCGAATATAAACCAAAGAATCATTTGACCAATAGAATCATTCGTTTAGACCGGAAATGAACGTTGAACCCCAACATTTGGACGACATTTATGTGAAACATTTTGTTATTATTGTGATTGAAACGTCATAATTACAGCTTGAATACTTTTTTATTACATGGTACTGGCCATAGTTTTTGCCAAATAACGTCGTTTATAAACAGAAATTAAGTTAAAGCATATACATTAAAATCATTAAGGAACTAGTTAGTTCTTTTTGCGTTTGTTCAGGCTGCTATTTCAATTTTGTTAAAATGCTCTATGATTACAAAGTGTGTCGAGTAGATTGTTACCAGAAAATCCATAAACTACAAGAAACAACCAAGAAATTTCGCCTGATGAATCAAGGTATAAAATATTGGAAAGGCATCCGTGTCTATACCCAAACTTCTACAAGGACAAGGGAAATATTACAACAGTGTCTTTTTCTATTTGTTGTTATCGCGTACGAGAATCGTGTGCATGCTTTTTTATTCGATGAGACCGAAGGTCGAATCCATTCAAAAAACCTAGACACGACTTATTATATACAAGGTCATTCTTTACATTAAAAAGATCTGCTGAAATAATTAAGAAATAAAGAAATCAAATAAAGTCGCCATTGGCAGTTTTTCAAAACAAAAAAACAAAACAAAAAAAAAAAACCCCAAACAAACCCTTCACTTACCCCCCCCCCCCCGCCCCCCCCCCAAAAAAAACCTCAACTGGATCTCAGTCAAAAAAGTAGTCCGTGTTTAATGGTACACGACGAATACCTTTTTTTTGGTAAACGCCAAAATACGAATTTTTTCAACCTAGTTGTATCACATAGCCAGAACTTTTATTCGGATCATTTATACAAATATGATAGATTTGTTTTTTGAGATCATTATTATGTATGGTTGGTTAACACTGCCCACCCGATTCTTTTGTTTGAAAAGAATATCCTAAATCCTTTCTTTTTAACTCAAAATAAACAAAGATATCATTATTATTTTCAAACTTGACTTTGATTATTCTCTGATTAGTAGTGCGATACAAGATCATATACATGCTGACTAATGACAGCTAGTCCATGACGACAGCCCGTTGACCAAACCGATTTGTCGGCGGGTTACCCGACTCATCCACGATTCTTTTAACATATGTACAGGGTATCTTCTCGATCCAGCCACAAAACCCCGTTGTGGTAACGATCATGTGCAAACTGCGCTCATCTGGTTGAACATGAGGTAATAATTTTATTTTAAGTTTCGTCAATCAAAAACGAGCGTTCTAATAGGTCGGGAAAAAGTATTCATAACTCCATTAACAAAATTTTGAGCACGCAGCGATTTTGTATGCTTCCGCACAAATAAGTCCAATACAAAAAGGTATCAAAATTTGTAAAGCTTTTGTTTTTTTCGTCCTATGCTATTAAATTATAAGAAATGAAGAGAATATTTTTTTGTTTTCATGGAGGTATGAACCGAAAAAACTAATCACACTGTATGAATACGCGAATATTCTCTTCATTTCTTAAAATTTAAAACAAAAAATATTTTCTTCATTTCTTAATTGAATTTCCTTGCGACCAAACTAGTTATCATAGCTCATTTGCGTCGTTAAAACACTAGCGTAATACCACCAACGTTACATCAAAATATTCAAAGGGTTAATTTCGCCCTCGGGCCTTACGTCATATTCAATTAAAAAATTATTATCTCACATATTTCCTTGCATCTTTCACAGACAGAATATCACACTGTTTTCTGAAGAGCATCCCGAAGCAGATTTCTCTAATCAGGAAGAACTTCGAAAAATTGGTGATATCGTTCAACGGCGACTGCATTATATTCAGGTGATAGATATATTTTTTTGTTCCGATTGATTAGACAAATTAAACCATTGCCACGCACATCAATCATTTTTACGCGTCAAAGAAATGTAGCTATAGAAAACATTGCGAGAAAAGGAGAAATTGCTTGTCACTAGCTATTTCCTCTTTTCTCACATTGTTTTCTATCTTATATGGCCTTAATTTTTCAATTTAAACAAATTTTATTTTGTCGTCTACAAGTTCTTTCAGTTTGGACCAGGGAAAGATTTTGTCGGCTGGAAATGGGTTAGAGGGCATTTAGCTTTTTCTTCTCTGCTCGTATAGGTTAATCTGTTTCGTCGGTTGTCCGCGAAAAACAGTGTCTGGCGAATATTTTTAAATTTCAATTAAATGTTGGGCAATTCATATCTCTTGTGATGAGACATTTTCTGTTGACAACAAGGTCAATGGTATCTACCAAGGTCAGGGAAAAATACATGATAAAGTCCTTATATCAAAAAATAGTTGGCACCGTAGGAATAAGCATGAAAAATGCACAGAGCATATGTAGGATAACAATATGAAGGTGAAAGATATCAGGGCTTTGCGCTGTTATTTATAAAAAAGAGTTTTCGACTTAGAATACCAAAATTTGTTCTAGCTGAAATGCTTAATTTACAAACATTGCAGCCGTTTAGGTAGTTTGTTTTTTCTTCTGATTTTAGAATCCTAAATCATGTAGAACCAGACGGAAGGTACGGTGTTGGTTACATGTATGTGGAATTGGGTGTCAAGTACACATGTTATCAAGTTGTCTTATGCTTGCGTACGCAATGAACAGAACACTTGTTACCTCGAAAATTACAGGCCTATTAAAACCGTTGAGTAACACTTGTTTAAGCGACAAAGGGAGAAATGAGGCATGGTTCGGAAAAGGTATTTACGAATTACTATGATTGATAGGCTCTTACGTCAGTGTGTTGCACTAAGTACCCTATTTTTTCACAAGTAGGAGTTTCTCAAAGTTGATTTTGATATTCATTTAATTTCGATTTTTACGGTTTAAACACTCACTCATTTTCTTCCTTATTGCTTACTATCAATTAAGATGTTTTTAATGTAAAAATAATTCTGGTCGAACCAATGTAATTTAAAAAATAGTTTTGTTTAATAAAGATTTCCCTTTCTTATTCATCGCTCTGTGTATACCTTAAAGGCTCTGTGGCTCTCTTAGGGACAAAATTTCTCATCAAAAGGAACCCTGAAAACTACGTTAAAATTGTTTCAGACCCTTCTATAGATAACTTTGTAATAGGTCACAAACCCGCTTTAAAAAGCGTTGCCGAAAACGAGAATATTCTTTTTATTTTATAATATTACCACCATAAGATAATTTTTAAATTTAATTATTTTTTTTGTTCAGCAACGCTTTTCATATCGAGTTTGTGGCCTATTCTGAAATTATTGGTAAAGGCGTCTGTAAACAATTTAAACGAAGGTCTCAGGAATCCTTTTGACGAGATTTTCATCCCTACAAGAGCCAAAGAGCCTTTAACCCTAAAAGAAAATAACTAATCATGTAAATGATTCCTAAACGTCAGAGGTGAAGAAAGCTGCACCTTTACCGAAACTAAATTTAAGTTGAAAGTAACTGTCTATCTATAATCTCAGCTGTCAATATCATCAATTAATAACCAACTTGAAAGGATTCTCAATAGGCTTTAACCATTATTCTTTCAGATTACATGAAATATCAAGTTTTGTTCTTTGCCCTTGGACCTAATAAGTACAAACCTGATTTTTACCCTCCCGCTGTCCCAGATGATTTGTTTGAGAGAATTCGTCGGTACCATGAAGACCCATTCTTATGGTGGACTGGACAAATTATTAGATATATTTTCCGTCTCGAGAATGCCACTTATGAGAGATTGATTAACGAGGAAAGTACCAAGGCGTTTGAGGGACCAATTGTAGGGTATGTTGTTCAGTCCGTATACGAGGAACACTCAGAAAATTTTCGGACTTTCGGCTCGTTCTCGAAAGCCATTCAACATTTAAAAATAAACCTTCTACTTTTTTTTCAATATATTCTCCTCTTACGTCTACGCACTTTCGCCATCTTCGTGGGAGTTTTTGTAATTCCACAGTGAACCATGACGTAGACCTATGTTTTAGGTACTGTGTAACAGCAGATATCAAAGCCGCCCTGGTCTTATATATCTTCCCAGCAAGCATTTTTTTCAGTTCTGGAAAGAATAAAAGTCACAGGGGGCGAGATCTGGGCGATACAATAATTGCCATTTTTAAGAGTTGATGCTGCGGCGGTATGGGAGGGGCGTTATCGATAACATTTTTCTGTCCGAGGGCGCATTTTCTTGAGTTTTTCTCTGGGATTTTCAGAATTACTCCTCGCAGTGACAGTTTGATCTTTTGGCATGAAATAAGTATGTATCATTCCTCGTGAATCCCAAAAGGCAACAAGCATGACTTTGCCATGCCAGCTGAAGACGATGGCTTAAACTTTTTAGAAGATGGGGAACCAGCTCGTTTCCACTGTTTTGACTGAGTTTTTGTCTTAGGTTAGAAATAATGCACCCACATCTCATCTCCAGTGATAATGCGGTTTAAAAACTTATATCCTTCACGATTTAAGCGATTTAAATGTTCCTTAGCATTGGCTGCCTTTTGATCTGCGGACAGCTGTCTAGGCATCCACCTTGCTCATGCCTAGTTGTTCGTGTAAAATCTTGTATGCCGATGCCTTTCCGATAATAAACTTGTCGGCTAACTCCTCAAATGTTACTCAACCAGAAACCTATCACAGAGTGTTGTTCCTCTAACCAAAGAGTCGAAATGATAGACGAAACTGCCTAAGACGAAAATAAACTTGGTTGACACAACCCCCCCCCCCTCAATTTCCAAGTCTACTTGCTAAAGATAAGTCATTTAATGACTGCTGCGTGCAAATAGATTATATTGAAAGTTTAAAGAAGAGCAGCAGTTTTATAATATAAAAGCAAATATATTATACTTAGAATGAGACTAATATAGCCTGTTTTACAGAAATGAAAATATATATTCAAAGCTGGGTAAAGCAATTTCTTATTATGCTATTGTTGCTTTTTAAAAGAAAGTAGATGAGGATGCAAAGAAAATCACAAGTACGTTAGCAATTCGTAAACTATAAACAGATGGAAATGCACATATGCATTTGTATCTTCCCCACTGGGTTCGAGAGGCTTAAGAATTTCATCCGTATACGAACAATTTCTTCCATTTTCTTTTTTATTTCACCAATTTGCGGACGCAAAAGACTTTGCAGATATGACCAGATGATCTTAGTGTTTTTTGAGTAATATTGAATGTATCCATGAGTTAAGCTTTTAATTGACGGGCAATTGACCAATCGCTGGCCCCGCCCACTTTCTGCGTTGGCCACGCTAATCGACTCCAACAGGAAGTTCCGCTTCGATTTTTGACGAACTTATTTTACAAAATTTATGGCCAGTAGCATGTAATAAAAAAGTAAAACGGTCAATTGGTGATCTTAACGTCGTACTACAGCTTGAATAAGCTGTAGTTACGATGCTTAAGTCACCAAACTAATAATAAAGGTTTACAAAAATAGCGACCAATGTAAAAGTTGAAAAGGTTCGGGCTAAGAGGGAGAGAGAGAGAAAGAGAGAGAGAGAGAGAGAGAGAGAGAGAGAGAGAGAGAGAGAGAGAGAGAGAGAGAAGAGAGAGAGAGAGAGAGAGAGAGAGAGAGAGAGAGAGAGAGAGAGAGAGAGAGAGAGAGAGAGAGAGAGAGAGAGAGAGAGACTTTATAATAAATTTGTTCAGTTTCCTGTTTTCACTATAATTCAAGCCGCATTAATTCAAAGGAAAAGAGGAATCGTTAAATTCTGCTTAATTCATACTTCGGATCATAACTGGAGCACCTTATTCCAATATACCTCAAGCATCATGCGCCGTTTTCTTACATAATTCTCCGCCTGCTTTACGTCACAGATGTTCGAAGTTCACGAACAGTTAATGTCAAACCAGTTCCATGGTTACGTGCATTAAAAAGGATAATCCAATCAAAGCGTTCTTTATATTAAGCTTATACCTTTTTCCCAAACTCTTGACTTCCATTTTCCTTTTACTGTATACGCTGGAAATATCTTAACATGTAATTCCAATTATTCAACGACCTTTTAATGAATCTATTGTTTAAAGAAAAATGGTGTGCTCTATAAACAATATTCCAGACTCAACATTCAAAGAAATTCAGATGCCCCTTTACTGGTAGCTATTCTAATTGCTTATTACCCAGAATGTTCAGTTGTATGCGTCTAGTTGAATAAAAAGAAGCATTAGGAAATAGGGTCACCACAGGGGTATCGAAAACTCGGACATTTATCGCTCCCAAAAGGTCGCGATTAAAAATGGTGTGTCCCCAATGCTCAAAAGTGAATTTGAAATGTTTTCTTTTCATATACATGTTTAAAATGCGTAATGAGGCGATCACGCTATTAATTTTGAGCTATGCATAAGTATAAAAGTTATGGATATCACATGTTATCATTATTCCACTAATGTTTCAGGTTACATATCCGGCGAACAGATAAACTAATTCACGAAGCAAAGCTTCATTCAGTGGACGAGTATATGAAACACGTAGAAAGATGGTTTGAAAAGAGGCCTGGCTCCCAGCCGAAAATATTCCTGGCCACAGACGAGCCTAAGGTTTTAGACGAGATATCAAAGAGGTATACAATATAAATTTCTGTCAGATATCCATGTATAAGAAGAGATTTTCCGTCACTCATGGTAACCTGACAAATCATAGTTTTACGCGACAAACAAAGTTCTCAAGAACTGGTATTTAAAGGGCTGTTTCAAAGTTTGTTTTTCTACATTTTTTAAATATAGTAACTGGTGATGCCGGTAGCCTGCATTAAAATACTACGCTTAAATGGCGATTCTGACAGTCTGCTTTAAAAAATTATCACGTTTAAGAACACATTGTGAGAAGTGCAGGTACTTACCAAACTTCGCTTTTTAACTAAATAATCGCAGATTTTTTTCGATTTTAAGAGCATGTGCTACAGCAACAGTTTCGACACCATTCACGAATCATTAATGTATTGTAACCTGTTCATTGTGATCTTCGCTCATGAAAAAGGAAAGCTAGTAGAATCAGCTATTCTTCTCCGATTTCATTCGTTATAAGACAAAGGGGCCACGAAGGACCTGGGCTGGACATCACAGTTCTTAATTTGTAACTATAAAGTTAATTAGGTCTACAAATTTAAATTTAAATTCCAAAATATTTTGCATACGTTATCCGTACATTCATTTATGTGTCTATAAGTAAAATAATCAAACAAAATAATGCCTATTTTGGTCTACGAATGATATGGGTAAACAGAGGACAAAAAGTTTATGTTTCATGTAAACTTGAAAGCTCTATCCCAAACAGTTAGGGAGCAGACTGATATAAAAATATGTCCTCACTTTCAAGTTAAGCACTAGATCCGACATTTAAGGGTCAAGTCAAATATAAGAATTATAAACATTAACAACTTTGACAAATAATAATACGATATTGCTACATGCAAAATATGAAAAGTTCAGGCTAAATATTTGTGGGTGAATTTTTGTAATGATTTCCGATTATTGTATGCTTAATCAGGCATCCCACAACGAAAGACGCATTTATGATCTATACTAAGGGAAACAAGTTTAGCAATTTCGTACGCTACAGCCAATTTCTCCGGTGTCTAGCTTTGGATTCAAACCATACTTTCACAAATCGATCTGTTATGTGTTAGCCACAGTATTTAAAAAATCAGATGATTTCAAGGTCATACGTGTTTGTTGTACAGCGTCAAACATGGTAGGGTTAGGGAAGTAAAAGTAACACAAAGATTTAATATCTTGTGTGTCCACTGTTTGCGCCAATAACGGCATCAAAGCCTCTTCTCATGCTGGAAATGAGCCTACGATTAATGGCCATAGGGATACGACCCCATTCCTGGCGCAGAACACGTTCCAGGTCTCTAACGTTATTAACATCATTCCTGTCTCTTACTCTCCTACCCAGATGGTCCCAAAGGTGTTCGATCGGAGACAGATCCGGTGATTTGGCTGGCCAATCGAACACATCAACATTTTTAGTCAGTAACAAGTCCAACGTGTACCGCGACATGTGGGCGGGCATTATCTTGCTAAAAAATGGTAGCAAGCCCTTGACGCAAGAACGACAATACCACTGGCTGGACAATTTCGGTGCAGTATCGAACGGCATTTAAGTTTCCCTGAATAGCTACCAAGACAGTCTTGCCACGGTATGATAAACCACCCCAGACCATGGCGCTGCCGCCTCAAAAACGGTCATGTTGAATGACGTTGGCGGGATCCATCTTTTCGCCATCACGTCTCCAAACACGTACCCTGCCATTCGCAAACATCAAATTAAAACGGGATTCGTCTGTGAAAATGACCTGATTCCACATTCGTCTTGGCCATCGACGGTGTACCCTTGTCCAATTCAATCTTGCATGCCTGTGTGCACGTGTCAAAGGAATGCCAACGTAAGGTCGACGTGCGCGTAAACGTGCCAAACGAAGTCTGTTTCTTACAGTACGAGCACAGACCCGTGTTCCCGTGCATTTCGGACCAAACCGGCTATACGAGTGCTATTGAGGAAGCGATTACGCCGTGAACACGTCACGATGTAATTGTCCTCACGTTGGGTAGTCTTACGTTGCCTGTTTGGACGTGGCCTGTCTTTGACGGTGCCTAATTGACGATACTTTGTTCTAAGTCTTGAAATGGAACTTTGGCTTCCGCCAAAATGTTGAGCCACGTCTTTTACCATCATACCACCAGCCAGCATACCGATGGCTACGTTCGGTGGTCTAAGTTAAGCCCTCGGCGACGTCCCATTTGAATTTTTTTAAAATGTTTTAATGAGTTATCTTGTTATTGATGCTAATAAACTTGGATAGAAATTGTGGATATAGACTTCGCGTACATGTGGAAGCACGTACAGAACGTGTTTCAGCAAAATTGCGTCAGACTGCCTTTAGAAGCGAGGAAAACGTGCTCTTAATGCATAATTAGTTAGTTAGTTTTTAAAAATTGCAAACGAGACTGGTTTTATAAGGTTTATACATTTACGTTGAAAAATAAAGTAGGTCGAAAAAAATTGTTAAACTTTTTTCCCTTAGTATAATAGTGACAATTACACGTTTTCTTAAAAAGAAAACATATGCATAAAACTGCAATAAAGCAAATGTTTTTAGAGAAAATGTTTTTCTTTCGTATCTCCGTGTTAGATCTTGACCCACTACATAGAACTTATATTAATCAAAGAGCAAATATTTATAGATTTAAGTAAAAAGCGAGGGAAAAAAGGCGATTCTACTTTCAAGTTTAAAAACGCTTTGCCCCTGGCTAAGAGAAGGGAAATTATTTCTCTGTACCTTTGTAAAATTGTGGATCCTATAACTTATGGCTTAGGTTGACAAAAGAGCATTACTTTTAGGTGTTTTGCAGGCGATGGTACATGTAACATTAAAAGCTCTTGGCCTCATCGCTTGACCGGAAAATGTAGTTAAAAGATATCTTCCTTACCTGAATATAAATTCCAAGATCCAATAATATAGACTGTACCAAAGAGGTATAAATTGAAATGATGTGTAGGATACCGCATGTCGATGCTACTGGCCAAGTTGAAAGCTGTTTTAGTTTTGGGGAAGATTTTAAAAGATTTCCTTTAATATCTTACTAAATTCTGGAAACCCATGATAAGAGGTTGATTTTATCTTTGAGTAAAAAATTAAAGTATTTTAGTAGAATATCATGACCAATGGTTTGTCGTTTGCAATTTCTTCAGTTTCGTTGATCTGTTTTATCGATATGTTTACACAATGAGGAAATAAATCAAATATACAAATCCAATAAATGAAGATGATAATTATAATAATAAATGGATATATTAAATTTCTTCTTCAATGCTTAAATTAAGATAAAATTGTGTGTTTGTTCGATTATGACGATAGTTATACGAAACGAACGAATTACAATACAACGTTCTTCGCTTTAACCTCTTTGGTATGAAAAAGTAATAACAACTTTTTGAGATAATTGATAAAAACATGAAAGTAAAGCTGACAAATAAAATATGACATTCTCTCGATATTTCACCATAATTTTTTCCTAATGTCTTTGCTAGGAAGGGAATGAATCAATGAACCAACCAATCAATAATTCAGCAAACCAATAAGGAAATCAAACAACAGCGCATATTCTAACGAATGAAGAATCAACATCAGCAAAGCTGCTTTTGCTCAGATTATAAAAGAAATTTTGGCTCTCAAATTTTAAATGTCTAAGTGAAATACTTTCAGACATTTGTTAGAAGTTGATTAAGCTGTTTTTGTAAAGAAAATGACTGTTCATTATCAAAACAACAGAAGCAAAAGTATTTACCTAACGAGAAGTACAACCCGTTTGCAATCGGTATTCATCGGGTAAAAACGTTATATATGTATGTCGATTGCACCGAAAATTGCCTTGTTTGTGGTTTCCATGACGTATGAATTACGTCAATGGCTTCTGCCAGCAATACAATCGTTATCGAATACATCGGAAGAGTAACGATCTCATCCGATAAATACCGATGTTTCAAAGTAGTGCATAGGGAAAATATCTGATTAAAGCCACATTTTTCCTCCGAGGAAGGAAAAAACGGTTCCAAGAATCTATCGTATACTTGGTCACTCAGGCAAACAAGAGCCTTCTTAATATCCATATAAAAATAAGGGTACCAGTAAAGGTCTTTTGAGTTTTTCGGATCGATTTCAACTCGTGTTTGTTTACATTTTGAGAATTCATCTGAATGTCTACCGGAAACCCTCGTTAATCTTCGGCATTGACAGATACATGCATATGTGTTGATAAACAAACCTTGCGGACAATTTCGTAAATCTCTGTGAACGCGTTATCTTCCGATAGGTGGCATTTTTCAAATACTTCCTTTCTAATTTGAGCATTCTGGGTAGTGTCATTCGTGACAACTCGGCCGATTCCGTGGAACTTCATTCAAAATGTCAGCGCCCTTGAAATGCACGCTTCGTATTCTTGATGCCTCTTCTTAGAGCACATGTAAGACGTGAATGTTTTCGCGATTTAAAATAATTATTTTTCTAATCAACTTTGGGCGACAGTTAAGTTAGATTTCTCCACAATTGTTTAAGTTTCATTGCAATTTTCCACTTGCTACTTTTTGGCGATATAATATGGAGTTATGCGTACGACGTAGTAATATTTATCACAATCAGGATAAGCTATACGTTCCCAAAGACAGGTCAATCTTCGGAGAATATGACATGCGCAGACCACGCTGTGAACGAGATAATTTTTAAAATGGCTAAGTTAAAACGTCATCACTGACGTCATAGATTTATGTAAACAAACCTTAACTTGTTGTGGGTCACAATTTGAAATTTCGAAATTTCGATCGTCATATTTACTTATGCTCTTGGGCCCCGTGTAAGTTTTTCTTATATATTTTGTTGTGTTATTTTGGGGCAAATATGGCTTTAAATTAGCTTCGTGGTGAATGTAATAGAAATAACACGTAGAAAGAATATTTATCATGAGCATGACATGAATAACTCTAGGAAAAGCAGATTATTGTCCTGAAGTTAGGATAATTATTTTGAAAGACATTGAGATAAAGAATACTAATCTGAATTCATAACGAAAACAAAACCTGTATACATTTTTTACTAAATCCAATTATAAATTGACTTATGTACTCCCTTACAAATATAGGCAAAACCAGGATTTTATTTTTTTACAGAGATCGGATAGATTTCATTAGCCAATATGTATAAATTTGACATCAGAATTTTATTCATTTATGAAAGGGCTGTAAGTCTTTAGCAATTTAATGAAATGGCTTACTGGTCTATCCATTTCGAAGAAGGTAGTGTGTCCATAATGCGTTATTTTGGTACATCGGAAATCTATGTGTTAATCAATTGTTAAAATCAGATTACCCTCCCTCTGCATCTTTAACCTAGTCGTTGACATGCTTTGTGGAATTTTGAATTTTTAACATAAAGATTTATTTCATTTGAGAAGCAAAACGAAAATGTGATTCATGACCTTGTATTTAACCTTTTCCTTTGATTTGCTTCCTTATCAATTTCATCATATTGGTCAAACTTAAATTTTGTATTCAGGCCGTTATTAACCCTTGTCATGCTGTATAAAATACCTTACTGAAATGTTGTCAAATCAAAGGGCTGAAAGCACTGATAGAACTTGTTGTTCAAAATCAATATTTCTTTTAGCAATCAACTTCATAAACAACTCTGGCAGGAAAAGTACAAGCAGGAGGTGTAGACTAAGATCAGCCTGCAACTAAGTGCAGTCTGATCTTAGTCTACACCTCCTGCCAAAACCGGAATATTCCGGGCTAAGCATGACAAGGGTTAATATTGTGAACAGTGATAATTATTTTATCCTTCCAGATACCCTAAATATAAAGTGATACATAATATGAATTCTACATTGGATGCATCAGTGGATACAAGATATTCTGAGATTGGCGTATATGGCATAATACACGATGTTTATTTGCTGTCCAAGTGTGATTTTTTAGTCTGTACATTTTCCTCAAATGTAAGTTTCACTCAGAATCGTATGTGGAGTACTATATTTTCTCGACAGCAAGATTCTTCCATTGGTTAACATAGGTAATCAGATGTGTTTTTATTGTCCGCCTGCTTTCATATGTAACACGCAAAGGGTAAATTCTAAGACAATCATATTGTTATAAATGACTGGTGGTAATGTCGTATGCATTAATATGATTTTCATGCGAAAGGGGAACTTACTGCATTTTTTGTTAAAAAAAAGAAAAGAAATCAAAACAAGGTCATTATTGATTCTGAACCATGTTTCAATTATCTTGCAAAGGTTTCTGGTGCATTTTTTCTTGTTATTAATCTCGAGCTGTGCGAGAGTTAGATGTTGTCATTCTCGACAATTGTTGATGACCTTATTTCAACATGCTACCTTTAACTCAATAAGGCACATATAGAATTCATCATTAGTTCGAATGAAGCATATTACTTTTTTTATTATAACTCTATAGAGAAATCTTATTTTCAGAGTATTTCATAATAATTTAGAACACTCGATTCCAACAATGGCAAAATACGTATGTATATGGTAGAGGTATTGTGTTTCGGGAAATCGGTATAAAAGCTGAATAGATAAATAACTATTACTTTGATTAAATAATCTATCTTCGTGCGTATTCCCATGGAAGTGGTCTGACAATTCGGATCATTAAACGGCTATTCATTTGCGGCGGACGTTTAAGAGGTAGAGAAGGTACACCGTGTCAGCCGTAAGGTAGAACAAGATTATTAACTTTTCAAATGCTTAACCCCTTTGAATCTTAGAATGTTCAAAAGGGCTATAGACGACAATGAAGTTCGGATGAAAATTGAAATGAAACCGTCCTATGCGGTAGAAAATAATGTGGACAAAGAGGAAATTTCTTGTTCCAAGCAATTTCTCCTGGTCCTCAATGTTTTCTTAAGTATAAAATTACAGCGACCTAAAGTCACGGATTTGTATAGGAAATGGTTAAAAGTATAGGGTAGCTAAGAGTATAATTGAGACACAGAGTTCAAAACGCGATCGAGATCTTACCTTAAAGTTGATATTTAAAAAAGCCTAGCATGCTAGGATTGGCCGATCGCTAGCCACTCCCACTGACCACTGACAGGGCGATTTTATTGACACATCAGCTTACATTACTTTTCTGGGTCATCTTCCACAAACGCTACAATTGTTGTTTTTCTTCTCAGAGATCAAAAAACAAATGTCTTATTTTTTCAGACGAAACACCTTTTCAAAGCGACATTTGACTTGGGCATGATTAATTAGACGGGAAGTGAACTTTGAATTACGACACATATTAAAATCATTTTTGATGGTTTGGCTTTTCAAGCTGATGTTTCGACGCTTTGGTAGCAAAACAACCATTTTACATAATAATTGTAATTAAACATTTTTTTGCGTTGCCGGCGATCCGCCAAACTGACCTCCGATATGGTAGTTTGACTATGGCATCAAACGATGCTAGTATATAGCCAGGGGGTAAAACAAAGTTTGTATTCGTCCGTCGGATGCCTGAAAGTTGTAAAAAGACAGATGATTAAATTTCGTTACGTCTATCAAGACCGGATTCCGGAGCCCCTACAGTCAAATAGATGTCGTTAAAAACTTGTGATTAATGAGGACGACCCCCCCTCTCAGCATATATTTCTTTCGACATACGACAGATTTAACGATTAGGAATGCATGTACACTTTTATTTCCTGTGTTACAATCGATTGTTATCATATACGAACATTCATAGAAGACAAATATTGTTTCATAAATGATTATGATATATTATCACATTTGATGAAAACACGTGAAGTTTTTGTCCTGAACTCGAATACCGTATAACTATCTAAGGTATCGTATTAATTAATGTAGGTTATCATTAAAATAATCAAATAAGAAATGTTGATTTAACATGCTATAGCCGCCTTTTCATTTCAAAATATTTTGAATATTGGGTTAGGGTGGAGACGGGTAAGAAATAAAAAAGAAAAAGATGAAAAGCGCGTTAAAAGTGCAGTGTCAGACTGTCTGCCAGTCTGTTTTCTGTCGTTATCTTCAAACTTTAGTTTGTTTTTAAGGTTTGCCGACTTGCCTATCAGCTATTGATTGCCAATCGTGGGAATGTGACTCGAAATACAGTGGTGTCGTTAGACAAGGCTTGGTTTTTCTGGAACTGGGATATAAAGAAAAGAATTCTACCTGGATACAGCGCAAAGATGCCACATTATTTAGATGTTTAATTACAAATTCTTCCTCGATACAGCGCAAAGATGCCATATTTTTTAGATGTTTATTACAAGATGCTTCCTGGATACAGCGCAAAGATACCATATTATTTAGATGTTTAATACGAGATTTAAGATCAGAAGCCTGCTGGGAAAAAGAACAGAATGCATCATTATTTAGATGTTTAATTCTCGAACACGGATGTGACTAAAAGAGATTTTCCTGGATACAACACGGAAAGTCAACCTTATTTAGACGCCTAATTGAATCTGAAGAGAACCAATACGTTTTGATTTTTTAACCCTTCCTTGAACAAATTTGAAAACGAACAGGCCAAAATGAACATTTTCAATATTAGACAAAGAGTACACATTTGAAGTGACCGTTAAAGGCTAAAAGATTATAGCAATAAGGACGCTTGTGTTGTTTCATCGGTTTTTTAGCTCACCTGAGCACGAAGTGGATGAGCTATTGTGGTCGGTCATCGTCCGGCGTCCGTCCGTCCGTCCATCTGTCCGTCCGTCCGTTCACATTTTACAAAAAATCTTCTCCTTCTAACTAGCCAAGGAATCTCAACCAAACTTCGAAGAAATCATCCTTAGGTCATGTTCTTTCAAAACACTTCAAAGAATTGAAATCAATGCAGAACTTTGGTTGCCGTGGCAACCAATAGATAAATCTTCAAAAATCTTCTTCTCCAAAACCATAAAGCCAAGGGCTTTGATATATGGCATAAATTATCATCTTTTGACCTTCTACCAAAATACTTCAAAGAATTACCCTACTCTGAAAGTTAGCCCTTTTCCGTGCGATCCCTGACTTTACACAGAAATAAAGAAGGAAATCTTTAAAAGTCTTCTTCTACCAAACCATAAGGCTTTGAGCTTGATATTTGGCATAAATCATCATCTTTTGACCCTCGACCAAAATACTTCGAAGAATTACCGCACTCTGAAAATTAGCCCTTAACTGTTCGATCCCTGATTTTACATAGAAATGAAGAAGGAAATCATTGAAAGTCTTCATCTTGCATACAATAAGGCTCAAAACTTTGAAATTTGGTATAAATCATCATCTTTTGACCGTGTACCAAAATACTTTACAGAATTACCGTTTTCTGAAAATTAGCCCCTTTCTCTGCGAACCCTGATTTTACATAGTAATAAAGAAGGAAATCTTTAAAATACTCTTCTCATAAACCTAGAGCTTTGATATTTGGCATAAATCATTGCCTACTGACCCTTTACCAAAAATTCTTCAAAGAATTTCCGTACTCTTGACAATTACCGTCTATCATAAAATAAACATAATATAACACATTCATTTTTTCGCCAACGTATGTACAACATACGGTAAGGCATTACAAACAGAATTGCACAGCACATGGACCTTCAAATTTAAGATTGAGAAAATCAGAAAGTTTCTATCTAGAGAGGGAACATCATTATAGTCAGCTTTATAAGTGCTTATAAGTATGTACAGACGACAAAAAGTAGTTTATTTACATTCAATTAAATTCATATGGTCTGTCTTTGGACTCAAGATCATGGGTACAAGTTATAGCAAGAGACTAAATGTCAATTTTGTCTATAAAGGTATAGACGAAATTGACCCTGATCACTCACTAGTACTTGTACATCTTTAGGTATGTGTAAGATCGACAATGCTTTGTTTATTCGTAGCTTTGGAAGATTTTGTTTTACAAGAGTTGTTCTATGCACATTTTTGTGTTGTATCTTAAAGTGCTAAAAGTACGGTTTGACGCTGAAGGATTGTTTAATGAAATGAGATGAAAAAGATATTTTTGTGAAAACGCGCAACAGCTATTTTGGTTATCATCTCAATAGTTCTGCCCATGTTAAAAAATAGCATATTAAGCAACTATTCTCTTAAACGACCACATGGTGACCGTCCCTTGAGAGGTCGCTTAGTACAAAATTTTACTGTATGTATCTTCCAGCTTGCTTGTTACAGCAAGTAAACTATAATGCCTGAATTTTGAACGCCGATTACGAAAGAGAAAAATATTTGCGAACGTACGTTGGTCTTATTACTTTATTTCAAAAATGATATGATACTGCTCATGACATATTCGACATTAAGACATGGGCGCAAAATGGAGATTCAGGCAGTTTCTGCAATTTCCACTGTTTTTTGAGAGTCTTACGTTAAATGAGGAGATGTGTGGTATTGGGCTCATAAGTAACTACACACCTTAGAGAACATGATATGGAAAAAAGATTTATTGACGATCAACCAAAAGTATTAAAAAGAAAAAGAAAAAGAAGAGTCTTACGTTAAATGAGGAGATGTGTGGTAATGGGCTCATAAGTAACTACACACCTTAGAGAACATGATATGGAAAAAAGATTTATTGACGATCAACCAAAAGTATTAAAAAAAAAAGAAAAAGACCCCCCCCACACACACAACAACACTAAAAACAAACAAACAAACAAACAAACAACAACAACAAAAACCACATAAACCCCCCAAGATTCTAATTAAAGATTACGCCGGTAAAAGGTATTTGAGCACAACCCCATTGCCAAATGGACACATTTCAAATTACCACAAAACCAAATCGAAGCACTGAAAGTACTGATGGTTGACGTCCCTGATGGCACAGTAGAGTTATATGCCAATTTTGGTGTAGAAAAATGATATTTACCCTAATTTTCATAAAGATAATCTGACAAAAGCAAAAAGTCTCGCCTAGCCCGACTGGCTTAATAGGTAATACAAGACGTTTACAATTCTAGTGTCCTGCGTATGATCTCTTGTTCTGGAAAAAAAAAATAAAAAAAATTCATTGCTACGCGCGTTATTTGTCTTACACTAATGGAAACATGAGACGTTATTTGGCTACTAAGTTTTCTGAGCAGCTAATGGTTCAAATCTAATGTTGCAGTTGTATATGTATATGTCTTTGTGTGATAAATGACAGGAAGCCATGGTTTGGCGCACATACCAACTAAAATACATCAGAAAGGGATGTTAAACCAAATTAACTTAATCCAAGTTTAACTAGCTCTCAAGACCAATAATTTCAGCCTCTTCTAGATGATGGCTTTCCCATGACAGTCCACAAATATTAAAGTTATCAATTAGGAAACTTGGACATTATTAGATGAGCGATCATTGAGAGTTATTACTTATAAAGAAACTTCTGCGATCCAGTAGTAGCTTAAAACGGCTATTTCAAAATAATATCAAACTAGTAAGCGTTAGCAATCTTGCTAAAATTATACAATGTACGCTCTGTGGTAGGTATTATGAAATTCTATACCAAAAATTATACGTTTTCGCTTGATGAAATATAATGATTAGGTGAATATCCTACACGAAAACAGCTGACTTGAATTAGGGATAATTGCTTTAATCGAAGAAAGACATGCCTAAAAATAAATATCCATAACGAAACAAGTAGTGTTTGTGAAACACTATGCCCCCGATACAGGAATTCTTTAGAAACGGGTGATTTTTATTGTATTTTTTCTTTGTTTTAGGGAAAAGGGTTAAATTTTGACCTTGATCTTGATGAAATGACCTTCCCCAGTTGCACCTTTTTGAGACCTGTCAACATACCAAATATTAGCATTGTTACTTAATTAGGGATGAAGTTAAAGAAAAATGTTAAGTTGGCAGGTTAAGTTTTTGAGTAAAGTTTTAGGGAAAAGGGTTAAATGTTGACCTTGACCTTGATGAAATGACCTTCCCCAGTTGCGCCTTGTTGAGACCTATCTACATACAAAATATTAGCATTGTATCTAAATTAGGGATGAAGTTATAGAAAAATGTTTAGTTGGCAGGTTAAGTTTTTGAGTAACATTTAAGGAAAACGGGTAAAAATTTTGACCTTGACCTTGAAGAAATGAACTTCCCAAGTTGCGCCTTGTTGAGTCCTATCTACATACCAAATATTAGCTTTGTTACTCAATTAGGGATGAAGTGATTGGATAATGTTTAGTTGGCAGGTTGAGTTTCTGAGTAAAGTTTTAGGGAAAAGGGTTAAAATTTTGACCTTGACTTTGATGAAATTACCTTACCCAGATGTACCTTGTTGAGACCTATCTACATACCAAATATTAGCATTGTAACTTAATTAGGGATGAAGTTAAAGAAAAATGTTTAGTTGGCAGGTAAAGTTTTTGAGTAATGTTTTAGGGAAAAGGGTTAAATGTTGACCTTGACCTTGAACAATGAACTTCTCCAGTTGCGCCTTGTTGAGACCTATCTACATACCAAATATTAGCATTGTAACTTAATTAGGGATGAAGTTATAAGAAAATGTTTAGTTGGCAGGTTAAGTTTTTGAGTAAAGTTTAAGGGAAAAGAGTTAAAATTTTGACCTTGACCTTGAAGAAATGACCCTCCCCAGTTGCGCCTTGTAGAGACCTATTTACATACCAAATATTAGTTTTGTAACTTAATTAGGGACGATGTTATAGAAAAATGTTTAGTTGGCAGGTTAAGTTTTTGAGTAAAGTTTTAGGGAAAAGGGTTAAAATTTTGACCTTGACCTTGATGAAATGACCTTCCCCAGTTGCGCCTTGTTGAGACTTATCTATATACCAAATATTAGCATTGTAACTTAATCAGGGTTGGAGCTATAGGAAAATTGGCAGGTTAACATTTGCAGACAGACAGACAGACAGACGGACAGACAGACAGACGGACACCGGTAAAACAATATGCCCCCGATCTATCGATGCGGGGGCATAAAGATAGCCTCTTACTGTTTCCACTTCTCATCAGTCGACTAAAACGTTTTGGCAGGTTCAAATTTTGACTAGCTGTAGATACCATTTCAAATAGCACTGATAACTTAAAAAATGCTCCACCAGGTCCACATTCGGACTTTAATGACGTATCAAGAATTATGCATACCGAGCTGATTGACCCAATTTCCGAAGATCAGCAAGGGAAGAATAAATTGTAGCGGAAGAACGGATATTTAGACTTATATTTTCTTTCGAGTCCTAAAACGAATCTGAAGTATTCTTAATGAAGAGTAACAAGCTTGATCATCATCCTCGCTTTATTGTTTGTAGCCATATGCAATCATTTAATCTATATAATTGAAGTATTGTTTACAATTTACGGGCATGTGCTAATTGTCGCCCGCGGATTATGGGAAACTGCTCCCTCGATAACGTATCGCGCGAGCTGGCAATCGAACTTAGTCGGCATTCAAAGAGTATTCCTAATTTATAGAGTTTTGATATAATTTAGAGACTATTGTTTTGGTAGGGTGATTGAAAAAAAGAAAAGGACTTCGTCCTTTGAAGACAGGGAGCCCTTCTGAAAGGGCCTAGGTGAAGCACTGTAGAAGGCAAATTACTCACTTTATTATTGAAAGACTGCGCGTCATTGAAACCGTTACCGAATCTGTGCTTTCTATAAATTTCAATTTCTTTTTTTCCACATTGCTGTCTCAAACTCTTTCTTGAGAGGCGTAAAAAGGCGGAATTGTGTGGGTTTTAAACCCTTCTGCTTCAGCGCCAAGGGATCATCAGAACATTATGATTTCCCCCACTCACTTATCCAGAAGGCTCCGTATCAGGCGGAATCATCAACGAAAATAACTGGATTCTCTAAGGAAAAAAAGAAGAGGCTCTGTCATATATCAACCAATTCCTACTCAATAATGCTGTTTGACGCCCACACACACACACACAAAAAAAAAAAAAAAAAAAAAAGAAAACAATGTCGAAAATGAAGAAATTGCTTATTTTCTATTAAAAAAAAATATATGAACTTTAAATTGTCCCCTGCAACTTTTTTCACCAATCTAAAATTTTGATTTCTGCATGGAAATGGGTTAAATTCATTCCACATGCGTTCCACGTATTATCCTAGCTCTGCTACACACCGGCCTCTCTGTTAACTCTTCACTAGTTGTACAACACAAAGTGACATTTCAGAGTGCGGGGGTAGACTGATTTATTGTATGGAGTCTTACGCCACTATTAACAGTATTTCAGTCATATCGAGTTAGCTGGGGCGCCTGACCATGGATTCCTGGTATTTATTACTTAAGTAACAATATCCTTTCCGTGCATCCAGCTGCTCTTCCCGTTTAGGTTTACGATTATCCACCCATTGGTGGGAGACAAATGACGGAAAGGATATTCGCTGCGGTCGGGGATCGAATCCGGGTCCCCATGATTTTGAGTGCTACATGCTACCACT
Source organism: Fragum fragum (assembly GCA_946902895.1). Lineage (NCBI taxonomy): Eukaryota > Metazoa > Mollusca > Bivalvia > Cardiida > Cardiidae > Fragum > Fragum fragum. Next base: position 24,583,822 of record OX336368.1, read on the forward strand.
GCGCTACAGCGTGTAGACTAGGGAAAATATAGAGTGCACCAATCTCTGTTAAACCACTCCCAAACGACTTTTTCAAAAAAAAAAAAAAAAAAAAAAAAAAAAAAAAAAAAAATGCAGACGATATTTTAAAGCGTGTGCTATTTGAAAAATAATGACCGAATATGGTAGAAAACATTGTATGAAAAAGGAGATATGGTTTGTCCCCATTTTTCCTTCGTATTATTTTACAGGGGCTTGGAAAGGCATTATTGACTGGTAATAGATAAAACCTGGACAGAAGTGGAAACGACCTATTGCGATTTGATTTTAGACTTAGTTTTTTTGTAAAATTTATGGTCAGTCATAAAACAAAACAGTAAAAATGGTTGGATGGCGACCTAAACGTCCTATCGACAGCTTATTAACTATAGCTCAAATAAACTGTTATTACGCCGTTTAAGCTGCCAAACAGCTTCACATAAATGTCGGCCAACTGAGTTGACAGTTCTCTCCCGGTCTAAATGAATGATTGGATTGATCGATTTATACTTCGACTGACAGTCATCTTTCGTCAAATTTTCAATTGACCAATTATCACACGAGAAAACCTTAGACTGGTCCGATTTAAAAGTGTTGTAAACCCCAATTTAAACTTCATGAAATTTAAGATTTTTTTCGACTTTCTGCGTAGCAAACATTGTGTAAATTGAAGAAATGGCTTGTTGAGAGCAATTTCATCATTTTATACCCTGTTTTCCTAATTGCATTTCTTGATGGGAGCCAAAAAGTGTCATTGTTAGGAATAGGTAAAAGAAAACAGAAAAAAATAAAATCGGACTAGAGTGCTGAAAAAACCCATCTCCTTACCCAAACCATATTTTGACAAGTCTAGATATGGACCACAGTAAAGCACAATTATCCCCTTTCAAAATGCACGTTCATTACCTCCCCACCTATAATTTCTGACGAACTAGTCCATGGATACGTGCCAAAAATAAAAATCTTATCGTTTCCGGACAAAACAGCTCAGAACAAATAATGATGAAGCTTAACAGTATAGAAATTAAAATAACATGTGTGATTAATGAAATACACTAGCGTTATAACTAGGGTAAAGCCATCACAAACACGATTATTTATCAAAGGCTGAATCGACCCATGCGTTAGAATCCCTTTAGAAACTTTCAACGGAATTAAAGCAAAATAATTGATATTAGAACAATGCTGAAAAAGGAGTAAGATGCACAACAACAACAACAACAAACCACACACACCTACACACACAAAAAAACAACAACAACAAACAAACAAAAAACAAAAAAAAACAAAAAAAAAAAAAAACAACAAAAAAAAAAAAAAAAAAAAAAACACAAAAAAACAAACACGCCCAAACAAACAAACAAAATAAACAACATCAACAAAAACAACATACAAATGAATCAGCAACCAAAAGAAAGCAAGCATTTAATCGAAGAAATTCTTGATGTACAATCGAGGTTAATGAGATAAAACTTTTTTAACAATTTCGATGAGTGTAATTCATCTGAAGACAGGGATAGCAACAAAACATTCATAAATATCCTGAATTATTGTGAAAAGGATCAAAGAATATTTGATTTCGTCGACTAAAATCAAACTTGACAGGGCCCGAAGACTAGGTGTTTTAAATCCGGAAAGAAGCCATGATTACTGTAAAAGTTAATTATTATCAAAACAAAGCGTTTGTTAAATAAAAAAGCAATCGGTAATTAATCATAAAAGTCGTGACGCAGCACTAGATCAATACCCCAAAATCCTTCAAGAAAGAAGCTAAGGCAGGCTAGCTAGAAAAGGTAAACTGTTTCACGAAGAAAATCGGGGCTTGTTGGTAAACATTTTTGGGCTTTTTTACCAATCATAGTATTTTGGTTTTACAGAATCAGGGATTTCTTTTTAAGAAATACGGAATCAACCATTAATTGAAGTGAGTCGGTCACTCATTTTAAAAGATAAGTAAATATACATATATAGAGTGCACTGGTATAAATCTCAGACAGCGAATAAACAAAGTTTTGATAAACAATTTAGACAAGAGGGGGGAAATTCTATTTCACATTTTTAAATGCAACAAACGCCCAAATTGTAAGTACTAGTATATATCGGTTTTAATAACAACGTAAACATAAGTGCACGTAATTAAGTTTTTAGGTTCATACCTCAATGAAAACTAAAAAAATTCTCTTCAACTTTTATAAATTAATGCCATTAGGGAAAACAGAACAAATAAAACATTTTGCTTGATTAAGTAAAGTTTTCATGGATCTACTTTGACCGCAAGAAAACATCACAATTTCGTGTTGAAGAATTTTGCCAAACAAAGTATGAAAGAAAAAATCAGACAAAACGAAACGCTTGAATCTTGATAGTCGAAGCTTAATTAAATTATTGAAAAATGCGATTATAATGACTCAATATTTAAGTAAAACTTTACAATGAAGACACTTTACTCTAAGTCGAATCAGCAACCGATATACAAATAGCGTAGATAATTATATCATTACTGTAATCAAATGAAAACTCTCAGTAGATTTAAATTTGTTGTCTTTGGAGATAGAAACATGCCAATTCCATGCTAGTGAAAGTAAAAATATTGAATCATCCCATAGACCAAGAGCTGAAGCCTTTTGACAATACTGTTGCCCAAATACTGCATTATTCATCGGAGATCTGGGGTAATTAAAACCACAAAATTCTAGAAAAAAATATTGAGTTTCTCAGAATTGTAACTACCGTGTACATAAAAAAGTCAATATCTCACTATATGTTGAATTGAAAACTCGGGAGACTTCCACCAAGTATCACTACCAAAACAAGAGAATCATTGTAGTGGCTACTTTAATGGCTCAAAGCTGTATGGAGTTTGATTTTTTTTAAAAAATATTGCCATCTTCAATGATTGAATTTAGAACAATTCTGAGTCTGGGTTTACGAGTGATAGTTTGAATTATTTTGATATATCATCATAAGACAATCCTGCAAGCAAAGCTATTTTTGAAAGTCTTAGAGGAGAAGAAGAGAATTTTTAAGGATACCTTACGGAAGGTCTCACTCCATTTTTAGAAACCAAACTTTCAGACAGCATCCCCATGGGACAGTAGGATTATATACCGCCTTGTAAAAGAATGGAGTTACCTCCCCCTAGATCCATATAAAGGGCCTAAAATGGGCAAAAGCGGGTACATCTGCAAAATCTTCTTCTCATGAACAATCATTTTGTTAGGATTCGTATTTGGTATATGGAGTCTTTAGGAAAAGAAGGGGAGAAAAGCCACACTAGTGGTGGGGCAAATTTTTTGCATAAGGTTAAAATGTTTAAACTTTAAAAAATCTTACTCTACCAAACCAATTTGGTATGTGGCATCATCAAGTAGACCTCTACCAAAATTTTCAAATAATGGCCACTGATCAAAACTTGACCGTTCCCGGCTTATATAGTGAACACTTGAAAATCTTCTTCTTCCAATCAGAAAGGCCAAGAACCTTGGTATTTGGTATGTAGCATCATCTAGTTGATCTCCACCAAGATTTTCAAATTATGGCCCTATGGTCAAAGTGCTCTCGACCCAAGGGGTCAAAATTTACATAGATTTATAGTGAAAAAATTTTCTGTGAAACAGAAAAGGCCTGAAACAGACAGGCCTAACTTCAGTGTTCCATCTAGAGAGCGCCATTAGACAATAAGCTCCCTAAAAGTCGTTATGGACGCAACAGTACTTATATACCAGGCCCGTGGCGCACAGTAATCCCGATCGTAAATAGTGCATTCTAATAATAAATTTCCATTTAGCTATCTCTATCCTTTCAGATTCATTTAAATGAAAGCCTTTGAAAACAGTCGTTGTTCAGCTTCCGATCGTTACGTAAAGAAAATGAAACTAATTAGCTGATTCTAGCCAACCAAAAGCGGTATAACCGGAATCGTGTCAAAGAATGTACGTAGAAGTTCCCAGTAAATCAACACATAAGCGTAAATTCCAAAAGAAGTGGTTGTTTGACACGCGTATCGAAACGTGGCTAATATGATGGAAATGGTAACTCCATGCATTTCAGCTCCTGAAGTTCTATAGGAAGACATAATTCCTACGTAACAGGATGCCAGAATTTTCGAACATCAAACCTTGATAGCCATTTAGCTCGAGCTGAATATATTAATTCATTACTCGATTAAAATTGGCTGTCCATTGCAAATAAATATATGCAAAGGATCGTCATCTAAACTGCAGATAATAAAAGTAAACTGAACATATTGTATGAAATTTAATGAAGTTTTTCAATTATTATTCTTGGAATTTCATGGTAGGCAAAATCTCATTATGTAAAAACAGAGGATATTGAATTAGTTGTCATGAAAGACCGAATTTAATAAACAAGTCGTCTATAAACAGAAAAAAATGAGGCTTTACCGAGTTTTATCTGCTTATGATAACGAGTTTAATAATTTGGTATTTTAAGAGCAAGAATTTGATATTCTATTTACAGTATTGCATATTTTTGCGAAAAATCGATAAAATCCTGAAATGATTCTGCGAAACATGTAACGCCATTTGAAAAATGATATCACTACACGCATTACATACATTAATTGACGTAATTTTCAGGGAAACGTAAAGGTGTTATCATATGCCTTAGCTCAATTGCAATTTTATGTTAACAGTGTAATAATTTAATTGTTAGTTTCGTCTATCAAAGACGAGCGATCTGATTGGTCGAAAATTTTAATTCATACCTCAATGAACAAAATTTTGAGTACGCAGCCATTTTGAATGCTTCCGCACAAAATAGTTCACTACAAAAAGGTATCAAAATTTGTTAAGTTGTTGCATTTTTCGCTCGATGCTATTAAATTATAAGAAATGAAGAGAATATTTTTTGTTTTCATGGAGGTATGCACCGCAAAACCTAATCACACAATGTATGAATCCGCTTCGCGTATTCATACAGTGTGATTAGGTTTTTCGGTTCATACCTCCATGAAAACAAAAAATATTCTCTTCATCTCTTAAATAACACCTATATAATATCAAATATTCAACGGCTTTATTTCACCCTCAGGTCTCTTGGAAGAGCTATTGTCTTACCCTCGGCGACAGCGGCCTACTTTGTTAAAGTTTTTTTTTTAATTTCTTTTATAACTAGTGCTGGGGTTAGGATTGGGTTCATATTTAACATATGCTCTCATGATTCACTTATCAGTACACATGCTTTCATTTTAGACAATGACCTTGACCCTGTGACCTTAAACTTTAACCCAAATCTTTAACCTTTTGTTTCTTGGTCTTTTATTCAACCTAAGGGGTTCATGTTTCATACTTGCATTCATCACAAGGTGAGCTATCATTTCAGACAATGACCTTTACCAAGCGACATTATGACTATGAAATTTAACCCGTTATTGAAAATTTTAACCCTTAGTCATTTTTAAATATATGGGACCAATATGTCACAAATGCACTTATCAGGGAAATGGGCTTTCGTTTCAGAAAATGACCTTATCCTTTAACCTGTGATAAAAGACTTTGACAAAAACCTCTAACCTATTCGATATTGATTATTTTTCAGCAAAGCTCATATTTTCTTCGTGTATTCTTGAGGAGATAGGTTTTCTGAGGCAATGACCTTGACCATGTGACCTTGACCTTTAATCCGTTATCCAAATCTTTAACCAAAAACTTTACCTTTGTCAATCTTGGTCATTGTTCATCCCAGGGTGCTAATATTTCACACATGCATTCATAAGGGAATGACCTTGATTCTATGAATATGTTCCCTGAATATTTAGCTATTTTCATATAGCACCCGAAAGTGCGAGCTGTAGTGTCCGCGGACAACTCTCCTTTTAAAAGGTCTTTAAGTAACGGCACTTTACTTAACTTATTCCCATTTGAAAGAATTTAAGACACGTCCAAATTTTAAAAAAAAGTTGTAACATCATTAAATGAGTGTTGTAATTACTATGAGACCTAACCAATTTTATATAAAGGAGAAAGCGCCTTTTTCAAGTTATATCGTGTTTTCCACCAAGATTTTCAAACGAGATATTTCTGCACTGCTTAAGGAGGGTATGAGTATTGTACAAATAACTCTTGTTTTCATGGTCAGTGACACTATTATCTCGAATTCGATTTCCTTTAGATTCTTAAAATCATATTGAATTGATAGATATGAATCTTTTGTCATCTGATTTTGGGTTTAAACTATTCCCTTTTGTGATTTAAACTGCTCTCAATTGTACACTGATAAAGAAGCCAGATCGGACAGCATCGTGTTGCATGCAGCCACCCCAGAGACGGTACCGGCTGTTATGTTTAAAATTGTCGCATGAACTTTTTATTATTCTAATAAATTTAGCCTCAAGCTGTTCATCACACATAGGTTTTCGATTATCTACCTATTGGTGCGAGACAAATGTCGGACGGATATTTGCCGCCACCGAGATCGAACCCGAGACCCCGTGTCTAGGACTCCTATGCGCCACCACTTACATTTAAGTCGCCAAACCAACAAAAATTCGTTAACAAAAATTGTGGCCGATGTCGGATTTCAAAATGCAATTATGGTCTACATAATTGATTTAATTGGTCGATTGGTTATTTGACTGACATCGTGATTGACCTATTGCTACGAATGTTTCCCGGTTGAGACACGTATAAAAGGGACAAAAAGACAAGTAGGTATGGAAAGTCACGTGATCTTTTTCAGATAGAAAATCTCGTAGCCGGGTATATAGGAAATATACACTCGCTGACACTCATGTCTAATTCCCAAATACCCCGATACCCGTTTGCTATTCAATAATATTTATTCTGTTCTCAAAAATCTGGAAAAAAAAAGTATCAGTGACAGCAGGTTGATCTGTTTAAAAACGTTAAAAAATGTTTTCATATACAGTTTGTTCTGTTTGTGGAAACAGATTGCTCTGTTTTTTTTTTGTTGTTCTGCAAGCTGTACTAACGACATTTTCTCGCGCACCGACGATGCCTTGGAGTTATGGACGAAATTTCAAGATATCATGTCGTAGCTGTTATTAATATCAAAGTTATCTGCTCTTGACATGTTTCCACTTCTTTAAGTGAAAATGGTTGTAAGAGCTGTACATCTTTTGGACGTTTGTGTGTAAGAATTATGTTAAACAATGTTTTTTTCTTCTTGACTCGCCTATGAAATTATGATATGCCAAAGAAGCCAAAGAATGGAACCAGTCGATTAAATTTCTAAAACAAATATATACATGTATAACCATATGAAAAAATAAAGTCTGTAAATGCTTATTTTCTATCAGATTTTAGATACAGTGAATCTGATATCAAGCGAAGTCTCATGGGACGACAAAAAAGTGCTTGCTTAAGAGAAGGGTCGATTAAATCACGCTTTCTTTTAAATATATGAATTCTTACCAAATCCTATGTTGTTGAGACCCATTAGAATCGTCTCACTAAGACGATTGTAAATAGTTCCAGCCACATTGGATTATGGTATGATATGTTTTTAGAAAAAACGACTACTTCTAAATGAGAGAATGAGAGCTTTTGATTTTGAAAAGGGGATTTCAATTTTGGTCGCTTAGTGAAAGTTATCGCTTAAAGGAGGTGGTCGTAGGAGCATGATCGACTGCATAACAATAACTTGTACGAGTATAAAAACAGAATACTTTTTCATTAAGCACCCTAGGAGTTCGATTTCTATCAAAAGATGCAAAGAATTGTTGTACAACATAACAACTAAAATCTTTTTGAAAACGATTCCGTTGTTGACGTTGTATGCTTTTCCTGTTCTCAAGCTCATTTACACAAAGGATAGAAAGATCATCTCGATGTACCTAATTTTTTCATCACAATATAGCTAACCTTGTCTTAGCATTGATACTCCCAGGGATATCACTGATGACGTAAACATGACGTGAGAGGGAATGACGTCATCAAGTAATGATAAGTCTTATTGAAATTTGACAAATTTGTCATCGGTTCTTAGTACGATATAAAACTTAAAATCTCGTCAACGGAACATTTGGTTTGGTATAATTAACCAATTCTAGCAAAGTCATGAAGTCGGATGACTACGCGACCACACGTTTTTTATCGGCATCGAAACCTAGTCCAATTGTCGAGAAGAATATCCTTTTACAGAAGAATACAAGCAATCTGTTCGCCTTAGTTGGCAGAGTACTCGCCCTGAATGCCAGAGGTGCCGGATTCTAGCCCATGACTTGCTGCATACTTTTTTCCATGTGAAAATTATTTCTACAATATTGAACGCAAAACATCATTGTTAGCCGTTATTGCATATATATGAGCCCATGCGTGACATTTCCAACAATTACACATGTGCGCAAAGCAAAGACTCAGATCAGCCTGTGCATCCGCACAGTCTGATCAGAGTCTTCACTCTGCGTTCTATAGATAGATACTGACCCAAAGCTTCTTTAAATAAACAGCGAATATTCTAATTGCCCCAATGGCTGTCTAGGATGCTCAATGTATGCGAGTCACGCACATGCGAAATTGTTGGAAATGTCACGCATAGGCTCAATTATTCGAGTTGAATTGACCAAACGCGGCTGTCCATCAAATAACCAGGCGGACGATGAAATCATTCAATGAGACTAGAAATGAGTTTTTGACTCCGACATCGGCCGTCATTTTTAACCTTTTTTGTTGGTTTGGTGACTTAAACGTCTTAACTACAGCTCATCCAAGCTGTAGTAAAGACGTCTAGGTCGCCAACCAACTATTCTACTTTTTGATACAGGCTACTGACCTTGAATTCTGCAACACTATGGCATTTAGAACCGAAGCGAGACTTCCTGTTGGAGTCAATTTGTGGGACAAACGCTGTAAGTGGGCGGGGCAAGTGACAGAATGAAGTTCCTACATTGCACTCACATTTCATTTGAATATTTATTTTGGATTTTCTTATACAAATTTTAACAGGGAAATACAAGAAACCTGCTTGCTAAGTTTCAGTCTTGCCCAAGGGTTTACGGGTAGATACGCTTTTCAGTAACTCAGAAAGGGCGGACGAATGACAGACTATGACAGATCGCAAAAGTTTACTTTGCGGTTCCAGTTAAGATGAACTCTAAATGTACCGCGTATCATTTTTTTTTGACAATTATGCACACACTTTTTGTTGTGAAGTCTCAAAATCAGCCAAAATATTCCGTCACGATCGAATTCTATAACAACGAGGGTAGGATTGATTACGATGTATGACAAATAAAAACAAGGTGCCAAATTGTCACAAGATACGCCCGTCACACTGCTTAATATTAAATGGGGGTTTGAATAGAACTGGGGTTATTTTGAATGATTTTTTTTTGTCAAACTAAGTATGAAAAACAAAAAAGGGCAATAACTCAAAAAATAGGCTAGGTAGAGTTATGGTTCTTTACACTGCACTCCCACTTGGTGAGATCTATCCATCCATGAAATTTCATGATTCTAGCTATTATACTTTTAGAGATATACTCCAGACAAGATTCAAGTATGAAAAACAACAAAGGGCAATAACTAAAAAAATAGGCCAGATAGAGTTATGGTTCTTATGCCCTGCATTCCTACTTGGTGAGCTCTATCCATCTATGAAGTTTCATGATTCTAGCTATTATACTTTTAGAGATATACTCTGGACAAGATTCAAGTATGAAAAACAACAAAGGGCAATAACTCAAAAAGTAGGCCAGGTAGAGTTATGGTTCTTGTGTACTGCACCCACCCCCTTGGTGAGATCTATACATCGATGAAGTTTCATGATCCTAGCTATAATACTTTTAGAGATATACTCTGGACAAGATTCAAGTATGAAAAACAACAAAGAGCAATAACTCAAAAATAGGCCAGGTAGAGTTATGTTTTTTGTACACTGCACTTCCACTTGGTGAGCTCTATACATCCATGAAATTTCATGATTCTAGCTATTATACTTTTAGAGATAAACTCCGGACAAGATTCAAGTATGAAAAACAACAAAGGGAAATAACTCAAAAAATAGGCAAGGTGAAGTAAGGGTTCTTGTACACTGCACTCCCACTTGTTGAGCTCTATCCATCCATGAAATTTCATGATTCTAGCTATTATACTTTTAGAGATATACTCCGGACAAGATTCAAGTATGAAAAACAACAAAGGGCAATAACTTAAAAATAGACCAGGTAGAGTTATGGTTCTTGTGCACTGCACTCCCACTTGGTGAGCTCTTTCCATCCATGTAATTTCATGATTCTAGCTATTATACTTTTAGAGATATACTCTGGACAAGATTCAAGTATGAAAAACAACAAAGGGCAATAACTCAAAAAATAGACCAGGTAGAGTTATGGTTCTTGTGCACTGCACTCCCCCTTGGTGAGATCTATACACCCATAAAGTTTCATGATCCTAGCTATAATACCTTTAGAGATATACTCCGGACAGGATTCAAGTATGAAAAACAACAAAGGGCAATAACTCAAAAATAGGCCAGGTAGAGTTATGGTTCTTGTGCACTGCACTCCCCCTTGGTGAGATCTATACACCCATAAAGTTTCATGATCCTAGCTATTACACTTTTAGAGATATACTCCGGACAAGATTCAAGTATGAAAAACAACAAAGGGCAATAACTCAAAAAATAGACCAGGTAGAGTTATGGTTCTTGTGCACTGCACTCCCCCTTGGTGAGATCTATACACCCATAAAGTTTCATGATCCTAGCTATAATACTTTTAGAGATATACTCCAGACAAGATTCAAGTATGAAAAACAACAAAGGGCAATAACTAAAAAAAGGCCAGGTAGAGTTATGGTTCTTGTGCACTGCACTCCCCCTTGGTGAGATCTATACACCCATAAAGTTTCATGATCCTAGCTATTATACTTTTAGAGATATACTCCGGACAAGATTCAAGAATGAAAAACAACAAAGGGCAATAACTCAAAAAATAGACCAGGTAGAGTTATGGTTTTGTGCACTGCACTCCCCCTTGGTGAGATCTATACACCCATAAAGTTTCATGATCCTAGCTATAATACTTTTAGAGATATACTCCGGACAAGATTCAAGTATTAAAAACAACAAAGGGCAATAACTCAAAAAATAGACCAGGTAGAGTTATGGTTCTTGTGCACTGCACTCCCCCTTGGTGAGATCTATACACCCATAAAGTTTCATGATCCTAGCTATAATACTTTTAGAGATATACTCCGGACAAGATTCAAGTATGAAAAACAACAAAGGGCAATAACTCAAAAAATAGGCCAGGTAGAGTTATGGTTCTTGTGCACTGCACTCCGTATTGATGTGAAGAATATAACTGCCAAGTTTAAAGTCAATCGGACTTACGGTGACAGAGTTATGCTCTGGACAAAGAAGTGGACACCACCCGGACGCCCGGACGACCGGACGCCCGGACGCCCGGACGCCCGGACACCACGGGTGATCCCATAATACGTCCCGTCTTCGACGGGCGTATAAAAACTAGCAAATTTTAGCGATTCTGAGTCACCTAAATAAGATTTTTGTCATAAATGAGATATAAACAAAAAAAAAAATGTTTGAGTGTCTAGATCTATTTTGGTATGGCCGGATGCCGTATATTAAATATACATAAACAATTGAGCATTCAGTTTATAAATCGACTTTTTTTTTGTAGTGATCATTGCGGGCACATACTTTTAAGGTACTTATTAAAATTTCTTTTAGCTATTCTTTTTATTTTCTCTTATTTTGGAATTCGATTACTTGCACAACTGATTCGCACTTTTGCAATTTTATGAAAATATTTTGTAATAATCAAATATCTTTCAAATATCGGGTATGTTTTTCAAACCTACGTATTATCAGTGCTAAGAACAGAAGGCATATACGGGCGGTCAGCTTTTCTTCGAATCTATGAGAGCAATACCTTTCCAGCCACGAGTCATGCTCTTGAAAAACGAGTAAGCTCAGGGTTGAGGTAATTCAGTAAACTTTTCGAATATCTTTTCATAAAATTTTCTTTCTTTTCTTTAGCTCGCTTGATTCTTCGAAAATCTGTTGTGTTGCTATAGAATTGTCATTGTCTATGAGTTTTTTTTGTCGTAGTGTTAAACCCTTTTTGGTTTTTCAAAATTCTAGACTTGTCCAAATTCAAAGGTTTCGTAGACGAAATTTTAAAGTAGATTTAATTAGAAAAATAACATTCAGAAGGGTAAAAAATATTGTGGAAAAAGAAGATATTGCTTGTTACAAGCAATTTCTTCTTTTTCTACAATGTTTTCTCAATGTTTTCTCAATAATTTAATCACAGAGACGTAAAAAGCAGGAATTGAACAGGAGAGGGCTAAACCCTTTTTTGATGTGTTCACCGATGTTAATCACATTAAACGTGAAATGTATGTCTACTATCGAAAGAGCGGATGTTTTTTACGCATTTCGCGCCCTTTTTGAAGAAGATTTCTACTTATCTGTCAAGCATTCAATAGACTTGGGTCAGTCATCTGTATGTAGTGTTCTTGTATAGAGTTCTAGATTTTTGGAAAGATGTTCTGTACAAATGTTCTTGTCAGAGTTGATCGTAAAATATGTTTCGTTCGCAGTTGACTTCTGTGTCTCGACTCTCATTTCCTTGAGAAATGGTGTCGTTTTAGTAATATTACTATCACAAAGTATAATCAGTTTTAAGGGACTTATTACTAGTTTAATCAAACTTTCTTTTGAATGTCTTTGTCAGTCCATCGATACTTTTTCTTGTTTTGATTCACTTATGACTGTGACGTGGCAAAGAGTTCATTTGGAGAATGACCTGTTATGAAACTTCATGTCCTTATTCTTTACCAGAATGAAAATAATATTTCCATTTAAGCTGTCGTTTTCTGTATCATGTCATTGAAGGACGGGGCTTCAAGAAAAACAAAAAACAAACAAACAACAGCAACAACAAAAACGTTTCATTGAAATCTCTGTATCTACTACTGCATACGCTTGAAAAAAGGTTAATTTATATTCTTATTTTATATCTATAGAAAATGTTCAATGCAGGCACTTTACTTTAAGTGTCATTTCTTTATAAATTGGTTGTAATTACTAGGACTAAATTTTATACAAAAATCAAAAAGAAATACACTTAATGTGAGTGCATTAAAGTTTGTTGTGCCTTTTTACAATTTCTTTGTTTTATACGAATACTTTAAGTGCCATTTCTTTTTGATTTTGGTATAAAATTTACTACCGAATTTTTATGTAGAAAATTCATGCCTTTTCCAATTAACGTCTGGAGAATATCTTTTCAATTAATTGATGGATATCAAAATTTTTGGCACAGTTGTTCCTCTTGAAGAGCACAAGTGCCTTCGGTAAAGATGTGTTGCCAACTCCAAAGATGAAAGTAATGTAGCATGCAATTAAGCTGGGTGCATCCGTGTTTGTGTGACACGTTTTTAGTTCAACACTGATGATTTTTGCTTATTCTTATATGTTAATTCAATTTTGATTTATGAAAGAGAGAAATTAAATTCCTGATTTATTATGTTAAGTATATTTTAGCTTTGATTTCTCACCTAAAAACAGTAATTTAACTCTTGTCATGCTGTATAAATTACCTTACTAAATTGCTGTAAAATCAAAGGACTGAAAGCATTGATAGAACTTGTGGTTAAAAATCAATATTCCTTTTAGAAATCAATTTCATTAACAACTCTAGCAGGTAAAGTACAAGCAGGAGGTGTAGACAAAGACCAGGTTGCACTTATGTGCAGGCTGATCTTGGTCTTTATCTCCTGCCAAAACCGGAATATTCCGGATTCAGCATGTCAAGGGTTAAAATTCGATATAAGATAAGACTATTCCCTCTCAATAAATGACAACGAACGAGTGTCTTGTCCGACGTAAGATAGCGAGAAAAGTTCAGCACTTGTATAAAAAGCTAGCCAGCCTATGGTATCTATGAATTATTAGCTAGCAAAGCTAAACAGACAAAATTTTGAGGGCGTCTCAAAGTTCAACGAGTTCAAACTGCCACTGGAGGCTTAACCACTAAATCCGTTAAATGCCTACGCCATAATAAATAGTTTTTATGTATTTCAGGAATATTGCGAATACAGCATTTTTTTTATCCTTGGTGTTTTAACTCTCTTGAGTACACCGTGTTCAAAATGACTCTGATCAGAGTTTTCACATAAATTGCAGACGACATTTTCAAATTGTTGAAAATTCTAGAATATATATCTCTTTAGGAAGAAAACAATGTTGAAAATGAAGAAATTGTTTGTAACAAGCAATTTCTTCATTTTCTACATTATTTTCGACAACTATTTTCTTGAGGGGCGTAAAAAGGAGGGAGTGATAATGGGTTAACTCCTTAGTTACTTTAACCTCCATTCTTTATCATGATTACGTTTGAATGATTTCTGTACAAAACAATGCTTTGCTAGCCTAGAATACTTTTCAGTACTTTGATATTTGCTGTAAATTGAAATAATAAACCTTGGTCATCGCAGGAAATGTCCGGCTAAACTCACAATCGGTATTATGTCAATAACCGCATGAGAAAATCTTAGACTGGACCAAATTAAAAATAGTTGCAGACGTCAATTTCAAGTTGGTGAAAATAAAGAAAATTGTTTGTTACAAGCAATATCTTCACTATCCACAATGTGTTTTAAAAGACAATTTTTTTAAATTTTCATTAACAAAAATTGTCGCCTGCAATTTCTTTGCATTTGGACCGTTCTAAAAATTTAACGTTTATTCAAACAATATCGAGCAATAGATATTTTTTTAATTTGAACGAATTTAGTACTTTAACCCTCTAATGAATGTCTCGCCCTTAAATGACGTCATTTATTCGTGATGGCTGTTCGCTATTGAAAACAACTTTAGTTTTGCGCGATACGGAGTTTTATTGAATGATGATTAGTCTCTATATTCACTTCTTTATTATGAATGCGTTTTGACGTATTCGAACAGGCAATTTAACATCGCAAATATTAACTGTTTTAATAGAAGGTCAGATTGCTTTGAAATCTAAATTACGTTAAATTTTTTTTCCACGAATAATCAGAATAAATTCGACACATTTTTCCTATTTATCTATTCTGTCATTTCCCCTAATGTTCATAAACTTAAGCACTCCTGAGAGTGATTTGTTATAAATGTATTTTGTACATTTCATATCTATATCTCTGTTTGTCTTTGCCATATTTTCTTTGTAGTATTTGTAAATGGCCAAAGACATATTGTAGTGTCGATATGCTAATAAATGAAATGAAATGAAATGTTGTAATCGACATACCGTCCCTCGCAAGTGTAATGTCCGGCGTCTTTTACACAATTATTTCCAAACAACCAGTTATTTATTTTGATTTTTAATATTGAAATTGCACTTCTTCAATTAAATTTTGCTTTGGTCTGGATGGTGCGAAAAGTATCGATCCCGGTCAGATTACGTGGACTGCAAAGACTGCCCAGGTTGGAAAACATTTTGCTATTTGACGATTTTCTGAATATAGAATGACCATTCTACCTTCCTGTATTATAATTGTCAAAAAACAATCCCTGAATGACCCCTGCTTGGTCCAATCTCTGTATGAATTAATTCTTTCTCGAACACACGCGAGGTCCCTTTTTATCTGAAAGTTAATTTTGTTTAAGACTAACAATTGGACGAGTCGAATGAACATTTGCCTCGACGAAGTACTAGAAAATGCAAGAGAGTATCACAGAAGAAACACAGAAGTCCAAAAGGGTAGGTATAATATTACTACGTCGGTGTGCGTGTACAATGTCGCAACTATAGTTTTAGTAAATAACAAAAAGCTGTAGTTATGACATTTTGCTTCTGCACCGACGACTGGTCTTAATCTCATCTGCGTAAAAATGCAACAGATCTTGACGACCACTGTTGTTACTTACCTTTGCAAATCTACTTCCCAAGAAATGACTTATCTTCCGGAGGCGAAATGCTTTATTTTACGAAATACGTTTAAGATGCAATCATTTACGTTATTGCAAAGGTAAAGTTACGTGAAATCCTTTTGATACTTTTGTTCACGAAATTTTATTAAATCAGTCACTAGGGTGTACTCGACAAAGATTTTTCGTAATTATCAAATGTACACAGTGATTTAATAACCATTCTCTATGTTGACCACTGAATGATTTTCCCGTGATTCAATATTTATTCATTGTTTTTTATTTTCGGCGGAGATTTTTGGTGGATTATCACTTAATAATTTTACCGAAAAATGGAGGAATTATAAATATGATATACTCACTGTTTTAGAAGATTGGGTCCTGCTTTCGTCCATGTCACAATACTGAACGCCATCTCAGCGGGACCAAAGACACGGGTGACTTAATCAGATCGCCATATAATCCAATTGCGAAAGGACGCTTTTATACTTTGTGCGAAAAAGTTATCGTTCTCCGTTATTTTGCATTAAAGACGTTGCTTTTTGTGTAAGATTGATAAAGCTTTCATTGCGTTCGTTGTTTGCTAATGGAAAATCGCTCTTATACTTAAAACAAAACAAAACAAAATTTAAAACAAAACAGAAAAAACCCAAATCAAAACCAACACGACTATCTTGTCAAATCTAATGCTCTAAACCTTCACCATAACCGTATCATATGTTACTTTTTAGCTTTCTGTAATATATTTGACCGACAGCTGGCCACCTCCACTGACTCCGATAGGAAATTCGACCATATTAAACGGAAGTATTTTGCAAAATTATTTAGGAGATGAGGGGAATATTTCTTGTTTTCATGGAGGTATGAACTGAAAAAAACTAATCACACTGTATGAATACGCGAGCGGATTCATACAAAAGTGTGAATAGGTTTTTCGGTTCATCCTTCCACGAAAACAAAAAAAAGTATTCTCTTCATCTCTTATGATTTAATAGCATCGAACGAAAAAAGCAAAAATTTTACATATTTTGATACCTTTTCGTATGGGACTTT